>CM061241.1:105931835-106531835 GCA_030848705.1 Heracleum sosnowskyi | reverse complement strand
AAAATGTGTTAGTCATGGATAGTGGATGCTCTGTGCACATGACTGGAAACAAGACCCTGTTATCAGAATATGAGGAAAAAGCTGGCCCAATTGTGTCTTATGGAGATGGCAACATTGGACAAACTTTGGGATATGGCAATATAATAATTGGAAATGTCATCATTGAAAAAGTAGCTCTAGTGAAGGGACTAAAACACAACTTGTTGAGTATTAGTCAAATCACTGACAGAGGTTATCATGTCAACTTCTATTCCACACATTGTGAAGTAGTCAGCAAAGAAACAGGAAAGATAGCACTGACTAGCTACAGGCATGGTAACATATATGAAGCCAACATTCTCTCAAATACTGATGACTCCCCTACATGTCTAATCAGTAAAGCATCAGTAGATGAAAGTTGGAATTGGCACAAGAAGCTTTCTCATCTCAACTTCAGCAATATCAATGAGTTGGTTAAGAAAGATTTAGTGAGAGGATTACTTAAAGTTTTATATACTCCTGATGGACTCTGTGATGCTTGTCAAAAGACTAAACAAAGAAGGACATCATTCCAGAGTAAATCAGAATCCTCTATTGAAGAACCATATCACATGCTGCATCTTGATCTGTTTGGACCAGTCAACATTATGTCCATCAGTAAGAAAAGGTACACTCTTGTAATTGTTGATGAATATTCTAGATTCACCTGGGTGTATTTTCTACACAGAAAATATGAAACTCCTGGAATACTGTTGGATCATATGAGAATGATTGAGACAACCACAAAGTACAAAGTCAAGATACTGAGGAGTGATAATGGTACCGAATTCAAGAATTCAAAGATGGAAGAGTTCTGCAAATACAAAGGAATTATTCAACAATTCTCTGCTCCTGGCACTCCCCAGCAAAATGGAGTAGTAGAAAGGAAAAATAGAACTCTTATTGAAGCTGGCAGAACTATGTTGGAAGAAGCTAAATTACCTACATATTTCTGGACAGAAGCAGTCAACACAACATGCTATACTCAAAATCTCACCTTGATAAATAGACATGGTGTTACTCCTTATCAATCTCTCAAGGAGAAGAAACCAAGTTTGAAGCATCTGCATGTGTTTGGCTGTAAATGTTTTGTTCTCAGAACTCATCCTGAACAGCTAGGAAAGTTTGAAACAAAGGCTGATGAGGGAATTTTCATAGGTTATCCTGCATCAAGAGCCTTTAGAGTTTTTAACTTGAGAACAAGAACTGTCATGGAGTCAATTCATGTATCTTTTGATGATAAGAAGATAATTGGATTGAATGAAGACTCACATGATAGATTGATTTTTGAAAATGAAGCTACCAAGGAACTTAAAGAAAATGATCAGATCCTGTCAATTCATCAGATACTGATGGGTCACCAAATCCTGATGATCCATCAAATCCTGATGACACGTCAATTTCTAATGGTGCTACTGATGATTCAAATGTTGAGGGGGAGCAACAACAAACTGCTACTAATTCAGAGTCAATTCAATCATCAGGACAAGATACTTCAGATACTGATTCAAGTGACAATCCTGATAGTTCATCAGGAGGAGATAATAATAATTCAGGGGAGCTTCTAATGAATCAAATTCTTCTAATCAAGATAACACCAATCCAGGGGGAGCATATACATCAAGGAATGACTTACCACAAGCAAGGAAATGGACTGCAAGTCATTCTCCTGATTTGATAATTGGGGATCCTGATGCAGATGTTCAGACAAGAAGTGCAACTCAAAATGAATGTCTATATAATAACTTTCTGTCAAAGGAGGAGCCAAAGAAAGTTGAAGATGCACTTAAAGATGCTGATTGGGTTACTGCAATGCAAGAAGAATTGAATGAATTTGAAAGGAATGAAGTCTGGAAACTGGTACCAAGACCAAAGAACAGATCTATTGTTGGTACAAAATGGATTTTCAAAAATAAGACTGATTCAGATGGTGTAATTATCAGAAACAAAGCGAGACTAGTTGCAAAGGGGTATTCTCAACAAGAGGGAATTGACTATGATGAAACTTTTGGCCATGTTGCAAGACTAGAGGCCATCAGGATCTTTTTGGCATATGCAGCTCATAAGAAATTCAAGGTTTTCCAGATGGATGTGAAAAGTGCTTTCTTAAATGGTGAACTGGAGGAAGAAGTATATGTTGAACAACCTCCTGGTTTCATTGATCCTAAATATCTAAATCATGTTTATAGATTGGATAAGGCACTTTATGGACTAAAGCAAGCTCCAAGAGCATGGTATGAAACCTTAGCTCAATTCTTACTGGAAAGTGGATTCAAAAGAGGTACTATTGACAAAACTTTGTTCTATTTGAATCATGGTAAGGATTTGCTGTTAGTTCAGATTTATGTTGATGATATCATTTTTGGGTCAACAAACAATAAGCTGTGTGAAAAGTTTTCCAAGCTTATGCAGTCAAGATATCAAATGAGCATGATGGGAGAAATGAGTTATTTTCTTGGTCTTCAAGTTAAACGGGCTGATGATGGCATTTTTATCAATCAGTCAAAATACATAAAGAATTTGTTGAAAAGGTTTAACATGGAAGATTGTACTACTGCAAGTACTCCCATTGCTACAGCTACCAAACTTGATCCTGATCAAAGTACTGAGGTAGATGTAACTCACTACAGAGGAATGATTGGCTCTTTATTGTATCTCACTGCAAGTAGACCAGATATCATGTTTGCAACCTGTCTGTGTGCAAGATTTCAAGCAAAACCTAGGGAACCTCATCTGATTGCAGTTAAAAGAATTTTCAGATATCTCAAAGGCACTCCTTCTCTTGGTCTTTGGTATGCAAGGGAATCAGATTTTGGTTTGTGTGGTTATTCAGATGCTGATTTTGCAGGATGCAAAATAGACAGGAAAAGTACTTCAGGAAGCTGTCAGTTTTTGGGTGGTAGACTAGTTTCATGGTTCAGTAAGAAGCAAAAGTCTATCTCTACTTCAACAGCAGAAGCTGAGTACATTGCTGCAGGAAGTTGCTGTGCTCAGATAATGTGGATGAGAAATCAGTTGTTAGATTATGGCCTGTCATACTCAAAAATCTCAATTTATTGTGATAACCAAAGTGCTATTGCAATGACAGGAAATCCAGTTCAACATTCTCTTACTAAACAAATCAGTATTAGATATCATTTCATAAGAGAACAGGTTCTGGAAGGAACAATTGAACTTCACTTTGTTCCTACTGATCAACAACTAGCTGATATATTCACCAAGCCACTACCTGAAGCTACTTTCAATAAGTTGGTGAATGAACTTGGAATGATGAACTTTGAGAATTTCTGAGAAAAGCTACAGAGAAGAAATCCCGATGACTGTCAAATCCTGATGGTCATTCAGAAAAGTAAGTAATTTTGATCAAATCCTGATAGGACTCAATCCTGACAGGAAGTCAACTGGTCAATCCTTATGTACAGGTCAGTATCTCATTGCTTAATTTGTGCCTGATTTTTCGTCAGTATCTGATGAGAAACGTTTGAGTTTTGGTTGGACAACTGTATGCGCGCGTGTGTCACACTGATAGATATATATATATAGATACACATAAAAAGCGGTGCAGTTATGTTTAATTACGCACGTAATTTGTCCACTAATCATTTGTGCACAAATCATAATTTGCCACCTGTCATTGAGAGTAATATTTTGTTTTAACAAAATACATTTGATTTGCTAAATTTCTGATTACACTCTCTTCATCAGTTTTTCATCTTTTTCTCTCTTTGTGCTCAAGAACCCTATTTTCTAAATCTCAATTCTCAAAGCTTTCTATATTGTTTAAATGGCGTCTTCATCATTCATTAACAAACAGACTGTGGTTAGTGGTGTTACTTTTGCCACTAATAATTTTGTAGCTATTCTGAATCACCAGGATTTGCCTTATGAGTTTCACATTATCCAAGATTTTCTATCTTCAAGCCCATTGAAGTTTGCTTTAACGAAACCTGCAAGTGTTTCTTTTAAGTCAATCATGCAGGTTTGGAACTCGGTTACTTTTGACAAAGGGCATTCTGACTCAATCCTGATGAGTTTTGAATATGATGGGGTTACTCACTCTGTGACTCCTGCAATTGTGGAGGAAGCATTACATTTGCCTGTTCTTGGTGATGCTGTTCCTGATAATGTTTCAGACTCGACTCTTTTTGAGTTTGTTACAAAATTAGGTTACAATGGGGAAGTAAAGAGGTATGGAAATCTCTTTAGGACAAAGCTTAAGAAGGAATGGAATTTCTTCTTTGATACGATCAGTTGCTGTTTCCTGAACAAGACATCAAATTTTGATGCTCTTCCATCAGGATCTCTCAAAATTGGGTATTCTCTTATCCATTCTACAGTGTTTGATTATGGGTCTTTTATCTTTAGCTTTAAGTGATAGGAAATCAGATAAGTTAGGTTCTGTCTGTTTTCTTAGATTTTTACAGTTGATATTTAATCACTTATGTCCTAGTGTTGTTTTTGAGGATGATGTAGTTCTACCAATCTGTAGAATTACTGAGAATAATATTAAGTCCTTAGTCAACAGTGATAAGGCAAATGGTTTTATTGGCAATACTTTTATTCCTGATGAGGTTAGGTTTTTCTTACATCAGAAAATGCCTACTTGTTATGGATTACTTTCTAATGCTATGGGGCAAGGCCAATCACACCTTGTTCCTGACCTCATCATGCCACCTAAACAGTCTAAACAATTAACAACCACCTCTACTGTCTCTCAAAAGACTTTAGTTGTAAAATCAAATAAATCAGCTAAAACTGATGTGTCTGGAAGGCAATCAGGTTTAAAGGATTTTTCCTCTACACCACTCACTAAAAAGAAGAAACAAGGGGGTGTACAAGGGGTCCTGGTTCAGAAGAAAGCTGAGAAGGTGACTGAGGCTGTTTTTGTGAAGAGAAAATTGGTATTAAGGGATGAAACTGATTCTGAAGATGACATGCCAATTTCCTCTAAATTTAAGATAATCAAGGAAGTTGCTGATACTGCTACTGAAGCCGTGGCACATTCATCAAAGCCACAGAAGAAAAGGACATTATCGAAGAGCAGGTATCATATTCCTTTGAAGGTGCAAATGAAGGATACTGATATTCAGACATCAAATCCTGATGAGTCATCTACTCCTGATGCTCTAGCAAATCCTGATGTTGGTATTTCTGATGCACAACCAAAAATTGTCTCTATCTCAGACTCTCCAGCAAAAGCCTCTCCAACTGCAAAGATTGTTGAAATTTCATGGGAGAAGGTTGCTGAGACTGCTTCAAAACTTGGATTTTCACATCCCTTGGAGAAGAAAAGGAAAGCAGCAAAGATAGTTTTCAAGAGACAAAAGAAGCTGAAAGGATCTAGCCCACAAGAACCTGAATCTCAAAGTGATTCAGCAGCTCAGACTGAAGATCCTGCCACACAAGAACCACTCAATCAAAGTTTGGGTGAAGGCTTAGCTATTGGAATGGTCCCACAAGAACCATTTTCTCAAAGGGAGAGTGAAGACATCAACATTCCAGCCACACAAGAACCATCTTCTCAAAGTGAAGATGCAGGCAAAGCTACAGCTTCTAGTGAAAGATTGGTCAAGGACACTGTCAATGCGAGAAGCACACAAGAACCTCCAACTCAAAGTGTTGAAGCAGCTTCAGAACCTCATGCTACACAAGAACCATTGGTAACTTATACGGATGCAAGCTTATCAAATCCTGACGGTGTTCATCCTGATAATAGTGGTGATCCTGATGCTGAGCCAATTCTTATACAACCACTAAGATCACGACCAATGAACCATCCTATCACAGATTCACAGGATAAACCGAAAGGTATTGCTATTTATGATCCTGATGTTACTCATGATACTGATGGTGATGATTCTGATGATAGTGATGATGATAATAATGAAGAGAAGGATCAGATTGTCAGAGTTTTAAAATCTAGTCTTGGAACTAACTTTGGTTCATCAAACACATTCATGGCTGGCAAGGCTAATACTGGAAAGTACTTAAGACAAGACTTTTCTGTTCCTTCTGAGATTGATCCTGCTGAGCAGCTGAAAATGCATCAATGGGAAAATGAATGGTATAGATCTGATGAATCTGTAAGCTATCCCTATGCATTGGATCATGCTTATAATGCTGCTAAGTTGATTCAGAATGAAGATTTGAAGAATCATTTGAAGGCTACTACTCTGTTATCCAAAAGCCTGAAACATGAAATAGATTCTGTCAAAGATTCTACTGACAAAGTGAGGACTGACATTTCTCAAAGCTTTACAAAGGTGCCTACTGCTTTTCAACTCAAAGTAGTGGAATCCCAAGTTAAGTCAATCATTACTGAACAGTCTTCAATCAACAACAGGACTGATTCTCTTGATACAAAGGTAACTGACATTCAAACCTCTCTTGCCTTAATTTTGAATATATTGTCAAGCACTGATGTCAAAAAGGGGGAGAAGGTAAGTCAGACAAAATGTACACCTGATCTAGTATTGAGAAATAATGATGATGATACTGGAAATGATGGTGGTGACAAGATTCTACAAGGAGAAACCTCTGATGCTGCAGTTATGAAGACAATTCAAACTTCTCAAAGTCAAACAACGCAGTCAACTCATGTTTCTGATTCTGGAGTAAGGACAGTAAGAACATTGGTGCAATCTCAGATCCTGACGGAAGAACAAATCCTGACAGGTGATCAAATTCTGATGTCTGGTCATGAACAGACTCTTGCTACAATTCCTGAAGGTGATGAAGATATGATTATTGATAATCCTGAAGATGCATCAAATCTATTCCAGAAGTTTACTACAAGAGATGGTAGAATTGTTACTCTCTATCACACTGATAAAAGAGTTCAACAATTATTTGCAAGAAAAGCACTCTCTACAGCAAGTGAAGAATATCTTGATCTCTCACATGAAGAATTCTTAAGACAACAGAGAGAAATGATGTGGAAAGCTTTAATAACCCTGCTCCTGCTAGAGGAAGAGGAGGCAGAGGTAGGAGAGGTGCTAGAAGAAGTAGAAGAGGTTCTTCAACTCAAACAGTGCCTAGACAGACAAGGTCTAGAGGTTTATAAATAGAAGAAATTCCCGAAGCTTCACAAAATCTAATAGATCCTGTTATCAAGGATATCATTGAGAAGGAAGACATGGAATTTATTGAAGAAGAACTTGAATTGAGAATAAGGCCAAGACAATTAATTCTCTGCAATACAAATCAAATTGAAGATTCTAATCCTGATATTGTTCCTGACAATATTCAAGATCCTGATGAATCTGAAATTCTGCAAGAGATTGATTTGTTAATCTTATCTACTGTGGTTGATTCTCACAACAAGGAAGTAGATGAAGAAGAAGAAGCCAGAAGAAGAGAAATGACAAGATCAACAAATAGAGATTTCAATCTCTATGTACAAAGGCTTAAACTCTCAAACAGAAGAGTGTGGAGGAACCCAAGCAGACAAGAATCTTCACTGGAAAGAAGCTATGCCTTTGAAAAGGAAAAGGATAAGAAGTGGAAACACATAACTACACTGAGGTGTAACACACCTATCAATTTTCAGAATGGAGGAATTATAACAAGTGCTTCAAGTGTTGTTGATTTGTCTGATATGGTTAGATCAAAAGCAATCTGGCTACGAATGTTTTCAAATCTGAAGCAATTGTCAAGTAATTCAAGAGGAGGTATTGGACACATAGATGCTGAATATCTGAATATGTCATATGTTGATCCTTACTCCAATTTCAGAAGTTAAAGTACCTCCAATTTCAGTTAAGGAGTAAGGATCAACATATAACATATTCAGATATTCAGCATCCCTGTGTCCAATACCTCCTCTTGAATTACTTGTCAATTGCTTCAGATTTGAAAACATCTTTAACCAGAGTGCTTTTGATCTAACCATCCCAGATAAATCAACAACACTTGAAGCGCTTGTAATAATTCCTCCAGACTGAAAATTGATAAGTGTATCACAACTTAATGTGCTAATATGTTTCCACTTCTTATCCTTTTCCTTTTCAAATGCATAGCTTCTTTTCAGTGAAGATTCTTGTCTGTTTGGGTTCCTCCACACTCTTCTGTTTGAGAGTTTAAGCCTTTGTACATAGAGATTGAAATCTCTACTTGTTCTTCTTGTAATTTCTTTCCTTCTGGCTTCTTCTTCTTCACCTACTTCCTTATTGTGAGAATCAACAACAGTAGATAAGATTATCAAGTCAATCTCTTGCAGAATTTCAGAATCATCAGGATCTTGAATATTATCAGGAACAACATCAGGATTAGATTCTTCAATTTGATTTGTATTACAGAGAGTTGATTTTCTTGATTTTCTTCTCAATTCAGGTTCTTCTTCAATATTACCATCATCACCAAAAGTAGATCTGTCAGGAACTACTAGAGTTTGAATAGGTTCAGAAATTTCTTCAATTCTTAACTTTGTAGACCTTGTCTGTCTAGGTACTGTTTGATTTGAAGAACCTCTTCTACTTCTTCTAGCTCCTCTCCTACCTCTGTCTCCTCTACCTCTAGTAGGAGCAGTATAGCTTTCCATTGTCTCTCTTTGTAGTCTCTAAAATTCTTCATGTGAGAGATCTGGATATTCTTCACTTGCTGTAGAGAGTGCTTTTCTAGCATATAATTGTTGAACTCTTTTATCAGTGTGATATAGAGTAACAATTCTGCCATCTTTTGTAGAAAACTTCTGGAATAAATTTGATGCATCTTCAGGATTATCAATAATCACATCTTCATCTCCTTCAGGAATTGTAGCAAGAATATGTCCATGACCAGGTGTCAGGATTTGTTCTTCCGTCAGGATCTGAGATTGCATCATTGTTCTTACTGTTTTAACTCCAGAATCAGAAACATGAGTTGACTGCGTTGTTTGACTTTGTGAAGTTTGAATTGTAGACTTCATAACAACAGCATCAGAGGTTTCTCCTTGTATCACTTTGTCACTACCATCATCTCCAGTATCATCATCATTATTCCTTAATACTAGATTAGGTGTGCATTTTGTCCGACTAACCTTCTCCCCCTTTTTGACATCAGGATTTGACAATAAATTCAAAATTAAGGAAAGAGAGGCTTGAATGTCAGTTACCTTAGTATCCAGAGAATCAATTCTTCGGTTGATTGAGGTTTGTTCTGAAACAACAGATTTCACTTGGGATTCTACTACCCTTAGCTGAAAAGCAGTAGGCACCTTTGTAAAATTATTAAAGATATCAGTCCTCACTTTGTCAGTTGAACTCTTGATAGAATCAATCTCACTTTTCAGGCTCTTGGATAACAGAGTTGTAGCCTTCAGATGATTCTTCAAGTCTTGATTCTCTATAGATTTCACTGCTTTATAAGCATGTTCAATAGCAGAAGAAAAACTGATAGATTCATCAGAATTGTGCCATGAATTGTTCCATTCATTCTGTCTAAATGCCTCAGCAGGATCAAAGGAAGGAATAGAAAAATCTTGTCTCTGATCTTTCCCAGTGGAAGCTTTGCCAGCCATAAATGTACTTGATGAACCAAAATTAGTTCCAAGACTAATTTTGAGTGCTGTAGCAAGCTGTTCCTTCTCTTTTCGATTCTCATCATCATCACTATCATCAGAGTCATCATCATCAGTACTGTGAGTATCATCAGGATCAGGAAGAACTATACCTTTCATTTTATCCTGTGAATCTGTGATAGGATGATCCATTGGTCTTGAACGAAGTGGCTGTATCAAAATAGGTTCAACATCAGGAGCACCACTAGCGTCAGGATGAACACCGTCAGGATTTGATATGCTTGCATCAGTATTTTCTACCAATGGTTCTTGTGGAGCTTGAGTTTCAGAAGCTGCTTCAACACTTTGAGTCAAAGGTTCTTGTGTGCTTCCCTCATAGACAGTGTCCTTGACCAATCTTCGAACTTCATCTGCACCAGAAATCCCTTGAGCATTGTCAGGAAATTTTTCAGAAACTGTAGCTTGGCCTGCATCTTCACTTTGAGAAGATGGTTCTTGTGTGACCATTCCACTAGCTAAGCCTTCACCCAAACTTTGATTGAGTGGTTCTTGTGTGGCTGAATCATCAGAAAGAGCTGCTGAACCACTTTGAGGTTCAGGTTCTTGTGGGCTTGATCCTTTCAGTTTCTTCTGTCTTTGATAGACTAACTCTTCTGCCTTCCTTAGCTTTTCCATTGGATGTTTGATCCCAAGATTGGAAGCAGCAACACCATACTTCTCCCATGAAATATCAACATGTCTTTTTGTTGGAGAGTCCTGTGCTGGAGAGTCTGAAATATTAACCACTTGACTTGGTGCAGCATCAGGAGTACTAACATCAGGATTTGCTTGAGCAGTAGAAACTGATTGCTCATTCAGAATAGAAGTGTCCTGTACATCAGTATCCTGCTTCTTTTCTAAAGGAATATAATACCTGCTCTTTGTTAACTTCCTTTTCTTCTGTGGTGTAGACAATGGAACCACAGCTTCAGTAGCAGTATCAGCAACTTCCTTTCTCACTTTCAGCACAGAGGATATAGGTAAATCATCCTCTGAGTCAGTCTCATCCCTGAGAACTAACTTTCTTTTTACAGAAACAACCTCACCTCCCTTTGCAGCTTTCTTGACCAGGACCCCTTGTACACCCCCTTGTAACTTCGTTTTAGTGAGTGGTGTAGAGGAAAAGTCCTTTGAACCTGATTGCCTTCCTGACACATCAGTTCGAGCTGACTTCTTTGCTTTTACAACTAAAGTCTTTTGAGAGACAATAGAGGTGGAAGTTGACTGTTTAGACTGTTTAGGATGAATGCTTGTGTTAGGAACAAGGTGGGTTGAGCCTTGCCCCATAGCATTAGAGATTAAACCATAACGAGTAGGCATTTTCCTATGTAAGAAAAACCTAACTCCATCAGGAATAAAAGCATTTCCTATGAAACCATTTGCCTTATCACTGTTGACTAAGGACTTAATATTATTCTCAGTAATTCTACAAATTGGTAGAACTACATCATTCTCAAAAACAACATTAGGACATAATTGATTAAATATCAACTGTAAAAATCTAAGAAAACAGACAGAACCCAACTTATCTGATTTCCTATCACTTAAGGCTTTTAAAATAAAAGACCCATAATCAAACACTGTAGAATTGATAAGAGAGTACCCAATTTTGAGAGATCCTGATGAAAGAGCATCAAAATTTGATGTCTTGTTCAGGAAACAGCGGCTGATTGTATCAAAGAAGAAATTCCATTCCTTCTTAAGCTTTGTCCTAAAAAGGTTGCCATATCTCTTTACTTCACCATTGTAGCCCAGTTTCTTGACAAACTCAAATAGAGCAGAGTCTGAAATCACACTAGGAACTTTATCACCCAGAATAGGCAAATGCAACGCCTCTTCAATAACAGCAGGAGTGACATGATGAGTTACTCCATTTGATTCGAACTGCATCAGAATGGTTCCTGTAGAACTTTGACCAAAAACAACTGTGTTCCAAACCTTTCTGAAAAACCATCAGGATTTGACAGTTATCAGGATTTCCTCTCTGTAGCTTTCCTCAGAAATTCTCAAAGTTCATCATTCCAAGTTCATTCACCAATTTATTGAAAGTAGCTTCAGGTAGTGGCTTGGTGAATATATCAGCTAGTTGTTGATCAGTAGGAACAAAGTGAAGTTCAATTGTTCCTTCCAGAACTTGTTCTCTTATGAAGTGATATCGAATACTGATGTGTTTAGTAAGAGAATGCTGAACTGGATTTCCTGTCATTGAAATAGCACTTTGGTTATCACAATAAATAGGGATTTTTGAGTATGACAGGCCATAATCTAACAACTGATTTTTCATCCACATTATCTGAGCACAACAACTTCCTGCAGCAATGTACTCAGCTTCTGCAGTTGAAGTGGAAATAGATTTTTGCTTTTTACTGAACCATGAAACTAATCTTCCACCCAAAAACTGACAGCTTCCTGAAGTACTATGTCTATTTTGCATCCTGCAAAGTCAGCATCTGAATAACCACACAACCCAAAATCTGATTCCCTTGTATACCAAAGGCCAAGTGTAAGAGTTCCTTTGAGATATCTGAAAATTCTTTTGACTGCAATCAGATGGGGTTCTCTAGGTTTTGCTTGAAATCTTGCACATAGACAGGTTGCAAACACGATATCTGGTCTACTTGCAGTGAGATACAATAAAGAGCCAATCATTCCTCTGTAGTGAGTTACATCTACCTCAGCACCTTGATCAGGATCAAGTTTGGTAACTGTAGCTATGGGAGTTGTGGCAGGAGAACTATCTTGCATGTTAAACCTTGTCAATAAATTCCTTGTATATTTAGACTGATTGATAAAAATCCCTTCATCAGTCTGTTTAACTTGAAGACCAAGAAAGTAACTCATTTCTCCCATCATGCTCATTTGATATCTTGACTGCATAAGCTTAGAAAACTTTTCACACAGCTTATTGTTTGTTGACCCAAAAATGATATCATCAACATAAATCTGAACTAACAACAAGTCCTTACCATGATTCAAATAAAATAGAGTTTTATCAATAGCACCTCTTTTGAATCCACTTTCCAGTAAGAATAGAGCTAAGGTTTCATACCATGCTCTAGGAGCTTGCTTTAGTCCATAAAGTGCCTTATCCAATCTGTAGACATGATCTGGATATTTAGGATCAATGAAACCAGGAGGTTGCTCAACATAGACTTCTTCCTCCAGTTCTCCATTTAAGAAAGCACTTTTTACATCCATCTGGAAAACCTTGAATTTCTTATGAGCTGCATAAGCAAGAAATATCCTGATGGCTTCTAATCTTGCAACAGGAGCAAAAGTTTCATCATAGTCAATTCCCTCTTGTTGAGAATACCCCTTTGCAACTAGTCTAGCTTTGTTTCTGATTATCACTCCATCAGAATCAGTCTTGTTCTTGAAAATCCACTTTGTACCAACAATTGATCTATTCTTTGGTCTTGGTACCAGTTTCCAGACTTCATTTCTTTCAAATTCATTCAGTTCTTCTTGCATTGCAGTGACCCAATCAGCATCTTTAAGTGCATCTTCAACTTTCTTTGGTTCCTCCTTGGATAGAAAGTTATTGTATAGACATTCATTCTGAGTTGCACTTCTTGTTTGAACACCTGCATCAGGATCTCCAATGATCAAATCAGGAGTATGATCTTTTGTCCATTTCCTTGCTGGTGTCAAATTGTTCCTTGAAGTAGATGCTCCCCCTGGATTGGTGTTATCTTGATTTGAAGAACTTGCTTGTCTTGAAGCTTCCCCTGAATTAATGATATCTCCTCCTGAATGGTTATCAGGATCATCACTTGAATCAGTATCTGAAGAATTCTGTCTTGATGATTGAGTTGACTCTGAACTTGTAGTAGATTGCTGTTGCTCCCCCTCAACATTTGCACTACTAGAAGTATCATTATTGGATGCATCATCAGTATTAGCACCATCAGTATCTGGTGTGTCATCAGGATTTGGTGACCCATCAGGATCTGATGTAATGACAGGATCTGATTCACTTTCTTTAGGTTCTTTGGAAACTTCATTTTCAAAAACCAATCTATCATGAGAGTCTTCAATGATTCCAGTTATCTTCTTGTCATCAAAAGATACATGAATTGACTCCATGACAGTCCTTGTTCTCAAATTAAAAACTCTGAAGGCTCTTGATGCAGGATAGCCTATGAAAATTCCTTCATCAACCTTTGTTTCAAATTTCCCTAGCTGTTCAGGATGAGTTCTGAGAATAAAACATTTACAGCCAAACACATGCAGATGCTTCAGACTAGGTTTCTTCTCCTTGAGTGATTGATAAGGAGTAACACCATGTCTGTTTATCAAAGTGAGATTCTGTGTATAGCAAGCTGTGTTGACTGCTTCTGCCCAGAAATATGTAGGTAACTTAGCTTCTTCCAACATAGTTCTGCCAGCTCCAATAAGAGTTCTATTTTTCCTTTCAACTACTCCATTTTGCTGAGGTGTGCCAGGAGCAGAGAATTGTTGAATGATTCCTTTGTATTTGCAGAACTCTTCCATCTTTGAATTCTTAAATTCAGTACCATTATCACTTCTCAGTATCTTGACTTTGTACTTTGTGGTTGTCTCAATCATTCTTACATGATCCAACAGAACTTCAGGAGTCTCATCTTTTCTGTGCAGAAAATACACCCAGGTGAATCTAGAATATTCATCAACAATTACAAGAGTGTACCTTTTCTTACTGATGGTCATGATGTTGACTGGACCAAATAGATCAAGATGTAGCATGTGATATGGTTCTCCAATAGAGTATTCTGATTTACTCTGGAATGATGTCCTTCGTTGTTTTGCTTTCTGACATGCATCACAGAGTCCATCAGGAGTATATAACACTTTTGGTAATCCTCTCACTAAATCTTTCTTAACCAACTCATTGATGTTTCTGAAGTTGAGATGAGAAAGCTTCTTGTGCCAATTCCAACTTTCATCTACTGACGCTTTACTGATCAGACAGGTAGGGGAGACATCAGTATTTGATTGAATGTTGGCTTCATATATATTACCATGCATGTAGCCAGTCAGTGCTATCTTTCCTATTTCTTTACTGACTACTTCACAATGTGTGGAATAGAAGTTGACATGATAACCTCTGTCAGTGATTTGACTAATACTCAACAAGTTGTGTTTCAGTCCCTTCACTAGAGCTACTTTTTCAATGATGACATTTCCAATGATTATATTGCCATATCCCAAGGTTTGTCCAATGTTGCCATCTCCATAAGACACAGTTGGGCCAGCTTTTTCCTCATATTCTGATAACAGGGCTTTGTTTCCAGTCATGTGTACAGAACATCCACTATCCATGACTAACACATTTTTCTTTTTACCCTGCATCAGAATAGAAACACACTAGTTAGAACACTTAGGAACCCATACATATTGGGTTCCTTTTTCATGCAATTTATTAATTTTCACAGCAGAAGACTTTCTGACCATAGCAGTCCTGACAGGATTTACTCCATCAGGATTTGCTTTGTCAGTTTTAGTATTAACAAAAGCATGCTTCAAAATGACATTATCAATTCTATCAGACTTTGTACTCCTATTTAACTTAGGCAATGGATCATAGAAGTTATAGTACAAATCATGATAATCTTTACAAGTATAAATAGAATGCCATATACTACCACAATGAAAACAGGACTTCTGCGGTTTATAGAGTACTGATCTATTCCTCACATCAGATTTAGAAATATCAGCAATCTTCTTTTTAATCTTCTTACAATCAATAGCAAGATGATTAGAGTTACCACAGTTAAAACAACACTTTCTAGGTGCATTTGGGATATATTTATAACCATTCTCTTTATTGATCCCAACTTTACCATTCCTGTTTCTCTTAACAGTAGCTTCCTGTTTCTTATCTGTCACCATACAGATTTTATCCTTAAGCTGTTTCTGAGACAATTGACCTACATTCTTAATGAGTTTATTCAAGACAGGTTTAGACTTTATGATTTTAATTCCTTGAGCAGAAGTAGATCCCTTTTCAAAAGTGGAATTGGAATCCTTACCAAAAACAAAATTAACAGGAGTAATCTTAGATTTGGTTGCATCTATAACATGTCTATAGGTCTTTGGACTGACTGTCTCATCAATGACAATTTTTTCTTTCAATTTCTTATCCTCATCTGACTTATATCCTAGACACTCTTTCCAATTCTTAGAGGTATTAATCTCATGAAATTTCCTACCAGAGTCTGTCCAGGTTCTGATTTTCTCATTAGCATATTCAAGTTCCTTTTCAAGAGCAGTACATTTGGATTTCATCTCTAAATGCATGTGATTAGCATTATCACATTCTCTTTGTACTTCTTGCATTTGAGAAAATTCAGCTTCTAATATTTCATTCCTTTTTCTAAGTTCAGACATCTCAGATAAGATCCTAGTATTCTCGGCAGTTTGACTTCTAAAGCTAATATGTAATGACTTTAGAAAACGTCTTAACTCAGAAGCATTATCAGTATCAAAATCAAAGATAGTATTTAGTACCTTATCATCAGGAGCAGCAGTTACATCAGCATTGGCCATTAGAGCATAGTTGACCACCTCAGTATCAGATTCTGAGGAAGAGTCCATCCAATCCTTGCTTGATGTGATAAGTGCCTTTGTCTTCTTGCACTCAGAAGCAAAGTGACCCATTCCATTGCACTTGTAGCATCTAACCTTTGACTTGTCAAATTTGCTACCATTGCTGTCCTTTTTGATATACTTGTCTTTGTCTGCATTGAAAGTCTTTTTCTGAAAGTTGCCTTGTCTTCTATTCTTCCTGAACTTCATCCTTCTGAAGTTTCTGACAATCATCGCAACCATCTCTTCCATATCTGAGTCTGAAGAGTCATCATCAGTATTGGCATCAGGATTGCCATCAGTATCTGATGAAGAGTCGTCAGGATCTGACTCAGCTACTCTTGTTTTACTTCTAGAGACCTCCATAGCTTTTCCTTTTGATTTAGCCTCTGCTTTCAAAGCAATTGATTATGCCTTGCTGCTTTTCTTGTTCTTTCTCTGTTGAAGTTCAAGATCATGAGTTCTTAGCATTCCATAGACTTCATCAAGAGACACAGTGTTAAGATCATACTGATGTCTAATGATTGAGGTCTGAGTGTCCCATTCTTCAGGTAAAGCTCTTAGAAACTTGGTGTTTGAATCTTCAGTTTCATATTCCTTGTCAACTAAAGATAAGTTGTTCAATAGTGTCAGAAATCTATCATATAGATCAGTTAGGCTCTCACCGGGTCTTGCATCAAATTGTTCATATTCTTGAATCAAAAGAGCCCTTCTGTTTTTCTTGACAGATGCAGATCCCTGGCACTGAGTTTCCAAAGTATCCCAAATTTCTTTTGAAGACTTGCATGCAATCACTCTATTTGACATGACAGCATCAAGACTACTGTGCAAGATATTCTTTATCTTTGGTTCCCTGAGAACATGAGCTTTTTCTTCTGGAGTCCATTCACTTTTAGCCTTGACCACATAATGTTCAGGTACAGTATCTGTTCGTTCTACAATCCTTGTAGGAATATATGGTCCATCCAGAATCCTGTCCAGATAGTCAGGATCCATAGCCTCCAGGTACATCAGCATCTTTACCCTCCATGTTGGATATTCTGATTTCTTCAAGATGGGAATCTTCATGCTTTCATACTTGGTTGTCGACATCTTTAGATCGTTTCTGATTCAGAAATAAATCAGTTCGCTCTGATACCAATTGTTGCCCAGTAATAATCTATTGTAGAAGGGGGGTTGAATACAATATGTTAGAAATGAATACTACTAGAAACTAGACAGGGGGGGGGGTGAATGGATAGTTTGATATATTTTTCGATTCTTGAAACCTAAGTAAACAACTGTATGTGATTATGATATGTAATATGCAGAAAGTAAATAACACACACAATCACTTTAATCTACTTTGTATAAGCAAATTAAATACTACAGCTTTCCAAGAAATTCACAATCGAATTTCTGGCTTCTAAACAAGAACAGTTTGAACTTGCTTGCTTACAGAGAAAAGAGCTTAGCAAATAACTATGTGTATCTCTCTTACCACTTACAGTTGTGTGTGCACGATATATATATTCACCTATACAAACTAGGCACACACAATATTACACAGCTACCCCTTCTGAAAGTCCAACTTGTCCTGCCATAAGAAGTTCACTGTGTCAGGAAGGACCACCTGCTTTTCGGAGTCTTTCCCGTTTCTGTAGCTGCTTGTCTCTTATCTTTCTCTCCAAGTTTAGCTGTAGATTTGCCATCTGTTCTTTGGACCACCTTGCCAGAACAAATGCTTCAGTATTTGTCTCCTTTGATTCTTGGTTCTGTACCTTGATTTGTCTTGTTATAAACGGCTAAGTGTTGATATCGTGAACTCCACTTTATCCCTGACTTCGCGATCTCCCTTGTGAGGACTACGCGATATAGCCTTTGAAGACTTTGCGACATAGGTCATTTGATGACTATGCGACATAGGTCATTTGATGACTATGCGACATAGGTCATTTGATGACTATGCGACATAGGTCATTTGATGACTATGCGACATAGGTCATTTGATGACTATGCGACATAAGGCTTCTGAGGACTTCACGATCTAGGCTCTTTTGACTTTGCTGACTTCAACACTTCACGACATGTGTCTTGAGGACTTCTCGACATAGTACAAAATGGACTATGCGATATAGTACTTCACGACATGGATATTGGTGACTTCACGACATAGCTTTCTTTTGACTTTGCTATATAATGCCTTAGACAAATTCCTGCAACTTATTTCTTCATAGCCTTATTCAACTCTATCCTGCTGCATGAACACTTCTGAACTTCTACCAGGATAATTATCCAATGGCCTATATATACAATCTAGATGCAAGAAACTTTACTAAGCTCATTATAAATCTGAGCATACATGATAAAGCTATTGTTCATGAGAACAAGACAAGTACATTTAGAGACCTATACTCTATCCCAGTGATAGAAATCACTAGGTCATGTAGTGTGACATAGTCACATAGTGTAGGCTTGTTAATAGTGGTATTCAGACATGTCTTGAGCCTAACAATCTCCCCCAAATTGTGAGTAAGATCCTTAGGCACAATTTCATGTCTGATAACAAGCCTAACTTACATAAAAGGAAATTTAGTAACAGAGAGGATAATTCATGAACATTGAGATCAGAAATTTGATTACATAGAAAAATTGAAAGCTTACAGTTTACTTTTGTTGCTCAGCAGCTTCAGCTTCCAATTGCTTCTCTAGCAAATCATCATATATCTTCTTTTTCCTTATCTCTTCTTTTCTCTTCATGTCTATGATGGCTTCTTGAAGTTCTTCTCTTGCAATCAGTTCTTCAATGAGAGGTGAGCCTTTCAAGTCATCAATTGCAGCCTTGAGTGCACTTTCTACATAGGAATCAAGAAACTCCATCCTTATTTTGCTTTGACCTCCATGTGAGTTTTTGTACTCCACAATGTAAGGATTTTGTTTGACCCTGCACATCCCTTTCTGCCTTAGCTCCTTAGCCCTCTCCTCCATCTCAGCCATTTCTTTCTCTCTCTGTATGTTTTTCTCTTCATTCTCTTTCCTCATGTTTTCTTCATAATCAGCATGCATCTTCAAGTACCTGGCAATATCTATCTTCCATGTCCTTTCATCTTTTTCTTCAAAATTTAGTAAGGCATTTATCCTTTCAAGCTCATACTTATAGAAATATTGCCAGCTTCCTTGCTTCATTATCCTTTCTCTTCCATCAGTGTACTTGATCTCTAGATGATCCAACTTCACTTTGACTTCAAAGATCCTTTGAGCCCTCAAAAATGCTAGGGCATCTTCATCATAGTCCTCATCTAGTGGAAGCACATTGATGCCAATAACATTTGTGAGTTTTCCAGTCTTCTTTGTTATCCTCATCCTTTTGGGTACACTCTTGATCTTCAAATGCTTCACAAGAGATACCTTTCTGGAACAAGGAGAATTAGTCTTCAGTGCCACATCACTTGGAAGTAGCTTCATTCCTTTCCCCTTCATCCACTGTAACACTCCACTAGCTGTGACTTTGTGGAAGTGTTTTCTTGAAATTACTTTAGTGGCTTCATCTTTCTTCTGTGGCAATTCAGGTTCAGAAGTCATGGATAATGATTTTGGAGGATCATTGCTAACAGTACCCACCCTAGACTTAGAGTCTTGTGTTGTGGTTAAAGTACTACTAGCAATGTCCTTGACTTGCTGAATTCCACTTCTTGTTTTCTTAACTGATTCATTTGCCCCCTTGTCATCCCTCTTGCTATCATCAGCATCCTTTGATTTCTTTGAATATTTGCTCCTTTCCTTATCTCTCCTTGACTGAGATCTCCTTTCATAGGTTTTCTCCTTATCATCATCATCATCTCCATCCTTCTTTTTGTTCTTTTCTTTGACAGATTCAGGAATGACTCTATGAATCAGAAAAGATTGTAGAGTGTGAATCATCTCTAGTTCCTCAGCTGTCCTGACTCCCCTCTTGGCTCTTAGCATTTGCAGCACCTGGTTGATCTTTGCATTATTCTTTCTTGTCAAATCTGAAGGGATCACCAACTGGTCAATGCTGCTGTCTTGAGATAGACTTTGGAAGATTATTGTCTTTGGCTTTGAGATAACCTCAGGCAGTCTTTGATCTTGATCCATCTTCAAGTCATCAAACAGTCTCTTGTTGTTAGCCCCACCTTTTTCTATTAAGTCCATTATTGTTGACAGCTCAGTGAATCTCAGTTTCTCTAGAGTTTGAAAAGCTAGGTGCCACAAGCAGTTGTCCTTGCACACCATGATTATCTCTCTTAGATGGACATCCTTGATTTTCCTTACTGCAACTGTGAAGTACTTAATGTTTTCCTTGAGCTTCATTCTGTAAGTCCTTGCATCTTCTTGTGCATCTCTGTAGGTGGCTTTCAGAAACTCCAGGAAGGCCTCATCATGATAGATGTGAGAATTGGCAACTTCCTGTAGCTTGGCCTCTGTGATTGTTGTTGCTTTGGCAGGTTGAGCATTGGAAGTAGGTTGAGCAGGTTGAGAAGTGGAGATATCTTTTGGCATTGTGGAGGGATAGTAGGTAGTGGTGACTGTGCTTTTCTGGCCTTGTGCATTGATGACCTCTACAGGGGGAAGATTGATTGGCTTTATTGTCTCTTCAATGAGCTTGCCCTTAAGTTTTGACTGCTTGGCAGGTACTCCCCCTTTCTTTTTCACAATGACCTCCTTAACTTTCTCCCCCTTAGGCTTGGGATCAGACAAAAAGTCTTGAGCTTCACCAGGGATAGGCAGGTTCATGGATCTCATCATTGAAGTCATCATTTGTTGCTGCACCAGTAAGATGTTTGAGGTGTTGTTGCCTTGGTCATCCAGCTTGTCATTGAGTTGGCTTAAGGATGTAGATAGCATTCTGTTTTCATCCTTGAGAGAGGCCACTTCTTTTTCTAAGCCATCCACCTTAGAGAATAATTGTTGAGACCTAAATGAGTTTAGGGATTGATCTTTGACCCTGGCAAAGTCATATTTGGAGATGTCTGACAGAGGGACTTCATCCACCAACTTGTCACCATACTGATTTTTCCACATGACATTTATCATAGCATTTGAGGTGATGGTGGCTTTCGCTTGAGTTTCCAGTGAAGAAGCCAGTTTCTTGATGTTGTCTGTGACCATGGCAAGAGTCACATCCATCATGGATACATTTGTGGAGGTTTTCTGGACTTCTTTGAGGATACCATCCACCTTGGGAAAATCAGAGAGATAAGAGTTCCTGAGCTTAGTGAGGGATCTGTCTGTCTCCTCCTGGATTGAAGAAATCTCTGATTGAAGCCCTTTCCCAAGATAGTGCAGAGCCTTCAGCTGGTTCTTGTACACATCATTCACAGCATCATAGATGGCAGTAGGAGAGAGATCCTTTGCATTGGAGCCCAGAGAAGTTAGGAATTCTTCTCTTAGAAAAGCTAGGGCATCCTTGAGCTTGAGAGTCCTCTTAGCATCCAACCAGGCATCCACATTTCCCTCTGGTTCAGCTGCATCCACAATCTTCTCCTGCTGAGCTTCAACATCCTCCTTGTGGCAAAGTAAGATAGCTTCATAATCAGCATTGGGAAGATTTGAGGTGAGGAGATGTTGAGCTATTTTGGAGAACTCATCAATCTGTGTTACATGGAGATCTTGTATGGCTTCTTCTGTCATTTTGGAAGGCACGGATGATGATCCTGAAGGCCTGTCATGGTGCACAGGCTTCAGCCATTCTGACATAGTGGCCTGAGCCAAGTGAGAGCTAGTGCTAGGCACTTCATGAGATGTAAGAGTTTGAGTCTCCTCCAGCCTTGGAATGGCTGTAGGGTCTAATGTTGTCTCCATTGAAATGGGATGTGTTACAACATTAGCCCTATTTGTCTGTGAAGACAGTTCCACATCCCTAAGGATGGGAGAATTTGGCACAGAGTCTCCAGTGAAAACTGGTGAATCCTCCATGTTTGTGTTGGTGTCATTAGGATATGCCCCAGCATGCATTCCCTGACCAACTAGATGTGGTTCCTGGGTGGTGAGCACAGTGTCATGCACCATGTCACTTGAAATTGGCTCAATCACAGGAGAGAATTGTGATTGATCAAAGGCAAGATTGTCATTGGAATGACTTTCTTGTTCAGAAGAAATTTTTATGGAAGAATCTGAGAGAGAAGTGGGGTTTAGACTAGATTTTGGCAACTCCCCCTGAGAAATAGGAGGAGTTTCAACAGTGATGTGCTCTCCACTCTGTGTGTCATCAGCCTTATCACTCCTAGGGTCAAGAGTGAGTTCTTGATCCTGTGCAGACTCAGTACAGGTTGTAGTGGGGAGACTACTCTTTTCAATGCCAATAACCTGTTGGGAGGCCATTGACAGTAGTAGGTGTACCCCTTTTTCCACATCTGAATCCTGTTGGGAGGATTCAGTGGTAGGTTTAGATTTTGACTTCTTCCTTTGTCTGGTAAGGGGTGACTCAGGATCCTCACTTCCTATCTCTACAGAGTCATTTATCACTGCTAGGGCTCTCTTCTTTGACTTCTTTTTAGTAACACCAACCTTTTGAGAGATTGATGCACTTGGTTGCCTATCCTCTACAGTGGTGTTTTCAGTAGGATTGCTGGATGGGATAGGAAGGCTGGGGATAGACTGTGCAGCTCCTTCAGTCTTAGCCTTCCCTGTCCAGGAAAGTTCATGATATATGGGCTTATCAAGTGGATAAGACTCAAATGTGTCCTGCATATGCTTGGTCACACTTAGAATCACATCCACTTGATTCCTTGTGTCCAATGAACCAAATAGTACTTTGGACATGGACTTGGAATAAGCCATTTTAGTGTTATCTATACCCTCCAATAGATGGACATTTGCATCAAGAAAATTTAAAATAACTTGAAGGAAACGAGGGTAAAAGATGTCATTACCTCTACCACGAATGGTCCTGCCTAGCCTCTGAGTCAATTCTTTGAGAATTATGGCTCCCACATTGATCTCCTGGTTGTTGGCCAAGGAGTAGGCTAGCTTCACAGCAATGTGACTGATATGGTCCCATCCTGTCTTCCTGCAGAGAAACACCTTCTGGAGTGCGTCAAGCAGAAATGACCACTCCCTTCTCACAAACTTCTTATTCAGCTTTCCAGTATCTATCTCATCAGCATACTGAATGAAGGTCATGAATTCTATGATTTGAGCATCTGTAGCTTCTTGGTCATGACCTTCCACCTTGAACCCCAAAGCTTCATTGATTTCCCTTTCACCAAATTGAAAGTGTTTGCCTCCAATTGAACAGCTAACCTCCTGGAATGAGGTTCCATCTTCCCTAGCCATTGTTGATACCAACGCCGTTCTCCAGAATCCTTCCAACACATCAACATACAAGGTAGGGTTCAGGGTTAGGGCTTGGCGTAGGTAGGAAGTGTTCAAGAACCGTACAAAACACTTGTACCTTGGGTTAGCCTCAGCCTCAGAGGGAATGGTGAGAAGATTGGTTTCTTTGGGAATTGTTAAAGGGATAGAGGATGATACAGTTTGAGATTTGGGTGCCATTTCGAGAGAGAGAGAGAGTGAAAATTAAAGTAGAGAATTTGTGCTTAGGTTTGAGAGTTTGAGAGCAATAGACAAGATGAAAAGTTGTGAACGGTTAGAAAAGGTATTTATATGATAGAGACACTGCGATATGGAGTTATGAATATGTACAGTCTATATGTATGTCGCGAAGTCAATAATAGCCTGTACCGCAAAGTCTTGCAAAATATATCGCATAGTCTCAACAATGAACTATGTCGCAAAGTCTTCAAACTGAAAGGATCGGGGAGACTTTGCGATATAGTAGAAATACCCTGTCTAAAGCTCTCTTTTAGGAATTTTAAGCAATTTGTCAGACTTTTATCAAATTTTGAAATAAAATTAATTTAAATCAAAATTCTGTCAACTATGGAGACTTGTCGATATAGTTATTCTAAGTCGCGAAGTCATAAAATTAACTATGTCGCAAACTCATGAAATGAACTATGTCGCGAAGTCTCACAATCTCAACAGTTTGCGATATAAGTCTGTTTAATTTGAACTATGTCGTGAACTCTGAAAATCATCTATATCGAGATGTCTCAAAAGCTCACAACTCCACTAACAAATATGATTTTGAAAAATATGCAGTAAAATACTGAAATATTTATAAATCATATCTCAACTAATTTTCACTCCAAACAAATAGATCATTTAAATACAGTGAAAATTTACTGCTGCAACTATTAACCAGCATATTTACTTAGAACAACTGAATGAAGGATTGAGCATTCCAATTTCACTCACAAGTCTGTTGAAGACTGCTTCATTCAGAGGTTTAGTAAATATGTCAGCTAGTTGTTTCTCAGTTGGAACATAAGAGACTTCTATGGTACCATTTGCAGCATGTTCCCTAATGAAATGGTACCTGATCTCAATGTGCTTTGTAGTAGAATGATTAACAGGATTGGCAACTATGGATATTGCACTAGTATTATCACACATTAGAGGAATGTGTTCTAACACTAGCCCATAATCCATGAGTTGATTTCTAATCCAAAGCAATTGAGCACAGCAACTTCCAGCAGCAATATATTCAGCCTCAGCTGTGGATGTTGCTGTGGACTGTTGTTTCTTACTAAACCAGGACACTAACCTTTGACCTAGGAATTGACAGCTTCCAAAGGTGCTCTTCCTGTCAATTATGCATCCAGCATAATCAGAATCTGTGTAACCAACCAGGTTGAACCCAGTGCCCTTTGGATACCATAGCCCAAGATTAGGAGTCCCCTTCAGATATTTGAAAATTCTTTTGATGGCCATCATGTGAGATTCCTTGGGATCAGACTGGAACCTTGCACAAAGGCATGTGGCAAACATGATGTCTGGCCTGCTAGCTGTGAGATAGAGTAGGGATCCAACCATTCCTCTATAGACCTTGATATCAACTCTCTTGCCTTTCTTGTCTTCATCCAGCTTGATTACAGTAGACATAGGAGTTTTAGCTGGGGATGACTCTTCTAAACCATATTTCTTTAAAAGATCCTTGACATACTTAGATTGGTTTATAAAGATGCCATCCTCCCTTTGATGTACTTGCAGGCCTAGGAAGTAGGTTAACTCTCCCATCATACTCATCTCATATTTACTTTGCATCAACTTAGAGAACCTTTCACAGAGTTTTTCATTTGAAGAGCCAAAGATGATATCATCCACATAGATTTGAACAAGAATGATATCATTTCCATGCTTCTTGAAGAATAGGGTTTTGTCAATTGTACCCCTGGTAAATTGATGCTCAAGAAGGAATTGAGATAGAGTTTCATACCAGGCTCTTGGTGCCTGTTTGAGTCCATAGAGCGCCTTGAGCAGTCTATACACAAAGTTTGGGAAGTCTTCACTTTCAAAGCCAGGTGGTTGAGACACATAGACTTCTTCAGCAAGATCACCATTAAGAAATGCACTTTTCACATCCATTTGATACACCTTAAAATCTGAGTGAGCTGCAAAAGCCATGAAGATTCTTATGGCTTCCAGTCTAGCTACAGGTGCAAATGTCTCATCATAGTCAATGCCTTCTTGCTGACAATATCCTTTGGCAACCAGCCTTGCTTTGTTTCTTACTACCACTCCTTCTTCATCCATCTTGTTCCTGAACACCCATTTGGTGTCAATAACATTCTTTCCTTTTGGAGGTGGCACTAGTTCCCATACTTTGTTTTTCTCAAATTGATTCAACTCTTCTTGCATGGCAACAATCCAATCAGAATTCTTCAAAGCTTCTTCAATTAATTTAGGTTCCTCTTGTGACAGAAAGCAGCTATACAGACATGTATTTAATGTTGCCCTTCTTGTTCTAACTCCCTCACTAGGATCTCCAATGATTTGATCCCTAGTGTGGGCTCTGTCCCATTTCCTTGTGTGCCCCTGTTCATTTCCTTGATCTGTTCCAATCTCATTTTGGTTGACAGTTGCATTCTCTTCTTCTCCCCCTGTGTTTGTGAATCCTTGCACAAGTGTTTGAAGAAGATTGTCAACTTCAAGAATTTCATTTTCTAGAACAGTTTGAACAGGGGGTTCATCTTCACTTTCAGAATCCTCAAGATAACCTTGATTCTCAAATCTCAATATCACACTGTCTTGATCACTTGTTTTCAGTCCTGGAGTTTTCTTGTCATCAAAGGTAACATCCATGCTTTCCATGACTTTGTGTTGCTCAGGTACAAACACTCTGTATGCTGTCCTTTCCAGAGAGTATCCAATGAAGATACCTTCAAATGCCTTAGCATCAAATTTTCCAACATGCTCAGAGGTATCTTTCATCACAAAGCACTTGCTTCCAAACACATGCAGGTGCTTGAAGGATGCTCTTTTTCCAGTCATTAATGAGTAAGGAGTTTTGCCAGACTTCTTATTGATTAATGTTCTATTTTGCACATAGCATGCTGTGTTAACAGCATCAGCCCAAAAGCTAGTGGGTAGCTTTGCATCCAGCAACATTGTCCTTGCAGCTTCAATGAGAGTTCTATTCTTTCTCTCAACTACTCCATTTTGTTGACGTGTTCTAGGAGCTGAGAATTGTTGAGAAATTCCTTTATCTTTGCAAAACTCATACAATGTTGAATTTCTGAACTCAGTCCCATTATCACTTCTCAAAGCAACTACAGAGGAACCAGTGCTTTGTGCTTCTTTATCAACTCTCTTGATATGCTCTATTATGACTTGGGGTGCTTCATCCTTGGAGAATAGGAATTCCACCCAAGTATATCTTGAATAGTCATCTACCATCACTAGAGCATATTTCTTTTTGGAGAGGGACATTACATTCACAGGGCCAAATAAGTCCATGTGAATTAGTTACAGAGGTTTTGAGTTTGTATTGAGCAACTTGTTCTTGTGACTTGATCTTTTAATCTTCCCTTTCTGACAAGCTTCACATGCTCCATCTTGCACAAACTCCAAGGCAGGCAAATCCCTGATGAGTTCTCTCTTGGTTAGAGAGTTCATTGCCTAAACATTCAAGTGAGACAGTTTCTTGTGCCACAGCCAGAATTCCTCATTTGTGGCTTTTGTGTAGAAACAACAAATTTCTCCCTTATCTGCAGCCTTGAGATTAGCTACAAACAAGCTTCCTTTCTTCACACCAGTTAGAACAACTTCACCACTTTCCCTTTTTGAGATTGAACAAAGGTCTTCATCAAATTCCACTTTGAAGCCTCTGTTGGTAAACTGTCCAATACTCAAGAGATTATGCTTCAGTCCTTCAACAAATGCTACATCTTCAATAATGACATTTCCAGATTTAACACTGCCATATCCCATTGTATAACCAATGTTGTCATTTCCAAAGGTTACTGATGGGCCAGCCTTTTCCTCAAAATGTGATAGCAGGGCCATATCACCAGTCATGTGACTTGAGCATCCACTGTCCAAGATCCATATGACTCTTTTATTCCTGTTGCCCTGCATTCACAAAGTGACTAAGTTGTTTTTGGTACCCACACTTGGTAGGGTCCAGATGATTTAGAAACATTTTGATTAATAATTCTTCTGTCATAAATTGCATTTCTCATAGTAGGAGACTTCACTTTTTCTGTGGCTTTGGAGTTTACACTCTTAGGCTCACATGAAGTTTTCACCCTCTCAACCCTGATTGGGGACCCTGTCCTATGAGAATGTATGTGTGTGTGTGATTCACCAGATTGTGCAGAGTCAAGTTTATGTTTAAGAGATAAACAGTTAGCAATCACAGTCACATAGCATGTCATGCAGTTTGGCTTACCACAGAAAGAATCATGACTAGAATTTATGCTTGCAGAAAGGTTACTTAGGTTGTCAACTTCAACAATTTCAGGCTTACTACACTTATGAGTCAAATGATTAACAGATAGGCATTTTTGACATTGTTTCCTGGGAGCATTTGACACATAAGCATAGTTGTTTCCTTTGTTAACACCAACTTTACCGTTTCTGTTTTGTTTCCTTTTCTTAACAACTTCTTTCTTTGCTTTAGGACTCTTGACAAGATTGTCTTTGGTCTCTTTCTGATTGACAAGTTCAGGAAAGGAAGAAGTGTTCTTAGCAGCCTCATCTTCTTCAAGTAGTTGTTGCTTGATGATCAGTAGTTCCTCATCAAACTCAACAACACTCTTTCTGAAGATGGGCAGTTCAACACTTGACAGTATGGTTGGGGCATTTTTGTTTGTAAAAGTTTCCTTTCCTTTGCCCTTGACCTTCTTCCTTCCCTTGTCATTATCATAGTCAAAACCAACTCCAACCTTGCAGTCTTCAGTGTGTTCCTTGTGGTAGGTTTGAATAAGTTCAGAGGAGTTTTTGAAGCTTCTTAGTTTCAGTTCAGTTTCAGCAATTTGTTCTCTAAGGGCATTCTCTATCTGCTCAGCACAAATCACTTTGTTTTTAAGATACTCAACCTCCTTTTTCAAACCATCCAGGTTCACAACCATTAACTCAAGTTGCTCATTCTTTTCTGTAAGCTCAACATTCTTAGCAGTTAGTCTGTCAATTTCTTCATTAGCTACTAACATGCTAGTATGAATATTAAACATCTCAGTGCTCATATCTTCAACAGTTTGCTTATATTGAAGGGGAGTCATATCAAGAGAAGTAAGAATAGGTACCTGACTTGAATCACCTTCATCAGAAAATGCCATCAGGGCATAGTTTGAGTATTCTTGTTCTTCTTCTTCATCAGAGTCATCCCAGCATTTTCCCTCAGCAATAAAAGCTTTGCCCTGTTGTTTCTTGAGTAGAGCCTCATACTTAGCTTCAAGCTCTAAGTATGCTTTGTCCTTCTTGACTTGTTTAGGCTTTTTGCACTCAGTGGCAAAATGCCCAAGTTCATTGCAGTTATAGCACCTTATTTTGGTCCTATCCACACTTCCTGTCTTGTATCCACCTTTAGCAGCACCAGCAATCCCTTTTCCTTTATTGAAGGTGTTTGAGCCACTAGATCCACCAGTGTTTCCATTATTGAACTTGGACCTAAATGGCTGCTTTTTTTAAACCTTATGTTAGGATACCTCCTAGCCATATAAGCAAAAGATTTGTTTTCCATTTTGTCCAGCTCATCTATACTGTAGAACTCATCCTCTTCAGGTAAATCATACACAACCTGAGTTTCATCACCAGTGTCTTCAACTTCCAGTTCCTCAATCTTGACCTGACTGATTTTAAGAGAGTCCATTCTTTGACTTAGGTTGTCAGCAATAAGTGCACAGGAGGTATTAGCCACTAATCCTTGCTTTGCTTGAATAGATCTCTTTTGAAACAGCTCTAACTCATATGTCTTTAAAACACCATACAACACATCAAAACCAATCTTTGTCAGATCTCTTTCTTTAAGGGAAGAGATTCTTGGTTCCAAGTGATCTGGCAGAGTTAGTAGAAACTTCATATTGAGCTCTTCTGTTTCATAGTGTTTGTCATAGAGTTTGAGCTCGTTTATCAGCTTGTTGAATCTCTCAAACACTTCTGTGATTCCCTCTTTTGGCTGAGCCATGAAGGCTTCATATTGTGAAACAAGAATCTGCTTCTTGTTCTTTCTTACTTCAGTAGTTCCTTCACAGAGCACTTCTATAAGATCCCACATCTTCTTGGCACTAGTACAATGAGCAACAGTGCCATACATGTTGAAGTCCATAGATTCACAAATGATAAGTTGAAGATGTCCATCCAATGCTACTTTTTCCTTTTCAGGATCAGTGTATTTTAAGGGATCTTTGGGCACATGTTTTGCTGGTACAATCTCAGTGCCATTGGTTGTTTCACCAATCTCGATCATTGGAATGAAGGGACCATGCTTTAGAATATCTAAATACATGGGGTTAGAAGCTTTGATGAAAAGCAACATCTTCTTCTTCCATAAACTGTAGTGCTCCTTGTTAAAGGGAGGAATCTTGATACTGCTTAGTTTCTGTGAACTCATTCTTGATCTTTTCCTGTTTGTACGTTAACAGCCTACGCTCTGATACCACTTGTTAGAAATGAATACTACTAGAAACTAGACAGAGGGGGGGGGGGGGTGAATGGATAGTTTGATATATTTTTCGATTCTTGAAACCTAAGTAAACAACTGTATGTGATTATGATATGTAATATGCAGAAAGTAAATAACACACACAATCACTTTAATCTACTTTGTATAAGCAAATTAAATACTACAGCTTTCCAGGAAATTCACAATCGAATTTCTGGCTTCTAAACAAGAACAGTTTGAACTTGCTTGCTTACAGAGAAAAGAGCTTAGCAAATAACTATGTGTATCTCTCTTACCACTTACAGTTGTGTGTGCACGATATATATATTCACCTATACAAACTAGGCACACACAATATTACACAGCTACCCCTTCTGAAAGTCCAACTTGTCCTGCCATAAGAAGTTCACTGTGTCAGGAAGGACCACCTGCTTTTCGGAGTCTTTCCCGTTTCTGTAGCTGCTTGTCTCTTATCTTTCTCTCCAAGTTTAGCTGTAGATTTGCCATCTGTTCTTTGGACCACCTTGCCAGAACAAATGCTTCAGTATTTGTCTCCTTTGATTCTTGGTTCTGTACCTTGATTTGTCTTGTTATAAACGGCTAAGTGTTGATATCGTGAACTCCACTTTATCCCTGACTTCGCGATCTCCCTTGTGAGGACTACGCGATATAGCCTTTGAAGACTTTGCGACATAGGTCATTTGATGACTATGCGACATAGGTCATTTGATGACTATGCGACATAGGTCATTTGATGACTATGCGACATAGGTCATTTGATGACTATGCGACATAGGTCATTTGATGACTATGCGACATAAGGCTTCTGAGGACTTCACGATCTAGGCTCTTTTGACTTTGCTGACTTCAACACTTCACGACATGTGTCTTGAGGACTTCTCGACATAGTACAAAATGGACTATGCGATATAGTACTTCACGACATGGATATTGGTGACTTCACGACATAGCTTTCTTTTGACTTTGCTATATAATGCCTTAGACAAATTCCTGCAACTTATTTCTTCATAGCCTTATTCAACTCTATCCTGCTGCATGAACACTTCTGAACTTCTACCAGGATAATTATCCAATGGCCTATATATACAATCTAGATGCAAGAAACTTTACTAAGCTCATTATAAATCTGAGCATACATGATAAAGCTATTGTTCATGAGAACAAGACAAGTACATTTAGAGACCTATACTCTATCCCAGTGATAGAAATCACTAGGTCATGTAGTGTGACATAGTCACATAGTGTAGGCTTGTTAATAGTGGTATTCAGACATGTCTTGAGCCTAACACAATAGTATAAGATAATCGACTTCTTAATGTATATATCACAAATATGAAAAGAAAGATAACAGCTTTATTAAATCTGATATAAAACTGTTACAAACTCTCTCAAGAAATTCTGATGTTCTTGAGAGCTGCTAGCTTACAAAAACTCTCTCAAGAAATTCTATGTTCTCGAGAGCTTCTATCTTGATTCGCTTCTCTTCTCTTCCGAATACATAAATCGAAATCAAGACTGTGTTTATATACTACACAGCTTCTCTATCAATGATAAGTCCTAATCAATTACAAAGATTGAAACCTATCCATAATTGATAGCTACATTCTACAAACCAGGAACAGACAGAATAAACTTCCATGTTTAACTAGACTCCAAATATAACTCGAAGTAGGAATCCTGATCAGCTTCCAGTCCTGATGATCAATCCTGATCCCAGTCCTGATATGCCTTCTGATCCTGACGACCATGTAATCCTGATGACGTCAGCAATCCTGATCAGTTGAGTCTAACTCCTGACGATCATTGAATTCTGATCTAACATTTAAAACTAATCCAAAGTTATTCTCCCCCTGCTTTCTTGATACGCATTTTACTTTTTAATGGTTTGTTCACATCGATAGCCACCTTTATCCTTTGATAGTTTCTCCATATGCCATTAAGGTTTTTTGGATCTGATGATAAAAACTTTCCAACATAATTGCCAATAGATTTGAATATAAACTCAGAATGAAACCCTATCGGTAGATCATACACCTGGAGCCATATAAACAACTCCGAGATTTTGAGTTCTGACAATTGTTCTTCTCCCTCTAGCTTCTGAACCAGTAACACTTGTTGATTGAACGTCCATGGACCATCATCAAGGACCCTCTGCATATCCAACTTATGAAAGAACTTTATGATAAATAAGTTTGAGTAGCTCGTTTCCTCCATATAAACTCCCTTTATTGGTCTCCAGATTGAAGCCAGAGTATCTTTCATTGTCAAGAAATTTACCTTTCGATCCAATAAAAAACTCCCAACCAAACAAAGAGAATAATCCACTCCCACGTGATTATCCGGCGGCTCCTCCAAAATCAAACCCTCCCCTCCCTCCTCGTTAAGTGTAAGATTTACATAGTCCTCTGTGACCTCTTTCCGAGATATGAATTTGCCATATTAGAATAAAACAAGATGGATGCCTGAGATTTGCCTTAAGAGAATTTCAAATGAATTAAAAACAGAAAAACAAACTAACACGTCAATATATTCACGAGACAACTCCGTATACACGTCAATAGACGAGACCAGAAGCTCTACAAATATGTGTGCCGAAATTCCAACTTAATTTGTTGTATATTTACTTTTCTTTTCTCCCAATTCGAATTCTCTTTCCATATAAAGTCGTTATTTATTTTCTTCTTCAAATATTTTAAAGAAAATTTTAATTATTAATATTTTTGTCAAATAATTATTATTGTTTAAAATTGTAAATCTTTTTCCTATAAATTTAAATGACTTTTCAAAAATGTAAGAAAGATTTGTAATTATATATTTTCTCTATAATTTTAAATTCTTTTTCATTATAATTTAAAATATCTTTCTATTTGAAATATATTAAAATATATTTAAAATATATGTCTTCTTTATAAATTAGAAATACTAGCCAATAACCCGTGCAAGGCACAAGCCTTAAAAAATAATAAATTAAAAAAATTAATATTAAAATAAAAGTAAAAATTAATATGATAAATTATAAAATGAGAAACTTAAATATTAATTGGAACATAAAAAAATATTAAAAAATACAGATGGAGCTGAGGAAGATAAATGAGGTATTATTAATATTATTTTATAATAAAATAATATTAATAATAAGGATAGATAGAAAATCTAACATGTTTTAATTAAAAAAAGTAATTACCCGTGATATTTTTAGAAGTGTTTTAATTATATTAAAAAAAGTAATTACCCGTGATTAAAACACTTCTAAATTTTTTAATATTTTTAATATTTTTTTATGTTCCAATTAATATTTAAGTTTCTCATTTTATAATTTATCATATTAAATTTTACTTTTATTTTAATATTAAATTTTTTAAGGTCCGTGCCTTGCACGGATTATAGGCTAGTATTATTAAAGCCGAAACATTGAACGTTTTGGTTTTTGGTTTTCGGTCCTTTATTCTATTTAATAAATAATAAAATAATATAAAAATAGTAATTAACCAATTGCCTTTTATAATTAAAACACTTTTTTCTACAAAATCTACTACTTTTCCAAAAATATCACGAGCAATTACCTTTAAATTAAAAAATATTACCTTTTATATTTGTTCTCACTACAATCTCTATTTTCGAAAAATATCAGGTGCAACCATTACTTATTTATTTTTAAACTTATTTTAATATTTTTAATTATTTAAAAAAGTTTACATATTTTAACATAGCAACATATGTTTTTAATAAATACAATTACTATCATTAAAACACTTCTAAAAATATCATGGACATTTATTATTAATATTATTTTAATGAATAATAAAATTATATTAATACTGTCTCATTTATTTTCCTCAGCCCTATTTGTATTCCTTATTTTTTTTTTCTATATTCCAATTAATATTTAAGTTTCTCATTTTATAATTTATCATATTGATTTTTATTCTTTATTTAATATTTTTCGTTCACATTAATTTTTTTAGTATGTCATTTTTTAATTTTTTTTGATAGCTCGTGTCTTGCACGGGTTATAAACTACTATATATATATATTGATGTATAGATAAAACTTTTAATTAAAATAGAATATGTGTACGAATTTATAATTTATAAATAATAATAATTTGAATTTATAAATAATATATATAATTAAAAATTGATTTACAGAGGAGAAGATTTTAGAGATAGCAGAAGGTTAGGTGACGTTTAATAAATCATCTATATAATTGCGGTCTCGGTTGTCTCATCCATCAAATAATCATTTAAACTTAGATTGTGCACGCAATGCAATCCTTATAAGTTAATGCAATATTATTTTTTTTTGAAGAAAAATGGAGTCAATTCAATAATAAAAAATTATACTGCATCTATAAAAATGATCGAGTCGAACAAACATAAAAAAGATCAAATCACATATCTTCAAGAAAAGGCAATTAAACGATATTTTGAAGATGATATATTTACATGTATCCGCTTCGTCACAATACACTTCGTCATAATCCGTTTGAGCTATCGACCATAAATGCAATTCCATACAAACTTCCATCACTAAATCAAAACCAACACTCACAATAAAGGAGATAAACAAACACCCTTTCACCAAGGACTAGGAGAGAAACAAACTGAAATTCAAAACAGAAAATTTTAAATCTAAAAAACAAAACCACAATAGGAGATCCTCGATATACTCTCAAATCCAATAAGCTCCGCTTGAATCGAATAAGAAAGAAAACCAAAAGCTCTGATAATTAAGATCTAAATAACAAATCAAACAAATCAAACAAATCAAACAAATCAAATAGGTAGAAGTCATTTCCCAAAAAAAAGATTATTGAATGAAACAAAAATAAACAAAACAAATTAAAAGTTTGGGGCTTTTCACCAGGTAAAAACCAGTGAAAGCCCTGCTGGCTAGAGAAGAAACGAGGAGGAGGATGGAGGGGACTAGGGTTTTCTCGCCTTCTTACTTCTTAGTATCACATTTAAAAATTGAAATATAAGTTAATGCGGTTGATAGTAATTTTTATTTTTGTGTATTGGACTATATAACCTAGGATAGAACTTCTGATTTGGTTACTAATCAGCAGCGCATCATGGTGATGAAAACTCAGGTAAATTTTCTATGAGGATTTTAATTTCTTCTTAAAATTTTGTAATTTATTTTTTTGGTGTTCGTGATCATATTTTAATGAGAAATTTTCCTTTTTTTTATTCATGGCAGGGTTGATTAAACAACATGTAACTCTTTGTGTACGCAAGTTATTAATACTAACTTAAAATTGATGCTATGCACGAATTATTTTAATACTAGCTTATAGCCCGTGCAATGCACGGTTACTTAAATTTTATTTATAATTATTTTATTTATAATTATATTTTTATTACCCATGCAACACACGATTGTTTATTTAATATTTATAATTATATTTATTTATGAATATTTTAATATTTAAAAGTTATTAGTTTACATGATTAAATTATTGTTAAAAAGGATTTAGAAAAACATTATAGTTAAAAATTTGATATTTATTATATTTTACACGCTCAATTTAATATTTGTTTATATTGAGTTATAAAAATTAGATTTTGCCAATTTTATAGTCCACGTAAAATTCACACAATAATCTTTAATTTAGTTGTGTTTAATAGTTCTTTTTCAATTAAAAACTATTCTAAAACTAAAAAGAGAATAAAGTGACGAAATTTAATGTTGAGAATTCTATTCGATTTAAGAAATCTACTTATATGTAGTTTAGATTGTTAGTTCAGAATTCAATGATCGTCAGGAGCTAGACTCAACTGATCAGGATTGCTGACGTCATCAGGATTACATGGTCGTCAGGATTAAGATACATATCAGGACTGGGATCAGGATTGATCATCAGGACTGGAAGCTGATCAGGATTCCTACTTCGAGTTATATTTGGAGTCTAGTTAAACATGGAAGTTTATTCTGTCGGTTCCTGGTTTGTAGAATGTAGCTATCAATTATGGATAGGTTTCAATCTTTGTAATTGATTAGGACTTATCATTGATAGAGAAGCTGTGTAGTATATAAACACAGTTTTGGTTTCGATTTATGTACAACATTGACGTGAACATAATTGAATAGAAACTCTTAAGAACATAGAATTTCTTGAGAGAGTTTTTGTAAGCTAGCAGCTCTCAAGAACATCAGAATTTCTTGAGAGAGTTTGTAACAGTTTTATATCAGATTTAATAAAGCTGTTATCTTTCTTTCATATTTGTGATATATACATTAAGAAGTCGATTATCTTATACTATTGTATTCAACCCCCTTTCTACAATAGATTATTACTGGGCAACAATTGGTATCAGAGCAAACTGATTTAATTCTGAATCAGATACGATCTAAAGATGTTGACAACCAAGTATGAAAGCATGAAGATTCCCATCTTGAAGAAATCAGAATATCCAACATGGAGGGTAAAGATGCTGATGTACCTGGAGGCTATGGATCCTGACTATTTGGACAGGATTCGTGATGGACCATATATTCCTACATGAATTGTAGAACGAACAGATACAGTACCTGAACATTATGTGGTCAAGGCTAAAAGTGAATGGACTCCAGAAGAAAAAGTTCATGTACTCAGGGAACCAAAGATAAAGAATATCTTACACAGTAGTCTTGATGCTGTCATGTCAAACAGAGTGATTGCATGCAAGTCTTCAAAAGAAATCTGGGATACTTTGGAAACTCAGTGCCAGGGATCTGCATCTATCAAGAAAAACAGAAGGGCTCTTTTGATTCAAGAATATGAACAATTTGATGCAAGACCCGATGAGAGCCTAACTGATCTATATGATAGATTTCTGACACTATTGAACAGTTTATCTTTTGTTGACAAGGAATATGAAACTGAAGATTCAAACACCAAGTTTCTAAGAGCTTTACCTGAAGAATGGGACACTCAGACATCGATCATTAGACATCAGTATGATCTTAACACTGTGTCTCTTGATGAAGTCTATGGGATGCTAAGAACTCATGATCTTGAAGTTCAACAGAGAAAGAACAAGAAAAGCAGCAAGGCAAAATCAATTGCTTTGAAAGCAGAGGCTAAATCAAAAGGAAAAGTTATGGAGGTCTCTAGAAGTAAAACAAGAATAGTTGAGTCAGATCCTGATGACTCTTCATCAGATACTGATGGCAATGCTGATGCCAATACTGATGATGATTCTTCTGACTCAGACATGGAAGAGATGGTTGCTATGATTGTCAGAAACTTCAGAAGGATGAAGTTCAGGAAGAATAGAAGACAAGGCAACTTTCAGAAAAAGGATTTCAATCCAAACAAAGATAAGTATATCAAAAAGGACAGCAATGGTAGCAAATTTGACAAGTCAAAGGTTAGATGCTACAAGTGCAATGGTATGGGTCACTTTGCTTCTGAGTGCAAGAAGACGAAGGCACTTATCACATCAAGCAAGGATTGGATGGACTCTTCCTCAGAATCTGATACTGAGGTGGTCAACTATGCTCTAATGGCCAATGCTGATGTAACTGCTGCTCCTGATGATAAGGTACTAAATACTATCTTTGATTTTGATACTGATAATGCTTCTGAGTTAAGACGTTTTCTAAAGTCATTACATATTAGCTTTAGAAGTCAAACTTCTGAAAATACTAGGATCTTATCTGAGATGTCTGAACTTAGAAAAATGAATGATATATTAGAAGCTGAATTTTCTCGTATGCAAGAAGTACAAAAAGAGTGTGATAATGTGAATCACATGTATGTAGAGATGAAATCCAAATGTACTGCTCTTGAAAAGGAACTTGAAAATGCTAATGAGAAAATCAGAACCTGGACAGACTCTGGTAGGAAATTTCATGAGATTAATACCTCTAAGAATTGGAAAGAGTGTCTAGGATATAAGTCAGATGAGGATAAGAAATTGAAAGAGAAAATTGTCATTGATGAGACAGTCAGTCCAAAGACCTATAGACATGTTATAGATACAACCAAATTTAAGATTACTCCTATTAATTTTGTTTTTGGTAAGGATTCCAATTCTACTTTTGAAAAGGGATCTACTTCTACACAAGGAATTAAAATTATAAAGTCTAAACCTGTCTTGAATAAAGTCATTAAGAATGTAGGTTTATTGTCTCAGAAACAACTTAAGGATAAAATCTGTGTGGTGACAGATAAGAAAAAGGAATCTACTGTTAAGAGAAACAGGAATGGTAAAGTTGGGATCAACAAAGATAATGGTTACAAATATATCCCAAATGCACCTAGAAAGTGTTGTTTTAACCGTGGTAACTCTAATCATCTTGCTATTGATTGTAAGAAGAGTAAGAAGAAGATTACTGATATTCCTAAGTCTGATGTTAGGAATAGATCAGTATTTTATAAACCACAGAAGTCCTGTTTTCATTGTGGTAGTATATGGCATTCTATTTATACTTGTAAAGATTATCATGAGTTGTACTATAACTTTTATGATCCAATGCCTAAAGTTGATAAAAATAGTGCAAACTCTGGTAGCATTAAGAATGTCAAGTTGGAACATGCTTTTGTTAATACTGATACTGACAAAGCAAATCCTGATGGAGTAAATCCTGTCAGGACTGCTAAAGTCAGAAAGTCTTCTGCTGTGAAATTTAATAAATTGCATGGAAAAGGAACCCAACAAGTATGGGTTCCTAAATGTTCTAACTAGTGTGTTTCTATTCTGATTGCAGGGTAAAAAGAAAAATGTGTTAGTCATGGATAGTGGATGTTCTGTGCACATGACTGGAAACAAAGCCCTGTTATCAGAATATGAGGAAAAAGCTGGCCCAACTGTGTCTTATGGAGATGGCAACATTGGACAAACCTTGGGATATGGCAATATAATCATTGGAAATGTCATCATTGAAAAAGTAGCTCTAGTGAAGGGACTGAAACACAACTTGTTGAGTATTAGTCAAATCACTGATAGAGGTTATCATGTCAACTTCTATTCCACACATTGTGAAGTAGTCAGTAAAGCAACAGGAAAGGTATCACTGACTGACTACAGGCATGGTAACATATATTAAGCCAACATTCAATCAAATACTGATGACTCCCCTACCTGTCTGATCAGTAAAGCTTCAATAGATGAAAGTTTGAATTGGCACAAGAAGCTTTCTCATCTCAACTTCAGCAATATCAATGAGTTGGTTAAGAAAGATTTAGTGAGAGGATTACCAAAAGTGTTATATACTCCTGATGGACTCTGTGATGCATGTCAGAAAGCAAAACAACGAAGGACATCATTCCAGAGTAAATCAGAATCCTCTATTGGAGAACCATATCACATGCTACATCTTGATCTATTTGGTCCAGTCAACATCATGACCATCAGTAAGAAAAGGTACACTCTTGTAATTGTTGATGAATATTCTAGATTCACCTGGGTGTATTTTCTGCACAGAAAAGATGAGACTCCTGAAGTTCTGTTGGATCATGTAAGAATGATTGAGACAACCACAAAGTACAAAGTCAAGATACTGAGAAGTGATAATGGTACTGAATTTAAGAATTCAAAGATGGAAGAGTTCTTCAAATACAAAGGAATCATTCAACAATTCTCTGCTCCTGGCACACCTCAGCAAAATGGAGTAGTTGAAAGGAAAAATAGAACTCTTATTGAAGCTGGCAGAACTATGTTGGAAGAAGCAAAATTACCTACATATTTCTGGGCAGAAGCAGTCAACACAGCATGCTCCACTCAAAATCTCACATTAATAAACATACATGGTGTTACTCCTTATCAGTCATTCAAGGAAAAGAAACCAAGTCTGAAGCATCTGCATGTGTTTGGCTGTAAATGTTTTGTTCTCAGAACTCATCCTGAACAGCTAGGGAAATTTGAAACAAAGGCTGATGAAGGAATTTTCATAGGCTATCCTGCATCAAGAGCCTTCAGAGTTTTTAATTTGAGGACAAGGATTGTCATGGAGTCAATACATGTATCTTTTGATGACAAGAAGATAGCTGGAATCAATGAAGACTCTCATGATAGATTGATTTTTGAATATGAAGCTACCAAGGAACCTGAAGAAAGTGAATCAGATCCTGTCCATACATCAGATCCTGATGGGTCACCAAATCCTGATGACACACCAGATGCTGATGGTGCAAATACTGGTGATGCAATCAATAGTAATACTTCTAGTAGTGCTAATGTTGAGGGGGAGCAACATCATTCTACTACAAGTTCAGAGTCAACACATTCATCAGGACAGAATGCTTCAGATACTGATTCAAGTGTTGATCCTGATAACTTATCAGGAGGAAATAGTAATTATTCAGGGGGAGCTTCAAGACAAGCAAGTTCTTCAAATCAAGATAACACCAATCCAGGGAGAGCATCTACTTCAAGAAACAATTTAACACCAGCAAGGAAATGGACTGCAAGTCATACTCCTGATTTGATCATTGGGGATCCTGATGCAGGTGTTCAAACAAGAATTGCAACTCAGAATGAATGTCTATACAATAACTTTCTATCCAAGGAGGAGCCAAAGAAAGTTGAAGATGCACTTAAAGATGCTGATTGGGTTACAGCAATGCAAGAGGAACTGAATGAATTTGAAAGAAATGAAGTCTGGAAACTGGTACCAAGACCAAAGAATAGATCAATTGTTGGTACAAAGTGGATTTTCAAGAACAAGACTGATTCTGATGGAGTGATAATCAGAAACAAAGCAAGACTAGTTGCAAAGGGGTATTCTCAACAAGAGGGAATTGATTATGATGAAACGTTTGCTCCTGTTGCAAGATTAGAAGCCATCAGGATATTTCTTGCTTATGCAGCACATAAGAAATTCAAGGTTTTCCAGATGGATGTTAAAAGTGCTTTCTTAAATGGAGAACTGGAGGAAGAAGTCTATGTTGAGCAACCTCCTGGATTCATTGATCCTAAATATCCAGATCATGTCTACAGATTGGATAAGGCACTTTATGGACTAAAGCAAGCTCCAAGAGCATGGTATGAAACTTTAGCTCTATTCTTACTGGAAAGTGGATTCAAAAGAGGTGCTATTGATAAAACTCTATTTTATTTGAATCATGGTAAGGACTTGTTGTTAGTTCAGATTTATGTTGATGATATCATTTTTGGGTCAACAAACAATAAGCTTTGTGAAAAGTTTTCCAAGCTTATGCAGTCAAGATATCAAATGAGCATGATGGGAGAAATGAGTTACTTTCTTGGTCTTCAAGTTAAACAGACTGATGAAGGGATTTTTATTAATCAGTCTAAATATACAAGGAATTTATTGACAAGGTTTAACATGCAAGATAGTTCTCCTGCCACAACTCCCATAGCTACAGCTACCAAACTTGATCCTGATCAAGGTGCTGAGGTAGATGTAACTCACTACAGAGGAATGATTGGCTCTTTATTGTATCTCACTGCAAGTACACCAGATATCATGTTTGCAACCTGTCTGTGTGCAAGATTTCAAGCAAAACCTAGAGAACCCCATCTGATTGCAGTCAAAAGAATTTTCAGATATCTCAAAGGCACTTCTTCACTTGGCCTTTGGTATGCAAGGGAATCAGATTTTGGGTTGTGTGGTTATTCAGATGCTGATTTTGCAGGATGCAAAATAGACAGAAAAAGTACTTCAGGAAGCTGTCAGTTTTTGGGTGGAAGACTAGTTTCATGGTTCAGTAAAAAGCAAAAATCCATTTCCACTTCAACTACAGAAGCTGAGTACATTGCTGCAGGAAGTTGTTGTGCTCAGATAATGTGGATGCGAAATCAGTTGTTAGATTATGGCCTGTCATACTCAAAAATCCCTATTTATTGTGATAACCAAAGTGCTATTGCAATGACAGGAAATCCAGTTCAACATTCTCTTACTAAACACATCAGTATTCGATATCATTTCATAAGAGAACAAGTTCTGGAAGGAACAATTGAACTTCACTTTGTTCCTACTGATCAACAACTAGCTGATATATTCACCAAGCCACTACCTGAAGCTACTTTCAATAAATTGGTGAATGAACTTGGAATGATGAACTTTGAGAATTTCTGAGGAAAGCTACAGAGAGGAAATCCTGATAACTGTCAAATCCTGATGACCTCTGATGCTGCTGTTATGAAGTCTACAATTCAAACTTCACAAAGTCAAACAACGCAGTCAACTCATGTTTCTGATTCTGGAGTTAAGACAATAAGAACGTTGGTGCAATCTCAGATCCTGACGGAAGAACAAATCCTGACACCTGGTCATGGATATACTCTTGCTACAATTCCTGAAGGTGATGAAGATGTGATTATTGATAATCCTGAAGATGCATCAAGTTTATTCCAGAAGTTTTCTACAAAAGATGGCAGAATTGTTACTCTATATCACACTGATAAAAGAGTTCAACAATTATATGCAAGAAAAGCACTCTCTACAGCAAGTGAAGAATATCCTGATCTCTCACATGAAGAATTCTTGAGACAACAAAGAGAAATGATGGAAAGCTTCAAGAACCCTGCTCCTGCTAGAGGTAGAGGAGGCAGAGGTAGGAGAGGAGCTAGAAGAAGTAGAAGAGGTTCTTCAACTCAAACAATATCTAGACAGACAAGGTCTTGAGGGTTAAGAATTGAAGAAATTCCTGAACCTATTCAAACTCTAGTAGTTCCTGACAGATCTACTTTTGGTGATGATGGAAATATTGAAGAAGAACCTGAATTGAGAAGAAAATCAAGAAAATCAACTCTCTGCAATACAAATCAAATTGAAGAATCTAATCCTGATGTTGTTCCTGATAATATTCAAGATCCTGATGATTCTGAAATTTGGCAAGAGATTGACTTGATAATTTTATCTACTATGGTTGATTCTCACAACAAGGAAGTAGATGAAGAAGAAGAAGCCAGAAGAAGAGAAATTACAATATCAACAAATAGATATTTCAATCTCTATGTACAAAGGCTTAAACTCTCAAACAGAAGAGTGTGGAGGAACCCAAGCAGACAAGAATCTTCACTGGAAAGAAGCTATGCCTTTGAAAAGGAAAAGGATAAGAAGTGGAAACATATTAGCACATTAAGTTGTGATACACTTATCAATTTTCAGTCTGGAGGAATTATTACAAGCGCTTCAAGTGTTGTTGATTTATCTGGGATGGTTAGATCAAAAGCACTCTGGTTAAAGATGTTTTCAAATCTGAAGCAATTGACAAGTAATTCAAGAGGAGGTATTGGACACAGGGATGCTGAATATCTGAATATGTTATATGTTGATCCTTACTCCTTAACTGAAATTGGAGGTACTTTAACTTCTGAAAACCTGAACAATTTACTAGCTGTTGATATAGTTATAGATTGTCATGATGGTTTTGACAAGAAAGAAAAGCTTCTGTACTTCATGAAAGATGGTAGTGTGAAGATTTTATCTATTCAAGATCTGCTGATGAAAACTACACATGAACTGAAATATGTTCATTATCTTTTGAGATCGAAGAATCAAATATGCAAAGAATGGAGTGACATGATTTTGTCAACAATAAGAAGAAGATTGGATGGAAACAGTAATTTCAATGGTAATTATACTCCCATGTACTTAAATCAAAGAGGTCAGGATGTGGAAATGCAAAGGGGTACTGCTGTTAAAGAAGTAAATTTTGGCATGACTCATCTTACTCTCAATCCTGATGGGAAGGAAATTGCTTATCTTTTGCTTGAAGAGCATAGTCTTCAGAGAAACTCCATATTGAATCTCAGAGCAGCTATCTACCAGATTAATGAGGAAGATGAAGAACTCAGAAATCTTAAGGAAAGACTGATTCAAATTCTTGACGAAAAAGAAGAAAATTTGTTATCCAACTTCTTGAAGATGAATCTGTTCTATCAAAGAATTTAAACAGATAAGTTGTTGCTGCAGATTCTGTACATTTTGTATATATGTTTTTGACATCATTGAATCTTAGGAATCTATACTTTATTTCACAAAGTATGAGATTGGGGGAGATTGTTAGTTCAGAATTCAATGATCGTCAGGAGCTAGACTCAACTGATCAGGATTGCTGACGTCATCAGGATTACATGGTCGTCTGGATTAAGATACATATCAGGACTGGGATCAGGATTGATCATCAGGACTGGAAGCTGATCAGGATTCCTACTTCGAGTTATATTTGGAGTCTAGTTAAACATGGAAGTTTATTCTGTCGGTTCCTGGTTTGTAGAATGTAGCTATCAATTATGGATAGGTTTCAATCTTTGTAATTTATTAGGACTTATCATTGATAGAGAAGCTGTATAGTATATAAACACAGTTTTGGTTTCGATTTATGTACAACATAGACGTGAACATAATCGAATAGAAGCTCTTAAGAACATAGAATTTCTTGAGAGAGTTTTTGTAAGCTAGCAGCTCTCAAGAACATCAGAATTTCTTGAGAGAGTTTGTAACAGTTTTATATCAGATTTAATAAAGCTGTTATCTTTCTTTCATATTTGTGATATATACATTAAGAAGTCGATTATCTTATACTATTGTATTCAACCCCCCTTCTACAATAGATTATTACTGGGCAACATAGATTATTAGAATACCCTTTATTAACCAAATACAGTTTTTAATGTTAAATCCAACGGTTTTCACCTATCTATTTAACATTAAACGATTTTTATTATTTTGGTATTAAATGAGTTTTCTTATTTAATTACAACTATTTTTATGTTTTGACTTTTTAGAAAATCCAATCCTAATATAATATCTTTTAACTTATATCTTTTATAGATAATAACTTCTTTTTATATGATATAATCTTGATCATGTATTTTTAAAAGTATTGGATCTAACGGTTGAGAATGTTTTGGCGGTATTTAGGACCAAACTACCATGATAACATCATTAATTTTTCTTAATATTTATAATATTTATAATTTATAATTTTTTTAAATATTTAATGCTAAAATATAATATACTTTTTTTTGTAATATGTTAAAGATGCGGGAACTTTGAACTTTTGAGAAAATAAATTATCAATTAAAATATAATTTTTTTTGTAATAGTTCTTCTTTTAAAGTAGTACACCGTGATCAAAATTCTGTATAAATTTCATTTTTTTATAGTATATCCGGTAAATATCTATGTTATTATATTAAAGACTAAATAATGAAAGCTTCCTTATAAGTTAAGTTTGGTCGCTTTGTTTGATCAATCAATCCATAATCGTTGAATCTTTGAAATTAAATTGTTGAAAAACGTTAGATTTAACAGTAAAATTATCATGTAGAATGATCTAAGTTTTGAATCTACCACCAACATATTAAAATTTATAGTTTTTTTTGAAAAATAAGAATTTTTTCATTTTTTCTTGCAGACATGTTATTTGATAATATTTTTTGTAAAGTACGATTTTTCAGAAAAGTACTATACTAATTGATTAACAAACTTTTAAAGTTTCGAATTTAATAATTTACAATGTATATTGGTTTAAAAAGTTTGGCCACTTCTCTAGCTGAGTCTAAAATTTCAAAATAAGGTTTTTTTTTAATATGAATATAGTTCTGCTAACAATGAAATTAGGTTTTTATGAGTTCTTATAAAACAAAATCACCATTTACGTATAATTTATTATTTAATAAAACATAAAATTTGATTAGTTATAATATAAAACTTAATAAAATAGGATTAAAAATATGCACAATTTTATAAAATTTTATCCTCATATTATTATATTCTTTGTTGATTTGAATTTTTCTTAGATTGATTTTAATTTTTGAACATAGATTTCTAAATTTAAAATAGTTAGAAAAAAGTAATTAAATTGGTGTTAAAATAATGATGACATAATAATTATTATTATAATTTAAATATTCACTTTATTAATTTGGGCTTTATCTTGTGTTTTAAAAATCAGATTTTGACGATTTTACACCCCACATGAAGATAACTAAATTATCATTAATTAAAAGATGGTTTAACAATTTTTATCTAGGTGGAATTGTCCATGGAAGATAAAAGAAAGTCACGAATTTTTTACATGGAGAATTCTATTCAATATAGAAAACTTATTTATATTTGGTATATTTGGTTTAAATTATCAAAATACTCCTTTTAGAATTTAAATATAATCCTATTATTAATAAAATAAACTTTTTTAATATTTGATCTAACGATTTTCATTTATCTAGTTAAGATCTAATGATCCTTATTAATTTGGTTGTCTACGACCAAAATTTGGGATAAGATCCCTATTATGATTATTATATATAAAGATTTAATATAATAAGGATATCAAGTATATACTGATATAAGTATCTTACTAACTGCTTTTACTTTTAATGTTTCGGTTTTATTTACGGTGTAAATAAAATTTTAAAATACATTATTACTTAAAAATTATTAAATAGAATAAAAATTATGTTATGATTATATAAAATTTTATTCTCATATTATTATATTCTTAATCGATTTGAATTTGTTCTTAATTAATTTTGATACTTTATTGAAAGAAATATAAAATTTCTATATTTAAAAGAATTAGTGTAAAAATAAATAAATTGGTGCTACAATAATAAAAAAAATATTTATTAAAATTTATATACTCACTTTAATATTTAGGTTCTATCCTGAGTTTTAGAAATTGAATTTTGACGATTTTACAACTCATGCGAAACTAACAAAATTATCTTTAATTTAATGATGGTTTAATAATAATTATCTAACTTGACCAGTTGACCTACCCATAAAATAAATTGAAAATAAAAGATGGTTAAGAAGTTTTACACAAAGAATTCAATTCAATATAGAAAACCAATTTAAAATTGGTTTAAATTATCAAAGCACACTTCTTAATATTTAAATATAATCCTACATTTAATCAAATACACATTTTAATATAAGTATTATATTCAAAATTATCGTTTATGAATATGAAACCCTCAACATTTTAATAATATTTTGATATTATCCTTTTATGTTTGTTATGTGTAAAATAATATAATTATAATTTGGATTAATCGAATTGTTATGTTCCTTCAGAAAAAAAAAGTTTTTAAATTTATTCATGTACATGAGTTCTCCTAAGTCTTTGGTATCATTGTAATCGATATGAATTGTTATCTTGATATTTGGTTTAACAATTATTATCTAACTGGAACTATACATAAATTCAAGAGAAAAGATATTTAAGAATTTTTACATAGAAAAATTTTAAATTATCAAAATACACTTTTTAGTATTTAAATATAATTCTATTATTAATCAGATACACTTTTTAATATTAGATCTAACAATTCTCATCGATCTATAATTATTAATTTGGTCGTATACTGATCGTACACGGACCAGATCGATTTTAATTTTTTCTTAAATTGATTTTAATATTTTATTGAAATAAACAAAGAATTTATAAATTTAAAAGAATAAGGAAAAATAAATTAAATTGGTGCTACAATAATAAAAAATATTTATTAAAATTTAGATAATACCTTTACTGTTTGGGCTCTTGGGCTCTATCTTGAGTTTTAGACAACAGATTTTAACGATTTTATAGCCCACGCGAAGCTTACAAAATTATCTTTAATTTAATGATGGTTTAATAATTATTATCTAACCGGAACTATCCATAAAATAAAGAGAAAAGATAATTACGAATTTTTACATAAAAATTTCTATTCAATATAGAAAACCCATTTATAATAGGTTTAAATTATCAAAATACACCTTTTAATATTTAAATACTATCCTATTATTAATCAAATACAATTTTTAATATTATATCTGACGGTCCTCATCGATTTGAATATTTATAGTTTTATAATCCAACGGATCATATACTTTTGGTAGTACACTGACCGACCAAAGTTTTGGATAAGATCTCCCTTACGCTTATTATATATAAGGAGTTAATTTGGTATTTTATTTTTTAAATTTTAATATTTTAGTAATTGAATTTGTTAAAAAAGAATAGACATAGTAAAATATGTAAACTTTTTTATATAATTAAAAACATTAAAATAGGTTTTAAGTAAGGATTTACCCGTGATATTTTTCAAAAAAGGAGGGGTTTTAGTAAGAAAAAATAGAACAGATAACATGTTTTAGTTAAAAAGGTAATTAACCGTGATATTTTTGCAAAATGAGGGGATTTTATTAGAAAAATAGAAATTATGTTTTAATATTTTATATTGTATTTGTTAAATAAATAAGTAGGTTGGTTAAAATATTTAAATACATTTTAAAATAGGGTTTACCCGTGATAATTTTTGAAAATGAGGGTTTTAGGGAAAAAAAATAGATAATATAAAATATTTTAGTTAAAAAAGGTAAATGTCTGTGCTATTTTTTGTAAAATGAGGAGATTTTATTATAAAAATAGAAAAAGTAATGTATTTTAGTTAAAAAAGTTAATTAGTTAATAGGTGTTTGTAAGACATAATTAAAATTTACATTACCAGTAAAATATGATTGCGAATTTATATATGTGTTTTTTCAACAAAAGAGCAACTCATTAGAGAGTAATATTTTAACATGAAATTAATATATGAGACAAGTATTCAATATATTAAATTTAGGATTTTGAACATTATAAGAAAAATGTGTTTCACGGGGAAACTGATTAGGAAGAAATGAGTAATTATTTTGTTTTACTTGATAGAGTTTTTATAAAAATTATAACGCGTCACCGCGAAGAGCGACTTTCTCAATACGCGGGAGGTTAGGTGACGCCTCTAAGATCGTCTCAATTTATTTTTCTAATTTTATAGAATTTTTTAATTTTAAATACTAATAAATCAAAAAAAATATCTTTTAGCCTATTAGAAGTAGATTAGGTGTTCGAACTTATTGAGGAGAAGAATTCGAATATATAGGGAAAACATATAAATAAAAGTTTGTTTTGAAGTAGAATAGATGTTCGAATTTATAGAGGAGAAGATTTCGAATTTATAGAGACTTTATAAGTTAGATATAATAATTAAAAGTTATATGAGAAGTAGAATAGGTTTTCGAATTTATAGAGTAGAAGAATTCGAATTTATAAAAAATATATATTAAAAAGAAGTTGTAATGAAAGTAAAATAGGTGTTTGTAACACATGTATAATTAAAAGTTTTATTGGAAATAAAATATGAGTGTGAAGATATAAATGTTTTTTCAACTAGAGATCGACTTATTAGAAAAGAGTATGTTAACGACAAAATTAATACATAAGACAAGTATTTAATGTATAAAATTTGCGATTTCGGTATTAACACAGAAATCGTGTTTAACGGGATGACGACTTATTCTGGAGAAATGAGTTATTGTTGTCATTTAATAGATAGAGTTTTTTAAAAAAAAAATATAACGTCGCCGCAAAGCGCAGCTTTTTCAATTTGTAGGTTAGACATATAATTAAAATTTTTATCGGTAGAATAGGTTTTCGAATTTATAGAGCAGAAGAGTTTGAATTTATAATAAATACATATAAAAAAAAGTTCTATCAAAAAGTAGAATAAGTGTTTGTAGGACATAAATAATTAAAATTTTTATTGAAAGTAAAATATGAGTGCAAATTTATATATGCATTTTTTCGACGAGAGAGCGACTCATTAAAAACGAGTATATTAACATGAAAATTAATATATAAGACAAGTATTTAATGTATAAAATTTGGGATTTTGATCTTAACAAAGAAAATGTGTTTAATGGGAGTAATTGTTGTAATTTTATAAATAACTTTAAAAAAATAAATAAATTATAACGCCGTCGTGGATCGCGACTTTGTCAACTAATTGCCTTGTGTTTTCGGATATTCGAATGTTTTGGCATGAATGCAAAAGACATTAAGATGGAACTATGGGCTTGTTTGGCAACGAGTTTATAAGTCCGGGTTTATAAGCCGACTTATGACTTATAAATCCGTAAGAGTTTATGAGGGTGTTTGTCAACCCAATTTATGACCTTAACTTATAATTTATATGTTGATAAGTTGAATGTTAATAATGAGGTATATTTTCCTGAACTTATTGACTTATTACTTGATTTCTTTGTTTTTTAATACTTTATATTTTTACCTTTGTATTTTTAAATATTTTTTTAATTTAAAATGCAAGTGTTGAAATCATTGTATTTAATAATTATTTTTTCAAATTTAATTTAGCAAACTCTTAACTAATTTATAAGTAAATTTATCCAAACACCCTTATAACTTATAATAATCCATCAACTTATCATTTTAAAACACTTACTCATTTTAAGTTATAAGTTAACTTTTTTGTAATACCCAAACTGACAACATAAAACTACGGAAGCAATGGTGCATAGTTGTTGAATCACGTGAGCCGAACCCCACCATTTGCAAACTTTGTTTTTCATTTCAAAGAAACGCTATATACAGTTACGTTGTCGAACACGACGCTAGATGAATTAGCGTTACTAGCTTCTTTAGATGCAAAACGAAATTGCATTTACCTTTTTTTAGATAGGAACCGAAAAAGTTGTGGCAAAACACTCGATGACGTAGAGGGTGTTTGGAAACGATTTTTGATTTTAAGACCAAAAATGTGTAATAAGTCTGATTTAAATTTTAAAAAATAGCTTAAAACCAAGTTAGTAGGAGGTATTTTTTTGAATGACTTATTTTATTTTAGTGTTTTTATTTGATAAAAGTTAATATTATCATTCAAATGTATTATTTATCAAATTTTTTTTTTTTTGAAATAATTATCCAATTTTTTTTTAATTGTTACAATTTTAATAACTCATAAGTTACTCATAATACAAAATTACCCAAATAAATATTAACTTAAATTTTTTATTTTTTACTTATAACTTTAAATAACTTTAAATCATAATCAGTAATTTTAAACTCACTCAAACGGGCTCTTAATGTTTTTAGAAAACGTTACTTTAAGTAGCAAGTGACAAAAAGATTAAGGTTCAGTTTTTCGGTTTATATTATTTGGAGCATTATTTTTTTTAGATTTGTGTCATAAATGGTGAACACCCATTATTTATTTGAGGATGTATCCTTCTAAGCTAAACAGTAGTGAATTTCTTAGGTGTTCACGTGCGTTATATAACCTGAGCAGATTTAGGATAGAAGATAGATTGTATTTGGTCTGTCCCAAAAAAGTTTTTATAATTTGAGACTAACTTTGTCAACAGGATTTTCTTGGGCATTTTATTGTTTCAACAGGAGAGAGCCACTCTCTCCAACCTTTTATATATCCCGGCTTTATAAAATAAATATGAGATTTGCGTTGGTTTGGCCAACTTTGGTTTGTGTTCAAGGAATGAAGACGATGCAAGAATCTTCAGTTAAGGAGTCAAAGAAGCCAACTTTGGAATCAGACGCATGAAGTTGCTGAACTCTCACTCCTGCTCCTGATATCATCCCTAATTGTAATGATGTATAGATATGTTTAAAAATTAGACATAGTTTCTTGGGAGATTTGTGTATCCTTGCATTGATGTGGAACACTCTCCAATTTATACATAATACATATTTTGAGGCTGATGCAATATGCAAAACTTATTTTTAGCAAAACATATGGAGTGGGCATAGATATCTACAAGTTTACAAGTAAAGCTTGCCATATGCACTATTACCTGGTTGCTCTATTAGTTAAGAATGCAACCATCAGTCTACTTTTTGCAGCTGATTTTTAAACTTAATTACAGAACTACTCAAGAATGCAACAATCAGTTCAATTATCTACTCTTTGCAGCTGATTTTGATACTGGTAGTGTTCCAAATACTCTATCCCAAAGTGAGGAAGTTATACCAAATCCCATAGTTTGAATACGAAAGTGGTGGTTCAAATGATATCTCTGCCAAAGCCAGCAAAACTGTGAGTTAGTTTCTATTAAATAAAACAAAAACAAAAAATTTGTTGTAGACAAATCCAAGCTCCATTTTAATATCTTTCCCTCTATAACAAAAGGCAGAAAAAAAAAGGGGGAATACAACATAACAATGGTGGTCGAGGATCTGAATAAAAACTCTCCTCTAGTATTTTAAGCTTTCATTATGTAAGAGATAGTTGGAATATTATCATAGGATAGCAACTCTAAATTTATACAGATGAGCGTCTATGGAATGCCATTATATGTTGACTGTAAAACCACGCACACTATACACCTGAGCAAATTACTAACCTTGAGATATCTTGGTACTTCACTTGTTGGTTGTCCATGGTGCAGGTAATAATGGGTCATATCATACAATACATACCCAAATAAACCACCTCCAACCAACCCCGGAGTAGTAGAAGGCGTAGCTGCAAGTTTCACCAAATTCCATAACTGCGAGATATACAGTGCAATGTGTTGGTCAGTTATATTTGACGTCTCCCAGAAAAATCTTCACATAACATCTTGGATTGTACACATGGTTATTTGAATCTGAAATTAATCTTTCTTTTTAAAGTTGGTGTTTCTCTATCCTCCAAAGTCCAGACCTAGGTGGTTAGTGTGCCACCAGCACTAAGAAGTATTTCTTGACAGGATTATCACTTGGGGGCCTCGATTATTTAATCAAATCATCACAATCTTCTGTCCTAATCGTGGATTCTTAGATTTAGTAATAAACACTCGGTAAAACAAATTGCACAGTTATTGCTTGCAGCAGATCCCTTTATTGATGGTGTTAATTGACCAACTCCGTGTACAGAATAATCGTCTTATGCATCTGGGCACCTAAAACTTAACATTAAGAAAACTAGAATAGAACTGCATTTCTTCTTACGGATCAATGAATTAAAACTTATTTTAAAATGGTTTGGACCCATAAGTATAACCTAGAAATCTTGTCATTGTTGTTGAAACCCATACACACATGTTGAAACAGTATAACGCGGTAGTACCGTAGTAACAAGGTCTAAGGCCATTTAATTGATATGAAGAAGATCATACCGGCACCAAGAGAATAGCTGTTGCAGCAGGAGGGAAAACAAGTCGCAGGCCATCCTGGGGATGCTTATGATGGCAGCCATGCAGAAGATAATGAAGTGTATTCGTCCTGGAGTACATTGTTAACAGCATTGATTCTAAGCTTAACTTAAAAAAAATATGCTTGAATTAATTTATTTTGTATATTATTTAAATACAACAGCAAATCGAACGCATGATTTATAAAGTAAATAAGAAATAGGAATCAAATATTATAAAACATTCCTTAACACAGGTGTCTTTTAAGATCAAAACAGGGAAGACCAAACCAATATATATACGCACACACACACAGAGAGAGAGAGAGAGAGAGAGAGAGAGAGAGAGAGAGAGAGAGATACCAATAGCTCTTAGTATTTATGTGGAAGAGGAAGCGATGCAAAGTGTATTCCATTAATGTCCATATAAAAATGCCAGTCACAATCATTAAGGCTATCTGAGGAAGGTCATGGCCCATCCGGAAAGACATGGATTCAAACCAGCATACAACTGGGAACCAAATGAGAGGAATCACCCACCAGTCATTGCGTGTGAGGAACTGTATTAAACATGCATGAATTAGTGTCCCTGTCACATACTTTTGGTCAACATAGTTTACCATCATCAGTTGGCCAGTACTTGTATGTGCAGATATGCATCCAAATATATATTTTTTAATCATGATTCGTTAAATATACCTTTGGAAAGGTTTAAGATTAAAAGCATAATATGTCCATAGTACCTCCACGACATCATTCTCAAAAAATCGAGGGCCTTCCTCTGAGACAATGGGCTGGTGAACCCATTCCTGATATGATTCTCCAAGATGACCAACCTGTGAAGTGTGAACAATTCCGAATTCCATACCAAATAAGTTGCAAAGACAAAGATACCAAGAAGAGCTAATGCTAAGAAAGAGGTGGATTTAAATACTTTCTTTGGGGGGGGGGGGGGGGGGGGGACTAAAGAGGAAAAAGAACTGCCTAATCAGGATATCTGATATCTTTTGTAAGAATTTCTGCTACTAATGAATCACCGTATGTAGCTGGTGCGAAGACAAATGGAAATATATAGTTGAAATGGCACTCTAACCAAATTATGACAATAACATATGCAATATGCCACTGAACATCCGTACTGAACAAAGATATATGTAAAAGCTAAGAACGGGCGTGTTACCTGGAAAACAAGGGGTTTATTCAAGTCCACAGTATAGTCTTTTACAACCATCTTGGCACTCCAACTGCAACTATATTCAGAAAGAAGGGAAAATAACAAATTGAACTCCTAAAGGCTAGTTTCCGGAAAAAAAGGGGGGTGGGGGTAATCAACTAATCATTAATCATAAAAAGACATTCAGTTTAGAGTAAGCTAAGCTTGTCCAAGCTCAATAATTGTAAAGTTGGATGACTTCTTTTAAGACTCTTAACAATATATAATTAACATAGAACTCTCTTACAATGCTTATCTAAACTAAGCAACACATTAGTAACAATACCAAAGTCCCTTAGTTATTAAACACAGAATGTATATTTCATAAAACACTGAAACCCATGATTCAACACACAAAAGCCCCAAACATTTTCAAGAAAAACCACTAAACTTCATGATACACAGTTACACACAGATATATGTATAGAGAGAGATACAAAGAAAGATCTAGAGATAAAAGAAAGCAAACAAGAACGAGAGAGAGAGAGAGAGAGGGAGAGAGATGTACCAATATAGATTTGGGAGTTGGATTTAGCAAACAGGAGAGTTGTGTTGTGTTGTGTGTGTACAAGTGAAGCTGAGGAAGCCAAGTCTGTTTGGACTTTGGACTTTGCCTTTGGACCAAGATACCTTGTTCTACCCAGATAATTTAATATTTTGTTTGCTGGAGACATCCTGGCCGTATATCTTTTATTTATTTGTAATAACGTACAAGTAAATTTCAGTTCGGGGAAAATTGCAGGTCGGTAAACCTTAAAAGCATCCGCACACGTTCCGGTATTCAATTCGTTAATTCGTTAATTTATTTGATGGAGTTTATTATTATGCAAAAAAAAAGTAATTATTTTGCTATTTTTTATGCAACAGTACAAAGTAGTTAATCCGTTTAACGAAACAATGAATTGATGGAGTTTTATCAATTCAACAATGTTTTTTGGTTCATCAATCAAATTGATGGTCATCAAATCCATCAATTATTTTTGATGGAGTAGCTAACGAATTGACGGAATTCAATTTTATTGACGGACTAAAAAAACACGACTGCATAACTAAACTCCGTCAATTCATCAATCCGTCAATCCATCTAACGGATCAACTATTTTTTTCCATCGGTGCATTGAACATGTTGAGTTAAGACAATTTTTAGTTTTGTAGGGTCTCGTTTGAAGTTTAAACACGAGAAACTGAAAATAATAGTTTGACATTTAGGGGCGTATTTATTTTGAAGAAAATAAATATCACAACATTTTTTAAATTCGCATAATTTTTATTGCTTTTCGATTATGTTCAAAATATTTTTTTATATATTGTCGCGATAATACATTTATGTCAAATATATTTCAAACTTACGAATTGAAATTGTCAAGTAGGGTAGCCTGACCCAACTATAAGTCCCGTAATAATGCTACACGCTTGAGTAAAGGAGTCAGCGATCCTCTGGATTGAAAGCCTTGCTCTTGCTCTCTCAGGAGAAGTCCATGGGCAAACTTATATTCACTGAAGGCCCTACTCTCTAAGGAGAAATTGGGTAAAAATTACATTATTGAAGGCCCTACTCTCTAAGGAGAAATTGGGTAAATTATTAAAGTTCCAGCTCCCTAACACGGGAGCTCGGGGTAAACGAAGACACAACATTATGTGGACAATGACACTTGAAAAGCGTGTACGCCAATTCGAGATATATACAAAACGCCAAGGTCCTAACTTAACAATGAAGACCGTAATGGATTTAAAAATTACATTACTTATGCTCGCACTTTTGAAACCTTGGCAAAAATTCATATCTTATGGTTCATCGCATGATGTCATACTGTCATCCGCATGCGAAAAACAGGCACAATAGTGCTCTGAATATTTTACTAATCTTATATTTTTAGCTTTTTCAGCGATCGAAGAAATTTGAAAGATCGAAGAACTTTTAGTTCTCCACTGCAGCAAGCTACACTGAAGAACTGGGGGCTAGTTGTTATGCCACATTTCGGCATAGTCCCAAATTTCTCCTTTTATTAATTATTAATTCCGATTTATAATAATGGCTTAACCACCAAGTTTTATCCTATCTCTGAAACGAGGAAAGAATCAATCTCAATCAGTCAATAACGAAAAATATCTCCAAACGATTCCTTCAAATCAGGAAAGAATAACAACGCCAAGATAATGCAAGATAAAATCTGTAATTGCCCACATTAACGAAGTTTATCCCTAAAGTCTCTAAGGGATAAACACAATTTCACAGAGCTACGTGGGCTTGATCTAATATAAATTGGTACGCAGACATCTTGGCAAGAGGGATCCGATACACGAGACAAATATCGAGACACCTCCCAAGTTCAGCCCCTCTAGTTTTCATAAATCCTAAACCCCTAAAACCAACCACATGCACACAAATTACACTCTATTATTCCAGCATACCTCCGATTCTTGTTGTTACCAAATTTCTCCAACAACAATATGGATGACGAGATTTAGATAAACAAGCATAAAGTTTATATTTTTTAATTTGTTAGTTGATTTTTTTGTTTGAGATTTTGTTATTTCAATTTTGTTTTTTTTCTTCACATTTTGACTATATTGATTTTGGACCATCTTGGACCATTTATATATATAAATTATTATTTTTTATTATATAGATATTTGATTAGTCGTTCTATCCCCGGGCTCTACTTCCTCGGTATTATGCTGGAATAGATGCTTATTTGGCTTGTTGGGTTGGTTGGGCTTGTTTGACTCGTTAGGCTTGTTGAGCTTTGTCGAGCTTGTCGGGCTTGTTGCACCTTATTGGTCCTGTCGAGCTTGTCGGGGTTGTTGAGCTTGTCGGGCTTTGTTGAGCTTTGCCGTAATCGCCTCCAAGCTCCCTGAAACGGAAATGCCCGCGAAGGGTTATGTCCCCGTAAGCACCTCCGACATGAGAATAAGTATCCGGTGAACGGAAAACATAATATAAGTATATAAATGTGTATTAATTTCTAGAGAGAGAAAGTAGACAGAAGGTAGAGCAAAACCTATCAGAAATTGAATGTGGTGTGAGTGTAATGAATATTGTGAACCCCTGCATTGAAGTGACTAGGGGGTATACATAGGCTCATGTCATGTGCGATGCACATGACTGAGTGTCCACGTGGGACAAGGGCTACAAATTAGGATCTTGGTCGGGGGTTAATGTCAACCTTGTGTCAGTTGCATTTTGTCCTGGGACCATGTACTTGTGCCAACTTTGTTGCAGATGTCAGTGCCTTGTTCTTGTTAGCTTTGTCTTGTGTGTACTTGTCTGTTGTGCTACGTGCCATGTCTAATCCTTGTGGGCCTGATGGACCTTACAGACTTTACGGACCTTGTAGGAATTATGGACATTTTGTAGGTTTTGTTTATAACTTGAGCTTGTCAGACATGGCTTTGTCTTGCATATACCTTGCCCATTGTACAACATGTCATGTCCAACCCTTGTGGGCTTTGTGAAGCTTACAAGCAATGTGAACCTTGCAGGCAATGCGGACCTTGCAAGCAATGTGAACCTTGCATGCATTGTTGGACCTTGTAGACATTATGAACCTTGCACGTACCTTTGTGAGATTTATCAAACTTCCAGGCAATGTGGACCTTGTAGGCATTGTGAACCTTGTAGACATTGTTGAACCTTGCAGACATTGTGAACCTTGCAGGCAATGTGGACCTTGCCAGCTTTACGGACCTTTCAGACATTGTGGACCTTGCAGGTCTTGTTCTGGACTTGAACTTGATTTTAATATGTGAATTGACCTTTTACAAATCACATACTATTAATATTATAATATAAAAGATATTAAAAAATCAATCCCTGTAGGATTTTGTTTAGCCCACAAAAATCTTGATAAATCAATTTGTTAAAATCAAACAAAATTTGTAAAGAATTAAAATAATCCATGTAAAGTCTATTATAGATTTTAAGCAATTCATGGATTTACAAAATCCATCAAAATTCATAGATTTTTATCAATCCATTAAAATCTCAAATAAATACATCCCCTTTATTTTTGTTATATATCCATCGTCCCAAAATAAGTTAAATGGTCGATTTGATTTTCTACAGGTATTTTAAGATGCAAAAATAATAGTATTTGAACTTTTATTCAGAAAAAAAAATCAAAAAATAATATGTAAAAGTCATTTTTTATCCACACCTTAAAATAGGTATACAAAGTCAAAACGAAACTTAGTTTGGGACGGAGGTAGTATATGTTTTGATTGTTTAATTAAAATAATTATTTTAATATTTTTGTAAATTATAATGATAACCATGACTAGGTGGCCACAAAATTTTAAAATATGTGCATCAAATATCAATTTGTTTAAAAACAAAGGTGGTATAATATACCAAGGAAAACCCCCATTTTTTCTTTTTAAGTCAAATTGATTAATATTTTACTAAGTATCAAACAATTATCATTATATAATTTTACATATCTTCAAAATTAAATGCAAAAATAAATTGCTCATTTTTTCTCTAAATCATATTAAACATATAATATATGTAATTTGAATTACAAATTCCGTAATTTGACTAAGAAGAGATCATTTATATGTTACGTCACTTTCCTCCAGAAAAATATGTTATGTTACAATTCACAAATAGTTTGTTTAATCTGCACTTTTTTTTTGAGTAATGCTACATGCCCAGAATCATTCCCAAATTAAGTTCTTGTTTTAATTGGTGAAATTTATGACCGCATCTTCTTACTCCTTTCCCCGGAGAAGGGCGTGAGTTTGTTTAGTTAGAAAAATGAAATTTCATTCTGATCTCAAAGAAAGTTGGAAGACTTTGAAAAAGGAACAACACACTGCAAGTTGCTAATCAATTTTCTACATATTTCATTTATAATGAAGAAAATTTTGTCTACACTTGTTTCTGTCAAGAAACAACACACTGCAAGTTGCTAATCACAAGGAACCGCAGATGATTTGAACAAGAAAAAAATCGATCCAGAGATTGTACATATATGGTGAAAATAAAATCTATATACCACAGTAGAATCTCTACATCTTGTTGATCTCCAATAAAATCATCTACGATCTCTCTGGAGGAAGTGTTCCAAACACCCTGTCCCAGAAGTTACTGCTGATTCCGTATCCAGAGTCATGGTTTCTGAAGTGATGATCCATATGATTTCTCTGTCAACAAAGGTTGTTAAAAGACATGAGTGTATATTCCTAACATCACAGTGTAGTGGATGCTCCAATTTCCTTGGTAAGAAGAGGTCGATGGTTTAAGAGTGTCAGTGGATGCCCGTGTACGACTAAATGTTCCTACGATCATAAGAATAAAATTATGTGTGCTATATAATTACCCGTAGTTTGTGAGAAACTCCTTTCACTGGCTTTCCATGATGCAAATAATAATGTGTCAAGTCATAGGCAACGTATCCAACCAAGAAGCCTCCGAACAAAGCAGGAGCAATAGACGGAGGAATGAATGGTTTAAACAGCAAGTTCCAGAACTAAAACAGCACATCATGGTAGATTAGAATTGGTCACTGAAATCTCTTCACTGTGTTTGTAACAGCTAGTAATCAGTGTGTGTTATGTGTTACGTGAAACAATGAAATAAGCATCACATTTCTTTTCTACATATTCCATCTGCCATCTGATTTTGATGAATAAAAAACAAAAGGATGTGGAAGAGGATTAAGAAGATCCTAATAGTGAAGGTGCTGATCTCCAATGTTGAAAAGAATTCAAGTTTAATCCTCGTCCTTTCTCCTCCGTATAAGAGAAAACAAGAGTACTTAAATAATAACTTACTATTGAAGCTAAAATAGCAGCTCCAGCAGGAGGGAAAACAAGTCGAAGACTGTCCATAGGGTGCTTGTGATGGCATCCATGAAGAAGATAGTGGACTGTATTTCCCCTGTACAATTTATTTTAGTCAAGTAAAGTAGAATGTAGATGAATACAGTCTACAGAGAATATAAGTGTCAAGGAAAAACACTAACCAATAGCCCTTAAAATTTTTATGGAAAAAGAAGCGGTGCAAGGTGTATTCCATAAATGTCCACCCAAAGAAACCAGTTAGAAATGTGGCTGCTAATTCAGTAGGAGTGAGTCCCATCTTAACAGATCCTAAAACAAACCAAGTTGCAACCGGGAGCCATACAAGAGGAATAACCCACCAAGCTGTACGAGTCAAGAACTGTTTCCAGAAGAACAAATGCCTAAGCTTATAGTCCGAAATAGATGCCAGAAATAGTGCATAAGAACAGAAATTTAGCATTGTAGCCTAGTGAATACAACTCCGTGGAGATATGTGTGTAAATGAGTACTCAAATCGACCACTACGGAAAAATGTTTCCAAACAAATAAGTGCACTAAATTCATATGACTGCATGAATATATAATCTAGCACATTTATGATCTTTCAGTTTTTCTAATGATTAATTAGCAGTTAGCTAATACCTCCAGAATGGGATTAGCGAAAAATCGAGGGCCTTCCTTGCTAAGAATAGGCTTGTTGATCCACTCTTCATAATCATCTCCAAGCTGACCGACCTGTGTATATATCAAATTAACTAAAAAAGAGAAACAGATGTAGCTGGCATTTTTTGTAGACTTGGAAAGTTTGTAATTTTTCAGACCTGGAAAACAAGGGGCTTGTTCAAATCCACACTGATACCCTTTGCGGCCATCTTGGACCCTCCTAAACTAACATACAAATTAAAAATTTGGAGAACACAGATATTTCATAAAGCAAAAAAAAAACATGAATATTTCATAGGGAAACGAAAACATTTATTTATGTTAACATGCATAATCTGAATATATGGCAACATAACACCATTAATCTTTCACCATGTGTAAAACTGAGAAAAAATATGTATAATTTGGTGCATCATAGACGCATAAGTAAGTAACGCTCACAATTATATACCTGGAGACGACGGTGATGGAAATTAAGCCAGAAACTTGGAGGGTTGATTCACATTCACGGGCTCTGATATATTCAAGAAAAGTCTCTGGCTGGTAATATCAGAACTCGTGAAGACGATTCGAAGAGAATTGTAACGGGGTTATATATAGGGGATAGAATCATAATGTAAGGTACATTTCATTAGTCCTTGGCTACACCTGAGGACAACCTCACAAGTCACAACTACATAACCAACATAGTTTCTGCTAGGAGGATTTTTTCGTGTTTTAATGCGAAAAAATACTGATTTTCAGCTAACTTTTGTGATGGTTCTCATTTGATTATTTGAAGCAAAGCCATGTGTCTCATTCTATTATTCACCACACTTGGATATACTCCCTCAAATAACGTAGATACTAATTTTTTTTTATTTTTTATTTTCGTGTGACCGCTTATGTGGTTTTTCTGGACGTCAATATATTGATGTACACTTTTTTGTGTTGTAACATTGGGACATCTCCTTCTAACAATCAATATATTTGTTTTCTTTCAAATGCTTCTCTTAAAATCCCTCCCCTTTTTTCAATATTGAAATAACCAGAATTCTTGAAGCGCAATCCTATGAGTTCTTCTTCTAAGGTATGATCTGCCTGTTAGTTGTGTAATTACAGATATAAAATTGTATCTCCACGTTCAAGAATTTCTTTTTAATACAATCTTTTGGTGGTTTTGATAGATATGATGTGATGTGTTAAATTGATCTTAAGTTAGGAGACTACACTCTTCATGCATGATTTTCATGCAATTTATTCTTTTCCAAGAGTCCGGCTTAATGATGATTCGATTAGTTGATTGTTTGCATTGGTATATATTCCTGCTTCTTTTAACATAATTGTTGTTGATACTTTGGTTTTTATTTTCATTCCGTTATGTTTTCGGTTCGGGGAGGCCCCTGGTCTCGCTCAAAATTCAATTTGAGGCTTAGATGTCATGTCAGGTCCCTGTTTCCTATAATTCGAAGGTATTACAAGGAGAACGGCCTTAATATAATTGATGCATATTTTCCCAATTTGTTGTCAACAGAGCGGATGTACATAAACTCCCAATTGCCCCAAGGGCTACTATTTAGAGCGAACTAATATGTTTTTGTTACTTGTAAACGCTGATTATAGCAGTACTCAGTAAGATTCAGATAATTGGCTAGGAACTTGAGTAACAGAGTACAGTACAAATAACCAGGCCTAAGATTTTAAAGGGAGACCTAATTACAACTCCAGATGGCTGCAATATGTTTATGATTAGATGTACGAGAAGTAGTAAATTTGGTCTTCACACATGATTTATGATTCTTCCCTCCATTTTGCGTGACAGTCAGATTTTACCTTTTTGAAGGAACATGTACAGAGAGTCGTAGAATCTGGCAATAGTATGTAATAACATTGCAGATTGCTAGAAATAGGTTTTAGGATTTGTCATAAGAGCATTGTGCTTTTACAGAGAAATAAAGATTATTAAGGGACCATATGAGTAAAGACTTGCAACTAGCTCGACTAAGTTATTGGTTTATAAGTAATCTGGTTTTGTTGCTAAATCATTATTTGTACATATAGAGAAATTGTTGGGAGTATTAGTTGCAAAAGAATAATGTATTCGCTAGATTGGAGTATGACACGTAATAACCTGTTGCAGATATATGTTGTTCTAAATTCTTCTTTATTTTAATATGCTGAAATTTTTTGTGAAGGTCTATATGATGAACATGTCAGACGGTCAGTTTGGAGCTAACTCCTATGTTTTGAAGCTAGTCAGAAGGCACAGGCATGACTGGCTGACTCTTTTACTCCTAGGAGTGATTGATGGGTTGTTAAATCTAATAGAACCTTTCCATCGCTATCTCTCGGAGGAAATGCTAACTCCAGACATTAAATACCCTTATCAACATGACACTATACCTATGTGGTCTGTGCCAGTACGTTCTTCGTCTCAATATTATCATTCTTTTTTTAATTCCTTCAAACTTCAAACTGATTTTAGTTTTTAATGACAAAAATTTACATACATAAGAGGTTAGTAATTCATATCCAGAGTTGGTAGTCTGGACTTATACCAGCCAGCCTTTCACAATATATTAGTGGATTATCATACTTTTAAAATTATGCTGTGCTAGCGGAAACGTGCATCATCTGTGAAACTGAGACTTTTCACGTATCATGGATGGTTACAGAAAAGTTTGATTGGCAATAAGTCCTAAATTAACAATGGGTATGAATCACTGCTCTTCAGAACTGACATTTATAGTTATACCTAATCAACCCTTTTCTTTGTAACAGATATATGCTTATTTGTTCCCTATCTTGCTATTTCTCCTATATTACTATGTACGAAGGGATCCGCATGATCTGCATTATGCTGTTTTGGGTAAGTGGTGCAATTTGAGGCTTGTGTACTTTTACCATGTCAAAATGTCTAAATAATAGGTACCCGCTATGTATTTTAGGATGTCCTAAACTGAAAGGCCTATGTATGAATTATCAATAAAAGTTTTATTACAAGAGGTAGGATTATGCAAATATATGTACCTTGACATACTCTAAGTGCAGGTGTGTTGTACTCTGGTCTGATAACCGGAGTTATCACAGATGCAATAAAAGATGCTGTTGGTCGTCCACGCCCAAATTTTTTCTTCAGGTGTTTCCCAGAAGGATTAACGGTGTGTCCTAATTTTATGTAAAATGGTTGACTTCTAAAGTTTCCGCCAGTTTCCTTAAACTACATATTTTGTTAGGGCTGCTTGAGTGTTTTTCTCTGACCTAGGTTCTGTTTGTCATGTCCAGGCTTTTAAAAAGAATGGAGATGTTCTCTGTAACGGTGATCCTAAAATTATAAAAGAAGGATATAAAAGCTTCCCAAGTGGGCACTCTTCGTGTAAGTAGGTTTATCAAGCTAAATAGATACTTATTCTGTTTGCATTTATTTGGAGATTTCAAGTATGTGGGAATTAAGTTAATGAATATCTTTGCTCCATTTATAATAATCAAACATAATGTAAATGGTCATATTGACAATAGGAAATTTTATGTTTCAGGGTCTTTTGCAGGTCTTGGTTTCCTTGGTTTGTATTTGAGTGGTAAGATTAGAGCATTTGATCGTAGGGGACATGCTGCAAAACTCTGCATCGTTTTACTTCCATATCTTCTTGCTGCGCTAGTTGCGGTGTCTCGTGTTGATGACTACTGGCACCACTGGACAGATGTTTTTAGTGGTGGACTTTTAGGTTTGCTGTTCATTGAAAGGATTTACAGAAATATCATACACAAATATGTGACGGAAGTCTTATAGATATCTTGCCAAGAACCAGTGATGCTATTTTGTGTTTGTTTTTTGCAGGTTTAGTAGTTTCTACAATTTGCTACTTGCTTCTCTTCCCATTCCCACATACGATAAATTGTAAGTTCCAATACGTGGCGAGTCATATACACCAACTCTCTTATATCTTGGCTACATTTGTAGGATGATGACTTGTAGGAAAGTTTCCAATGCAATTTTATGGTTAGAAAATAAGAGATATTCATAACTACCAGAAGTGGAAGTATAGCTATACAAATCCAAACTTTTTGCATCTTGTAATTTTTATCTCTCTGAATCATCTATTTCGTTGCCTTTCATGTCAAAATGCAGGTTGGGCTCCTCATGCATATTTCATTATGCTGGAAGAAAGTGCATCTTCTTCAAGAGATGAAGAAGTATAATTGAACAATAGATTTTGAATGTCTGGGTAAGACGTTCGGGATACCAAAGCTTTTCTTTCTTGGATTTGAAGATTATATGTAGTCCTGTAGTGATGTAGATGAATTTACTTGTGAAATGTACTACAGACACACATTTTTGTGTCACAGCTATACCAGTAGAATGAAGTTAGTTAATAAAATTGTTTGTTTGATTGAATATCTGGAATTTTGTACTTTAGAAGGGGTATTCTATTTCCCAGCAGAAGCTAAATCAAAATCAAAATTAGATTTAAGTTGAGCCTCTGGTCTAAATATACTAATACAAGTAGAAGGAATTACAGAGGCATTTTAAAAGAAAAAATGACACCTTATTTGTTACTCTCTTTTCTGTCCAATGATTCGCTTGCCTGCGCCCTGTGACTAGTGATCAATCACCTTCCTGAAAATTGCTTTTCCTTATATGTGAAGAGGAAAAAAGTTTTTTTTTTTTGCTAATAAAGAGGGATTAGTTCTTCCCTTACAGATGTCAAAGGGGGACTGTGAACATCACTCAGATTAGATTTTATAGTTCATCGTATAGTCATCCCAAAGGCCAAACCGTACATCTGAGTGGAATATACTCGGAATGTTTGGTTTGGTTTAGTCATCTCATGTCCTTGACTTCCGGTTTGGATATCAGACAATGTCAAATATCAAGTCCTAATGAGTTAATTCCGAATTTGTTTGGCCGAAACACACTTTATTATCGAAACTGTAAACAATTGCAATACACATTCCACAACATTTTTAGGCGGTTCAATTTGAACCCTTTTGACCACTTTATGTCAAATTGGACCGTCACCGTTAAATTGGGCGAGGGTAAAATTGGAATTAACATTAAAAAATTGTTATACCCTCTCCTAACGGTCATCTTCCCCTTTGTATATATCTTCTTCCCCTTCTATTATATGTATCTATATTTTCCCTTTGTTAATTTTTTATATTTTTAGTCTACTAAAAGCGATTTCTATGGCTGAGAGATGTTTATGCGGGAACTGGGTTGTGGCTAAAACAGCATGGACAACTTCAAATGCAGGTCGGCGTTTTTTATCTTATGATCGGTGTCGTTTTTTTCGATGGTTAGATGATCCATTATGTGAGCGTGCAAGAGATATTATACCAGGTCTTATTCGAAGGATTAACAACCTTGAAGCTCAGCAGAAACGAGTGGAATATAGGAGTTTTGGTGGTTGTTCTGGTGAAATTGAAGGAAATAGCAGCGAAATTGATGGTTGTTCTGGTGGTTGTATGAGCTCTTCAACAGCAGCGAAAGAAAATAATTCGGGCAACAACATCACGCTAACCTTGCTAATCGTCACATGGATTGCAATATTCGTGTACAGTTTGTGCAAGATAGAAGAAGTAGAGTAAATAAGACTATGGTCTTTTCTAATTTGTTCCTTGTAATTTGACTAAGTTGTTTGAATGTTGAGTACTCTATGTATGTGTTTGTTAATGTGTTTCTAATATAAGTGATGTTTCTACTATATGTTTGTTTGTTCAGTTGAATGTAAAAGAAAAACAAAACATATCCAACTTAAATGCCATAGCCAAAACCAACCAACCAACCAACAAAATTTAAGGCAAAGATGGCCTAGCATAAATTCATAAACCAACCAAAATAAAGACCCCAACCACTACCACCATGTTCGATACAAACATTTGGACTACCCAGAAATGAGCTACCACCATGTTTGCTACTAACATTTGGAGCAAAAGATAAAGTCTTATAAATGTTCATGAAATTGTCTAATATATAAAAGGGTAAATTTCTTAATCCTTATCCATGACAGCTTGCTTCTTGTTCTTTCTAATGTGAGCCTCCAACTGCTTTAGTGTTGTAAATTGTTGACCATTTCTCTCAAAATACTCCACTCCTGCTGCTGTCTGACTTGGTGGCTTAAAAGGCTTTACAACTCCTCCATGTGACTTCACTAATGTAGCATTCTTCAAAGGAGTTGACCTGGGATTTTTTCTTGCCAATTGTTTCGTCCTTGGTGGAGACTTCTGAGCAATTGTAACTCCATTCTCAGCAACAATTTTTTGGGCATTTAGGTCATCTTGAGTGGCTTTAATTTTTTGTAGGAAATTGCTTAGTATTTCCGGATTTTTGGCTAGGTCTTCTTTTCTTTTAGTTTCCATGTCTACCTTCTGCATAAATAATTGAAAAATCATGAAATCAGACACATTATTGCATACATTTCAGACGTAGTTACAAATTTTACCTTAGTTGGACAAGTTCTTGAATTGTGTCCCTGCTCATTGCAATATGAACATTTTGATTTTTTCTCCCATTGCCTGACCTCATCTTGCTCCATTCCATCTTCTCTGGTTGCACTTGCATTCCCTTTTTCAGCTTTCTGATTGAATTTACAAACACAAGTGGTAAGTTTTAGGTTTAAACAATACATAAGTAGACATGTGAATAATGTTAATTTAAATAACCTTTAGTGCACAAGTCCTGACATTATGCTCCCACTCCCCACAATGTGAGCACTTTAGACTAGTACCTTGCTCTTGTCTGGACCCCAACATTTTTCTTATCTCTGTTTTTCTTGGGCCTACCTGGGGCAGTTCTCTTCAATGGGGGCAAAGGTGATTCTGCTTCTGTGTGTTCCCAGTAAGTCTCCCCACTAATGGGCTCAATAATGTGGCTATAAACTTGCAAGTATGTCTCCTTTCTGTAGCAGTCATGAACAAAATCAAATGGATCAAGTTTTCGGAAGAAAATACATGCAACAACATGGAAGCAAGGTATTCCTGTGAGCTGCCATTTCCTACAAGTACATGTTCTTTCTTTCAAGTCAACTACAACCTCATGTCCTCCAACTGACATGGTTACATGATACTTGTCCCCACAATTCCAAACAGGTGTAGCCTTAGAAGCTAATTTAATTGACCTAGGCAGTCATAAAATTTATAGTTTAATTTTATTGGGGAATGAAAACTTACATGTTTAATGTATTGCATTAGGGAATGAAAACTTACATGTTTAATTTCTTTACAGTCTTAGTGCAATATCTGACATTTCTTCGCTCCATTTTGGTTTTCCTCTTCTCAATCCTCTGCATGCAAGCTTTGTGTATATTCTTGAACATGGTCACAATCCCATTATCTCTCCATTTGTTTATAGCATTATTGAAACTATCACAGTTGTTGTTAACAAAGACATCTGATTTACAAATTTCCCTAAAACCTGACCTAGACCATTGGGACCTAGGTTTAGCTGCTAACCATTCATAAGCCTTTTTATGAATCTGTCATGTTCGTCAAATATTGTGTTATTAATTTTCTACAAGTATATAAGTATTGATGTACAAATAAGTATAAAAGTTACCTTTTTAAGAGCCTCCATGTTCATGTTGAAGAAATAATCAGTAGTGGACTTTGCAGCAAATCACATATGCTTTGTAAGTCCAAGACCCTGGCAATGATTCTTCAAGTTATTGTTAAGGTGCATCACACAAAATCTATGTTCAGATTCTGGGAAATAGCTTTGAAGTGCATTAACAAGGCCCTACAAATGAACAACACAGTTCAAATCAGTACATGGTGAATAAATGTGTACATTATAACTAATTAAAGTGCACATGTAGGATTTACCTTTTGCCTATCTGAGATGAAAATGTAAGTGCCAGTATTTTCAATTCTTATATCTGCCTTCAATAAACCAAGAAACCAACTCCAACTGTCATTATTTTCTTGTTCTACCTGGGCCCAAGCTATTGGGTACATCCCTTTATTTGGATCTGTACCAACTGTAGTAAGTAGAATGCCTCCAAATGGACCTTTTAGATGGCATCCATCTAAACCAATTAATGGTCTGCAACCATCAAGGAAACCCTCTTTTAAAGGACCTAAGCAAACATAGAATCTCTTAAACCTTCTTCCATCAACACTTGATTCTGCTGCCTCTGTCATCAACTTGATAGTTGATGTTGGCATTACTTTCTTCACTTCATTAGCATATTGATATAGCTTACTGAATTCTTCTTCATGCTTTCCAATTATGGTGTCTTTAGCCTTCCTCATTGCTCTATATATCATTGAGTCTGAAACATGGCATTTTAAATCATTAACAACCTTGGCATGAAAAGCTTTTAATGGCCAAGTTGGGTTCATTCTAACTTCTTGTTCATAGGCTGTGGCTATCCATGTGGAGTTCAGTTGTTTTTGAACCCATGTAGGGTTGCAAGTGTGCATGGTATTCAAAGTCTTAATCTGAATGTTGGTTGATCTTTGTTGTCTAATGCCATAACATTTCCATTCACATCCATCTGTACAGATCCACTTGATCTTGTCAGCTAGGTTCTTCTTCAATCTAACCCCTCTCTGGTGTGCAATATCATGTTTCCTGACAGCTTCCCTGAACACTTTACCACTACTGAATAACATGCCCAATTTGAACTGAGGATCCTCCATGTCAGTGTGCTCATTAAATTCAGGATACTTAATTTCTTCCTCATCACAGGATGATATTTCCATTCTTTCTTCATTACTATCATATTCAAACTCTGAAGTGTCACTATCATACCCATCTTGTTCTTCCTCAGTTTGTTTATGGTTTTCATCTATAACTGTCTCAATTTCCTCTTCTTCATTACGGTTGTCTTCATGCTCACCATTTACAGCTTCATTAATATGACAAGGTGTTCCTCCTTCTACTATATTTTCCTTATCAACCTTTGATGTTTCACCAAGAGCACATGGTTTTTTCTTCACCTTTTGTTTCCCATTTTTCTTCTCTGCCTTCTTCTCAGATTTCTTCTCCTCTGCCTTCTTCTCATTTTCCTTTTCAGATTTCTTCTCCTTTGCCTTCTTCTCATCTTCATCTATGACCACATGAGTATCTTATGTATTCTTAAACAAACCCCTTAGCATTGAGTACTTGCCTCTCTTCCTTGCCCTATATGGTGGATTAGGTGGTGGTATTCTCCTAACTTTCTTCTTAGGCTTTGGACAGTCACTTTCACTAGAGTCCATGTTGGAACTGTCACCATGGAAACTTTGTTTTTCTTCCTCATCTTCTGTGTCTTCTTCTACCACCTCATTCACATTACCTTCTACTTTATCTCTAATGTCCTCAATTCTTTGAATCCTATCATCTATATCCATTTGAGTAAATGAAAAATCCCAAGCTTCATCATCAAATGTAGGACTGTTGGAGGTCATATACAACCTTATGAACTTGTAATTACAGTCAACCATGTCAATTATGATACCTAAATCCTTTTCAGTTTCTATAGGAATCAAATTGTCATGACACATTTCTACCTCATTGGTCAACAACCAAATATCCATAGTCTGACTGCTACACTGTACTTGTCCAAGCATAGCCTCAATTTCAACCAACTTCAATTTAAACACCGAACACATATCAAAATAAGCTACTTGACCCTCAACATATTCACTACAGTCATCAACAAATTTACCCCCGAAATGAAGTTTTATTGTGAAGTAAGCACTACTATCTGCATATAGATAGACAACCACATGCAATATTTGAAGCAAAGACAAACATATATGGACCACATACATTAAAAAACATATGCTTTTCCCCTCCCCTCTTATTCTATTATCTTGCATGCTACGACCATAAACAAAACACCAAAACCTATTTTCTGGAGGAGATAGAACTGAAAAGATACCATAAACAGATAACCCTACCAAAATTAAAAACTAAAAAGATGATTACCATCATAGTCGGGAAGTTCTTTGCCACTGGGTAAACCAAAGTCAGTTATGTTGCCTCGTCCTGCTCCGGCTTCAAGCTTCGATTTTTCATCATCAAGTTCTTTAACAGCGTCCCTAACCAGCCTTAATCGCCCTATCATGGTAGAGATTAAATCGATCACTTTAGGGTTTTACTTAATTTGGGAATTAGGGTATATCGCTCTGTTTACGCTTGTCTTTTTACTTTTATTTTTACAAATGAATTCCCCTGCAAATGTCCATTTTACCCTCGCCCAATTGGACGGTGACGGTCCAATTTGACAGAAGTGGTCAAAAGGGTTCAATTTGAACCGCCTAAAAATGTTGTGGGATGTGTATTGCAATTGTTTAAAGTTTCGGTAATAAAGTGCGTTTCGGCCAAATCAGGGGATGCAATTCGGAATTAACTCAGTCCTAATATATCAAGTTTTACGTTTCATTTACATGTTTGGCCGATGAGAATGTGTTAAGGTTTGGGCAATCATTTACACTGTCTTTGCTAGTACTGTAAAAAAATGCACCTTTTTTCTGTGCTGCAACATTTTCTATAAACTGATTAGGCAATATTTACGCAATTACAAACCCTGATATTATGTAATATATACAAATTCATAATTAATTCGTTATAACAAATTTAAGTCAATAATCTTGAAACAATGAGATGCATCAAAAGAATATATTTGACTTGGTGTCAATCTGATGAACCATTTCAAACAAGACATGATTGCCTGCTGAAAGAGATCATTGCATAATTATTACAGAATTGTATTTGGTCACATAGATATGAAACTCAAGCTGCAACTTCTTCTTCTTCCTCTTCATACTCCTCGTCAGCAGTTGCATCCTGATATTGCTGGTATTCAGCCACAAGGTCATTCATGTTACTCTCTGCCTCCGTAAATTCCATCTCATCCATTCCCTCACCAGTGTACCAGTGCAAGAAAGCCTTTCTCCTAAACATAGCCGTGAATTGCTCACTCACTCTTCTAAACATCTCCTGAATAGAAGTCGAATTACCTATGAAAGTTGAAGACATCTTTAATCCCTTCGGAGGTATGTCACATACGCTAGACTTGACATTGTTTGGTATCCACTCAACAAAGTAGGAAGAGTTCCTGTTCTGGACATTAATCATCTGTTCATCGACTTCTTTCGTACTCATTTTACCACGAAACATTGCTGAAGCAGTTAAGTAGCGTCCATGACGTGGGTCAGCAGCACACATCATGTTCTTAGCATCCCACATTTGCTGTGTCAGCTCCGGGACACTCAGGGTACGATACTGCTGAGAACCTCTGGATGTCAAGGGTGCAAAACCAACCATGAAGAAGTGTAGTCGTGGAAATGGGATAAGATTAACTGCGAGTTTCCTAAGGTCAGAGTTCAGTTGTCCAGGAAAACGCAAGCAACATGTGACACCGCTCATGGTGGCAGAGATCAAATGATTCAGATCACCAACTGAAAAAAGGTAAAACAATATATAGAGAATTTAACAAGGCCAAACTATATCAAAACCAGAAACAGTACAAATATCTGTGATTCTCATACTATTGTAATCTGGTACAGGATGAAAAACTATAAGGACTTACAAGTGGGGGTTGTAAGCTTAAGGGTGCGGAAACAGATGTCGTAAAGGGCCTCATTGTCCAAAACCATACATTCATCAGCATTCTCAACAAGTTGATGAACAGAAAGAGTGGCGTTGTATGGCTCAACAACAGTGTCAGATACTTTTGGAGAAGGAAAGACTGAAAATGTTAACATCATACGATCCGGATATTCCTCCCTGATCTTTGAAATGAGAAGGGTGCCCATACCAGATCCAGTGCCTCCACCCAGTGAATGGCAAACTTGAAATCCTGTTGCAAAGATAAGTAAACAAATTAAGATAACAAGTGAGAGTCATAGAAAACAAGGAGCCTTTTTGGTAGTTAGTTAGTTATTAATGTCCATAATGTATCCTTTGGCATCAAATATCAAAGCTTCTAACATGATGCTTAAATATGTTTAGGCCTTTCAAGAGGAAAGTTGTGATCAGGAGAAACTAATAAAAGAACACATATGAATAGATCATTAAAGTGTAAATTATTAGCGATTTTACTTTGGAAGAACAGAATTCAGAAATGGCCATATTGTTGAAACATTTGTCATAATGAGAAGATTTACCAGGTTTTTTTTGTTGTTGATATAGCTTAGAAGCTAATAAGTAGTATCCATTCTTTAATAAATCTCAGGGTGAGTGAGAATCGATCGGACCTAGGACTTGGGACGACAAGAGATAAGCCTTTGCTACTATGCTATCTCATCACGCTCAGTTTTACCAGGTCTAAATACAAATAGATTGACATAAATGTCAAACTCTTTTCTTTAATCCTAATAATGAGAAGATTGACCAGGTCCAAAAACATGGAGTAGGTACGTACCTTGCATGGCATCACAATTCTCAGCTTCCTTTCTAACAACATCAAGCACAGAATCCACAAGTTCAGCTCCTTCCGTATAATGTCCTTTAGCCCAATTATTACCAGCCCCAGATTGCCCAAACACAAAATTATCTGGCCTAAATATTTGTCCAAAAGGACCTGAACGAACCGAATCCATAGTACCTGGTTCCAAATCCATAAGAACAGCCCTGGGAACATAACGACCACCACTAGCTTCATTGTAATAAACATTAACTCTCTCTAGCTGAGTATCAGAGTCCCCATTATAGTTTCCGACGGTGTCAATACCATGTTCATCACATATTACTTCCCAGAATTTTGCGCCAATTTGGTTCCCACATTGTCCCCCTTGAATGTGCAGGATTTCTCTCATTTTTTCAAGACTTTTAGATTATGAATAATGAATATGAGGAAATGTACAAGATTTTTGGAAGTTTTGGGTTGATGACAAGTTGGAATTTTTGTTAGGAATTTGAGAGAAACTAATGGAGCTTGTGTATTTGGTTTGCAGAGAATGGAGGAGAGGAAATGCAGGGGACTATTGAATCGGATTCGAAAATGCATGGTTTTCCTTATTGGTCGCTCGACATATTTGTACCTATTATTACATTAACGCATGGAAATTGGTTATTGGAGCCTGGAGGAACTTAGTAAGTTAAAAAATTGAAGATTATAATTTGAATGGTCAAAAATGGGTTGTAAAGATGCTTAATTGATAACTAATCTATGTAATTATAGATTAATTAATCTGTACAAGAGTTTTATGCTTCTAAGTACGTTAGGCGAGTATAAAAAGCTTTTTCATATAAATACATAGGGGTAGTTTAGTAATTGCAAGATTTTGTCAAATATTTATGTTCATTATCTTTACTTGGCCCAACACAACAAACCCTACCAATGTTTTCTTTTTGTTGATGTTTTTGCATGCGTTTTTTGTTTGAAATTTTATTAGATTTGACTACTCAGAAACAAGAAAGAACGGATCCCATTAGCACATAAAGTTACTTTTGTATACATGATAGTATTTGTTACTTGGGAATATATGACATTCCCCATTAGTGCTTTTGGAAAATGAGATTTATTCCCCGTTGCCTACAGAATATTAGAATCGATCAAATTTCCCTGTGACTGAATTACAATATTTAGGAACATATTCCGATATATCCCATGGTGTCTGATTCGTTACTTGTCAAGTGTTAATTTTGTTTTGTCATAAAACAACTTATGTGTCAAGAAATTAATCCAATTGCATGGTTCGAAGATTTCGCCGGGTGCAATCAGGGAACGATTCCGAAACTTTGCTTTAGGGACACCGAGCATATTTCAATTTTTGTAGAGACATTTTTTTTATATCTTTTAAAAATTTGATGACAAAAAATGTTAAAACTTTATTCTAGGGGCATGCCCTTATTATCCACCCCCTGATGCAATTGACCTCATTTCTAATGTTGTACAATGTCTGTCAGGAGGGATCTTCCTGGCTCTAAATTTAAAACCAAATATTTCGAATCCATCTACTTAAGAATACAGCAAAATGCTTGATCTATTGATGATGTAACTAGATTAAAGCACCTGGCTTTACAAAACTAAAAACAAGAAACGCAAGCGGCTGCACATAGTCCTGCACAACACTGTGCGCAAACTTCACATACAGAGCTGAAGCAACACAGACAACTCCAACTGCAACAATAAAACTAATTACTTTGTAGTTAAAATCAAAATAGTTATTAGTTCTTACCATTCAAAAATTTATTAAGTACATCAAGAAAAAAAATAATTCTTGTTTTCTAGCATTCTTAAATGCCTTTTTAAGTTTCTTCTAAACGTACAGTAGGATTTTTTTTTCCCACATAAACTGTCTGTTTGCTCTTAGAAAGTTTACTTACATATCGGATATGTTGGTTTCATTTAGAAATCTGTTGTTTTTGTAATTATTGCTTTATACTACTGAAACTGAATCATAAAGAGCAAAACATATGCATAGAGACGTACCTATTAACTTGGGAATTGTAACCCCTATCTACATGATCGGGCATTTTTTGTGGTTCCAGCGACTGCATAGTCATTCAAATAATTTTCTTTATATTTCAAGAGAGCTTGTTCTCCTTCCCGGCAGAGCACCGTAGACACTCCTGTAAGATAGAATGATAGTTGAGATCTTAAAGTAAATGTGAGTATTATTTGTAGGACAAGTATTTAGAGAGTGAAACAAGAAATTAGTTATGCTTTTTTTTTTTTGGACGTTGAAGAAAGTAGTTATGCTATTAAGGAGTAGACCGCTCTGAAATAAATGAGAATGGAAGTTTGTAGGTGAGGTCAATCAATTTAGAAAAGGAAATAAAGAGAGAATGTAAACAAGAGGCACATGTTTGTTAATAATAAGTGGCAACTAGAGGTGGCTAGTGTGCTGTCGGTGCGAGCCGGGCCCAGCTTGACACGGGTCGGGTTCGTTCCAGCCGAGCATGGAACCGACACGTAGATTGAACAGTCGGGTTCGAATCAGAAAAAATAAACTCGGGATCGGCACGTCGGGTTTGTACGGGTTAAGCAGGTCGTGCGTGTTGAGTGGTTTCGGGCAGGTTGATTTAAATTATTATTTTTGGTTAAAAGAGGACGATACCTCGTATAAATTTTATTAATTTCAAAAATATTTTACAAATAATTTGAGAGGACTCCTCTCTAAAAAAACGGAACAAACCGCATAAACATATAAAAATACAATACAAATTAAATAAATTTCTAAAATGGAAAACAAAGAAATAACTATCGACTATTTATCCACTATTTGATTTAAAATAGTTGTTCGCTTGTTCAGGTCTCAGAATCTGAAGTGCCCATTGTCATCCATGGATCGCTTTCACCATCAGAGGCATCTTCTTTCTTTCCTTGTTGTCTTTTTGCGGCTTGATCCCAATATTTTTTGCAAACACAAATCTTTACCACATCGGGTGCAAGACTTGATCTCTTCTCGTCTAACACTCTTTTACCTGCACTAAAAGCGGACTCATGACGCAATTGTAGAAGCGGGGACTACTAAAATATCCTATACAATTTTTATTAAAACCGAAAATTGTAACTCATGATTCTTCCACCATGTTAGTATATCAAAATCATCATTTAACTCATAACTATAAGAAAAAAATTCGTTAATCATACTAAAAGCAGAAGAAGGTACAGAAGATGAAGTGGAAATTCTACATTTTTTTTTCTGGTTAATTAAGATGAAATAGTACTATTAAACCTACTAACATTACTAATACTCTTAGGTGGTGTTGTGGAATAAAATCTGTACTTTCGAATTTAATGCTAGGGTTTGAGAGCTTTCGAGTTTTAATAGTTGGTCTCGTGTTTCGTGGCTAAATCTGCCCTCACAAGATGCCTACGTATCTCAATTCGTAATTGAGAATTAAGCCAAAAAACGTAGTTCTAGTTTGAAGGATCAGGTCCTTTATATAGGCGTCATGAGCCTTGGATTTAGGGTAGAATTAGGTGACTTGGAGGCCAAATCACCTTCTTAGAGCAGGATTGTGAATCCTTGTTTATAGGAGGCTGACTCCTATTAGGTTTATATGGCTTGGAGGCTACTCCTTGATGGAGTTGGCACATTTTGGACTCCTTTTATGAGCTACAGATTTTCCATATTTATTAATTACGAAATTAATAAATAATTAGGGTTTCGGGCTTAATTCTCGGACCAATCTAGGTCTAATTAATACGTCATTAATTATGTTTCTAGTGTTATTTTCAGCCCATATTAGGTGGTATATCACTTTGAGTTTTTGGAGCATACATATCTACAAGACGATACAACAAGTTTAAACAATTAGTTACATATAAAACATGATCATATGAAACTCCTAACACTTCATAATAATGCTCTAACATGTTTTCTAAACCTTCCTTTCTAACACCAGGATCAAGAAGACATGCAATACCATAAATATAAGAAAAATCTGTAAAGTATTTGATCCACTTAATTTTCATATCAATAATAACCTCACTAAAATATGCATTTTCTTCATATTCTTTTAAAGTAGTAACAATATTAACACACTCAATGATAACATGATGTACATTTAGTTCATAAACATAAGAAAAAACCGTAGTAGCATGTGCAAAATATTCAAGTATGTAACGTACGGTAGATGCCAACTGCCAATCAAATTCGGTAATAAGTCCATCTTCGTATTGGTGGCTTGTGTCTTCATTATATAATTCAGTGATAATAGTCTTATATTGAAGTGCATCATTTAATAATTTATAAGTCGAACTCCATCTCGCAGAGCAATCGATACCCCACTTCTTCGGCCTTAATCCATTATCTTTACACAATTTTTTGTACCTAGACCTATATGTACTCGCAAAACGTAGATACTTAATTACTTTCCTAATAGGTTGTAATAAATGAGTTAATTGTGAAATTCCCTTTTGGACCGACAAGTTAATTATGTGAGCACAACATCTAACGTGTAAAAATACTCCATCTAAAACTAAAGGAATATCAGACCTAATATAATCGATGGCTTTGTTATTAGCAGCAGATTATCTAAAGATATTGTAAATACCTTGTTAAACAAATTAAATTCCTTTATTGTATCTTAAATTCTTTGTTTTATGTTATAACCGGAGTGTGACTCGTCCATAACATCAAAAGCAATAATTCATTTTTCTAATAAGTAGTCACTACTCCAATGAACCGTAATACAAATATAAAGCTCACCTTGACTCGAACTCCAATAATCACTAGTTAAAGAAACCATACCATCAAAAGTACCAAAATATTCAATTAATTGTGCTAATTGACTATAATATTGTCTTTGTGTGTGACGTTTAAGTGTGTTCCTAGGAATTCTTCTAAATGCCGGGTTTAGTGAATGTTTAACCATATGCTCTAAATTCGGACTCTCACCGTGGGAGAAAGGCAACTCCTCTAATCTATATATATTATAAAAGCTGAATCCCATTCTGGCTCCAATTTACCACTTCATCGTATCAATTCATTCATATTTACAGGTCATGCCATTACATGTTAGTATTTTGATTCTAAATTTTCTGCCACCTTTCTGTCCCTTTCTGTCCAGAAAGAAAATTCTATCTCTTCTTCATGTTTCCTACTTTATGTTAGTATCTTTGTAAAATTGATTTAATGACCATCAATTTTGAAAAGTTCACCCACGTGCACTGTGTAATGTAATGTACTTTTTTTAACTTTTAGATTTTTCTATTAACTATGTTAGGTTGCATAGCTTTATTAGGTTTTCTTTTATTGATTTCAAATTTTGAATTGAAATCTTGGACCTCCTTCCAGATCTAAACACTTCTTAAGCTGCTGCTAAACTTTTCCAATTTTTTGTATTATTGTTTCTAAGATCTAACAAAGTGTGTCAAGTGTTGTGCAAATGGATCATCATGGAACGGTTAGAAGCAATAAAAAAGAAGATTATACTGGTAAGTTGAATTTAAACCTGTAACCATTGAATTGGTTCTCATCAGGTCATCGTTTTCAAAGTTGTATTGGCAATGGATCTTTCACCTATGAACACCTATGTGTGATTACATTGTTCATAAGGTTTTGTCCAAATTTTCAGTTCCATCTCCATTGAAAAAGAGGGCTAGGTTAAACTTTTCTGGGAATACGGTGTCTCCATCAATTACCAGCGACATACCAAAGAAGCCAGGTAGTTTTAACTAATGTTTGTAAGCTGCAGTTTAATTTGACGAATTTTTATATTTTTATATTTTTAATATATATTTGGGTTTTTATGTTAATCAGGCCCTTATGTACTAAATTGTGAAATTCCTCAAAGGTCACCTCTATCCAATATATCTAATGTTTGTAATGATTTGTTTCCTCGAAGATGTAATATTATATCCAACATGTCTAAGGTATTGTACGTGTTAATTGAAATGATTTGTAATTGAGAAATTAACAGAAGTTATATTGATAATGAAGGAATTTGTTTTAGGTATCTAGTGTTATGAACAATGTGAAACACTTCACATCTGAAGACCTTAATGTTGGTATAAGGACAGAGGTTCCAGAGGAGAGGACAAGAGGGGCAGCAGGAAATTATTGTTCAAAGTCGGGTATGAATTCTCCTTGAGGTTTACTATTGGAATAGTATTATAGATGATTAGCTTGCTGTGTAAGATGTTACATACTTTTTAATTTTCCAAAGGTTTTGGTCGTTGTTTATCGAAAGATATCAGGAATAAGATAGATGTCAGTGACAATTCCAGATAGGATCCCACTATTCTGGCAGAAGTTAAGCCATTTACATATGAAGATTTGAATGGTGTGGCTACTTATCGCTTTTGATTTGTTAGTTTCACCATATAGATTAGTAAAAATTTACTGATATTGACAATTGTATTTCTTCCAGTTCCCCTACCTGTTATTATTAGAAAAAAAGCAAAAAATAGTGGGCCTGAAACAGTAACTACAGCTGATCTAGACAGAAGAAAAGGTATAAGTGTTGATACACAAGCTGGTTTGAAACGAAACCTCTTTGTGGAGTCTACAGTTGCTGATGAACATGCAGACAGTTATAAGTACTTTGAAATAGGTAACCATCACATATATTTAATGCTGTGATTGAAGTTACATTGTCTAAACACTCATTTCAGAGTGTATTTACTATGCAGAGAATTCAAGCATTGATCGAGTTGATAACATTGAGGATGATTTCCTTTGTGACGATGACAGTGGTGAACAGATATATATTTCCGTCTACTGCACGAGTTTTGTAATTGAATAAGTATCGATATTAATTTTAACTAATTCTGATGGTTTAACTTGCAGATGAATACGTTAACTTGGATTCTGCTACATTTGATGAAGATTACAATAATTCAGGCCACATTGGTATTATCTTCACAATATGTTATATTCAATCTGCGCAATCTTCTACATTTTTTGATATAGAAGCCAGAGGTAATTACATTAATGTACATTTTTTTACCTCACAGCTCTAGATGAGTATGTTAGCCTTGGTGGTCCATTGTTTAAATGTCAGCATTGCCAAACATTCATGTGGAAGGAAGAGAGAGTGAATAAAAATGTTACACGGGGTAAACCGCAATTCTCTATTTGTTGTAAGAAAGGACAAGTTAAATTACCCCCAAGCCCTCCGACCCCTTCTTACCTCTGGCGTCTCTATGATGATCCCAAGATATCTAGACATTTCAAGAAGTTTACCCGTATATATAATAGTATGTTTGCAATCACCTCAAGTGGTGGTCGTGTTGATAATTCTATAAATAATGGTTGTTCGCCATATGTTTATAGATTGAATGGTCAGAATCATCATGTCTTTGGATCACTAATACCTGATGATGGACAGACTCCCAAGTTCTGCCAACTTTATATCTACGATACTGAAAATGAAATAGCTAATAGGATGAAGTGGGTTGGTGCCGATGATGGAGAAACCGTACAGGCTGGAATTGTTGAAGGTCTGATGAATATGTTGGATGAGACTAATGAGTTGGTCCAAAGATTTCGTGTAGCACGTGACAGATTTAGAGAATCTACAATTGTTGATTTGAAAATTACCTTGAAAGTTTGTCGTTCTGAAAGTGGTCGGGAAAATCATATTGGTCTATCACACGAAGTAGCAGGTATTATGGTTGGTGATTTAGAAGAAACAGAAGAAGGTCGTGACATTATCATTGAAATGAAGATGGGTGGTTTTGAGCGTGTCACTAGCATTCATCCCAAATTAATGGCACTTCACTACCCAATATTATTTCCGAATGGAGAAGATGGCTACCACAAAGATATATACTATTGTGAAACTGTAGAAAATAATGGGAAGACCAGGTGCAAATGTTCGATGAAGGACTTCTACTCATATAAGTTGCATGTGAGGTAACTTATACATTTTGTTTGCAGCTGTTTTTTTATAACATTTGTTGTATGTAATCAAATATGTAACATTTTGTTTGCATTTTTGTTTAGAAAATTTGTTGTATCCAATCAAATATGTAGGAATACAGTTCTGATATTAACTCTGACTGTATGAAATTAGGAATGACACTTCGCTTAGGAGGAAGACTATTCCAGCAATATGTAGTTGATGCTTTCTCATGCATTGAACAATTAAGGCTTTGGTGGTTTAGGAGTCATCAAACTAATTTACGGAATGAACTTTATAACCACATTTGTGATTATCTTCAGAAAGGCGATGGGGATGCAAGTAATGTAGGTAAAAGCATAATCTTACCTGCAGGCTTTGTAGGGTCGAAACGTTATATGTAACAAAATTTTCAGGATGCTCTTGCTGTTTGTCGTCACGTTGGGCATCCTGATATTTTCCTTACCATGACGTCCAATCCGGCATGGGATGAAATTATTGAAATGATGAAACTTATACCTCATGGAATGCCGCAAGATAGTCCTGATATTATTGCCCGGGTATTCCACTTGAAACTGCAACAGTTGTTGGAAAACATAAAAAAGAAATCTTTCTTTGGGACCTGTTTAGGAGGTACTATCTGAATATATTATTACAATTATATTTTGGTGCAATGGTTTTAGGTGGATTACAATATAAATATGTGCACAAATATTTTCAGTGATGTACGTAGTGGAATTCCAAAAGCGTGGACTTCCTCATGTGCACATGCTAATATGGCTTGATTCAGCTTCAAAAAAAAATGTGAAACAAAATGTAGATAAATTCTGCTCGGCAGAGATTCCTGATCCTGTCATTGATCCAGTTGGATATGAAGCGGTGAAATCGTTTATGATTCATGGTCCCTATGGTGCAGAAAATTTGAAATCTCCGTGCATGAAAGATAACAAATGTCATCGGCATTTTCCCAAAAAGTCTGTGATTTCTAAATTAATTATTTTTGTAAAAGTACTCAGTCGTTCTCTTGGCATAAAATTAACTTTATGCCATTTCATATATGTTTTTCAGGTTTTGTTCAAGCACAACTTTTGATGACTCTGGATTTCCTCTCTACATGTGCCGAAACTCTGGTATTACTGTGAAACTACGTAAATCTGAACTTGATAACATGTGGGTTATTCCGTATAACAGAGAACTGTTGGTGAAATTTCAATGCCACATGAATATTGAAATTTGCAGCCACGCAAGAAGTCTTAAGTACCTTTTCAAATATTGTTTGAAAGGACATGATAGGGCAACAGTTTAGGTTAGAAGTTCCAAAACTAACAAGACTGTTATTGTTGATAATCGTGTTGACGAAATTCAGGCCTTCTTTGATGGGCGTTATATATGTGGAGCTGAAGCTGCATTTCGTATATTTGGTTTTGATATACATCACAGGTCAATATCTGTGGAACACCTACCTTATCACTTGCCTGGACAGAAGAATTGTACATTTCGATCTAATGAAAATTTGGCAAAAGTAGCAAATCGTGAATAGGAGTAGTAAGCTTGAAGATTACTTCCACCTGAACAAGATAGATGTTAATGCTAGGAAATTTACATACATCGAAATCCCGCGGTATTATGTTTGGAACCCTAGAGACTGTATTTGGACTATTAGGAAGATGGGTCTTCATATAGGACGTTTAACTTTTACCCATCATAGTACTGGGGATTTGTGGTATTTACGTCTATTGCTTTCAAAGGTTTGTGGTCCTACTTCGTTCGAGGATATAAAGACAATGAATGGAGTTCTATATGCTACTTTTCAGGAAGCGTGTAGTGCATACGGTCTTTTAGATGATGATAAAGAGTGGCATGAGGTGCTTACAGATTGTGCCAAATGTGGGTTTCCCCAGCAAATTTGAGAGCTTTTTGTTTGTATTATAGTAAATTGTCAAGTAACTGATTTGCATAAATTGTGGATGAACCATTGGAATGAAATAAGTGATGATATTTTGGTTATTCGTAGAAAGTTGAGTAGAATTCCTGATTTGGTTTTGTCCACCGAGGAAATTCAGTTGTACGTACTAACTGGTGAGTTTATATTTAATTTTTTCTATAATCATTGATGTTAGTGAAGATAATATTATATACTCATTTGATTGATAACTTTTTTTTTTTGGTAGAAATTGATAAATTGGTCAGAGCAGTTGGCAAATCTCTAAAGAGCTATCCCTAGATGCCACAACCTCCACCCAGTTATTTGGAAGTTGGTATAAATAATTTGGTCATGGAGGAAAGGAACTATAACCGAAAAGAAATGGGAATAGACTTCATTGATTTATATTCGAAATGTAATGCTGAACAGAAAGATGTTTTCACTTCTGTGATGAAATCTGTTGAAACCGACAAGGGCATATTGTTTTTTATTTATGGGAGTGGTGGTTGTGGGAAGACGTATCTTTGGAGAACTATAATTTCGAAATTACGATCTGAAGGAAAGATTGTCATCCCAGTAGCGTCATCTGGCATATCAGCTACTCTTCTCCCTGGTGGGCGTACCGCTCATTCCCGTTTCAAGATGCCTATCGTACTTGATGATTATTCAATGTACAGTATCGCTCATAATTCTGACATAGCTGAGCTAATTCGAAACACAAATTTGATTATTTGGGATGAAGCTCCCATGCAACATAGATATGCATTTGAATGTTTGGATAGATCATTACGGGATATTATGAGATCAGTTGATCCGAAACGCTACCACATGCCCTTTGGAGGGATTACTGTGATTCTTGGAGGTGATTTCAGGCAGATATTACTTGTAATTAACCATGGTTCACGTAGTGACACTGTTTGTTCTTGCATTACCAGATCTAAGCTATGGAGTATTTGCAAAGTTTTCGTGCTGATAAGGAATATGCGTCTGAATAAAGGGAATACTCCTGCAGAGAATGATTTATTGAATAAGTTTGCGCAGTGGGTTCTTGACGTTGGTGATGGTAAAATTATTCATCAAAGGTCTGAGATTTCAGATTCTGAAGAGTATGAAATTTCACTCCTGAGTTACATGTGTAATCTAGGAAACACAAATTCAGTTGATAATATGATACTTAGCATATATCCTGATTTCCTGGAGAACTACAAATCTGCTAAGTATCTCAATGAACGGGCAATTTTAACTCCAACAAATGAGACTATGTTACATCTGAATTCATTGATTGTAGAAAAAATTCCAAGAGATTCAGTTTCTTATTATAGCATTGACAAAGGTGAAGATTTTGGTGGTACAGAAGTGGAGTTGAGCCTTGCATTTCCCACAGAATATTTAAATTATCTAAGCCTTTCGGGAATGCCAGCTCATGAACTTAAACTAAAAGAAGGTGGTGTTGTGATGCTTATGAGGAATTTAAACCAAACTCTTGGTCTGTGCAATGGTACAAGAATGATAGTTACAAAGTGTTTGAATTATTGTGTTGAGTGCGAAATAATTTCAGGAAGTTATGTTGGCACGCATCATTTTATACCTCGAATTGAATGTTGTCCATCTGATACAAGGGTTCCATTCAAGCTTATTCGCAAGCAAATGCCTCTTCAGATATGCTATGCAATGACTATTAACAAATCGCAAGGACAATCACTTGAAATGGTAGGGTTGTTCTTGCCGAAGCCAGTTTCCACTCCTGGTCAACTATATGTTGCCATAAGTCGAGTGACACATCCCAACGGTCTCAGATTTTTCATCGATGATGATAAAGGTTTTAGCACAAATTCAACATACAACGTTGTGTACAAAGAAGTTTTCTACAACTTACCGGTTGTTTAGTTTGTAAGATAACAATCTTTGTATGAAGTATAAATTTCCGAACCCCGCATTATCATATAATCATTTTTTGTGTTTTGTTCCATTGTAAGCACCCTTCTATATTAGGTCTGATAAATGTTATAATGAATATGTTACAACTGTCAATTGGGTTGGTCTGTACAAAATGAGGCTTGAACTCATTGTGGTTGGTTTGAAGCCCATTTTTTACTATCTGGTCCAAAAAATGAACGATAAACAATCCCTTTTAGGTTAAACATGAATTGAGTTCGTCCCAAAAATTATCTAAATATAGAATTCCAAGTATTTTTCTGGTTGAACTTACAATATAATTTTTGTCGCATAGTAAATATGGTAAATATTGTAATACAAATTACCAATCGCATTTCTTTCAATATGTTAGTCAACCTACATAATTAGAAATCATAGTTGTTGTTACAATAGTCATAAATTATGAGAGACACTTTGCACCTTGCACATTTTATACTCTCAATATCATAAATACGTCTTGGCCATGATAAACTGTTGAAATGTTCTTCATACCCTTTCTCAGTACTGCTGCATATTATTGGAACACTTTTGTAATCGTGATTAATGTGTTCCCATCCCCTCTTTAAAACATGCATGTCCATAATCCATTTTCTTACAAAAGCATCTCCGCAATATTCCTGTATTAATTCAACTAATTTATTGATTGAATGATCTGCTTCATGTTCACCATAAAGTATTTTGAAAAAGTGAAATGATAACTTCGATTTGAAATGACCTTCCTCACTCAGCGAATGTAGTATAAAAAAGGCATCGTCCTTTTCACCATTTTTCCTTGCGAGGTGCCACGCTGGGAGATAAAACAAAGCATCATGAACCCCAAGATTTGATGCATAATTCATGAATGGTTCAAATTGTGAATTCCATTCTCCGACTTTGAAAAACTTGCAGAGATCAATTTCTTCTAGAACATGCGCTTGAGTTAGATGACTCTTACCATTCTTCCATATTCTAAATGTATTTGCAAAATCTTCAAAGTTGAATTGTTGTAGTAATATACTTATCATAAAAGGCGGTACATCTTCGAAATTGACCATTTTGCAGAGGTGAACTGTTAAAAAACAAAAACAATTGTAACTTGCAAATTTTAAATTGCAGACGTGTTATTTAAGGTCAGTTCTTAATGTGGCATGTATTAAAATGTTAAATGTAGTGCTATTTTTCTTTAATTTATTGATGTAGATGCATTGAATAAGTTTGCCTTTTTTCTCTTTTAATGTGACAAGCTATTTTTCAACTTCCGAGGATAGTGTTGGGTTTGTGGAGTCTAACAGGTTTCAGAATTGGTTTCTGATTTGAGTTAGAATTTCCAGATCTGAATTCTAATTAGAGTTAGTAAATTCAGAATTTCAGAATTAGACTCTGATTAGTTTTAGGCCCAGTTTTTTCTCTTATAAATAGTCTCATGTAATTGTAAAACACCAACACATCAGAACACAACAGAACACAACATAGTTGTGAGAGATCAATACAAAATTAGTGCGGCTTGTGGAGTAGGAATTTCCGAACCACGTAAATCTTTGTCTTGTGTGATTGTCGTTTATTTTCTTGTTCTTGTTTATTCGCTTTGGGTTTTGCTTTCGTTGTTGTATACTCAACAACTGGAATCAAGAGCCTAGGTTTTCAGGCGAGTGTGAGTGATGGCAGAAGAAGGGAAAGTAAAGATCGACAAATTTGATGGCAAAGATTTTGGATATTGGAAGATGCAAATTGAAGATTATTTGTATCAGAAAAAACTACACCAACCGCTAGAAGAGAAGAAGCCAGATTCAATGGATGTGACTGAATGGAAGCTATTGGATAGGCAGGCTCTGGGTGTTGTCAGATTGACTTTGGCGAAGAACGTTGCTTACAATATCGTCAAGGAAACGACAACTCATGGATTGATCAAGGCGTTAACAAATATGTATGAGAAGCCATCTGCTTCGAATAAGGTGTATTTGTGTCGTTTGTTGTTTGCCGTGAGATTGAATGAAGGTGATTGTGTTGCTGATCATGTGAACGAATTTAATTCTATCCTATCAAGATTGGCGTCAGTGGATATTAAATTCGATGATGAAGTACAAGCCTTGTTGTTGGTATCCTCGTTACCTGACAGTTGGTCAGGATTTGTCACTGCTATTAGTAATTCATCTGGGAGCGGTAAGATGACTTTTAATAGAGTTCGAGATTCGATTCTTGGAGAAGATATTCGTAGGAGAAACTCAGGAGAGTCGTCAGGTTCCTTATTGAGTATAGAGAGCAGAGGCAGAAACTCCGAGAGGGGGCAGAATTAGGGACGTAGTAGATCGAAGTCATAGAAAAGAGGACAATCCAAAGATCGCAAGGAGATTGTTTGTTGGAATTGTCAGAAAAAGGGCCACTTCAGAAATCAGTGTACGGCTCCTGCAACTCTTAAAGGAAAAAAGAAAGAGGATAATTCAGCCAATGTAGTTGAAGAAGTGGCGAGCGACGATGCTTTGATTTGTTGTGTTGAATGTTCGGTTGAATCATGGGTTATGGATTCTGGTGCATCATTCCATGCGACCCCTTGCAAGGATTTGATGTTAAATTTTAGACTTGGAAATTTTGGTAAAGTCCGTCTTGCTGATGATGAGACTTTGGATATTGCGGGCATGTGAGATATTAATCTCAAGACCTCTTTGGGGACTAGCTGGACGTTAAAAGATGTAAGGTACATTCCTGGACTTAAGAAGATGTTGATATCTGTGGGTCAGTTAGATAAGGAAGGGTATAAAGGGGAATCTAGTTGTTGCTCGAGGAGAGAATACGGGGATTTTGTACATAGTTGAACAATCTAGCTATGAAGCAAATGCAGTTGCTGATGAGATTGGGTCTTCAACTTTGTGGCACCAAAGACTTGGTCATATGAGTGAAAAGGGTATGAAGCTGTTAACTTCGAAGGGGAAGATTCCAGAGCTGAAGAATGTGGAAGTTGGGTTCTGTGAGCCATGTGTTCTTGGAAAGCAGAAACAAGTTACTTTTGCAAAATCAGGGAGGACCCCGAAGGCTAATAAGTTAGAGCTAGTTCATACAGATGTATATGGTCCAACAACAGTTGCGTCGTTGGGAGGATCTCGCTACTATGTCACTTTCATTGATGATTCCACTAGAAAGGTATGGATTTATTTTTTGAAGAAAAAATCAGATGTGTTTGATACTTTCAAGAAGTGGAAGACTGAAGTTGAAACTCAGACTGGTTTAAAGGTTAAGAGTTTGATGTCAAATAATGGTGGTGAATATAGTAGTGATGAGTTAAAAAGCTATTGCGCAGATTACGGAATTAGAATGATTAAAACTATTCCAGAGACACCGCAGCAGAATGGTGTTGCAGAGTGCATGAACAGAACCTTGAATGAGAGGGCCAAGAGTATGAGGTTACATGCAGGGTTGCCAAAGATTTTTTGGGCAGATGCAGTTAGCATAGTAGCGTATCTCATAAACAGAGGACCTTCAGTTCCTTTGGGGTTCAAGATTCCTGAAGAAGAGTGGCAGAAAAAAGAGGTAAATCTTTCACACTTGAGAGTTTTTGGTTGTGTTTCTTATGTGCGTGTTAAAGATTCAGACAGAGACAAGCTTGATCCGAAAGCAAAGAAGTGTATCTTCATTGGTTATGGCTCAGATGATATGGGTTACCGTTTCTGGGATGAACTAACGAAGAAGGTCGTTAGAAGTAGAGATGTTACTTTTAATGAAAATGCGGTGGAGTCTAACAGGTTTCGGAATTGGTTTCTGATTTGAGTTAGAATTTCCAGATCTGAATTCTAATTAGAGTTAGTAAATTCAGAATTTCAGAATTAGACTCTGTTTAGTTTTAGGCCCAGTTTTTTCTCTTATAAATAGTCTCATGTAATTGTAAAACACCAACACATCAAAACACAACAGAACACAACATAGTTGTGAGAGATCAATACAAAATTAGTGCGGCTTGTGGAGTAGGAATTTCCGAGCCACGTAAATCTTTGTCTTGTGTGATTGTCGTTTATTTTCTTGTTCTTGTTTATTCTCTTTGGGTTTTGCTTTCGTTGTTGTATACTCAACAGATAGTAGTCTCAGTATTTGTACTTTAGAGTTTCACTGTGCATTACACTCTACAGTTTTCAAAGAACTTTTCTTCCTCCTTTTTGCTTATGTACAATTGTTATATCTAATGTCCACGCTTCAATACAGCTCAACCCTATACATCTACAATGTCTTGACAACTCTTTTTGCATTGGAAACGTAAAAATGTTGAATTACCCACAACCACTTAGAGCATTGACATTCGGAACCCCAACTCTAAAATTTGGGGGAAATTTTAACATTTTATGCAAAAAACTTCTTCCATCCGGAACCCCAAAATGGGTTATAGTTTTGGGGGCTTAACTTGAATCCTCATATTTGGGGTTTTACTGTAGATCCCCATATACACACCACATCATTTTCCTTCCATTTCTTTCCATTTGTTACAGGTCTTTCATCTCAAGAAATTATAAAATATTAAAATAGGGATATTAGACGAGGAATCGGATGTAGAAGATTTTGAAGAGATGAACAAAATTTAGGGATAATTTTGAAGACTTACTATTTTTGGTATGATTTTAGGGATAGGGAAAGGGATGCGAATGTGAATGCTCTTACCCACACGTATAACCATGTCTGTCAACTCTCATTAATGCTGTTATCAAATCCACCAACAACCTATATCTCTCTGTTATAAAGTGGTTGTATGTAACATTTGATTTATGTGGCGTCCATATATGTACCGCGCCCATATATGTACCGCGCCCATATATGCGGCGTCCGTATATTGTCTATATAAAATTATTTTGAAACCAAAAACAAATTTTCGATAAATATTTGTCATTACTCAAAAAAATAAAAATTCAAACCCTATTATAGTAATAAAAAATATAGTGTTTGCAAATTTCAACACATATACCCAATAAGAATTACATCCAAAAATACACCTGATGTGTTTTTCTTCGATTCACAAAATAAAAGTTTAAATTATAGATGTCTTATCCTATGCATTTAGAGCACCCACTTCTCATAAAGTTATAATTAAACAATTTTAATTATAAAAATTGACATTTTGTTTTATATACAATTGAATGTCCACTTTCTACCTTAACGTTTGTAAGATCAAAATGATTGGACGACTAAGGAAAACTTTTCATGTTTTTATGTATCTGAAGTATCACCCAAATCTTAACAGTTGTCATTTAAGAGACTACCCTTCCTTAAGTTTTTTATAATTCTTCACATTCCGTTAAATTTCCAATTTCGTTACTTCAAAATACTTAGAAAAGTATGTTTAACATTATCCAAGTCTGTAATCCTTATTAGATTAAAAGAATTGGGTTATCTCTTTATTTATAATAAAAACACATTATTTCTCAAAATATATTTATTACTTTAAATACATTACAAAATATACCTTTTATCTGTCTTTTCACCCTTTGAATTGATCTACATGACAATAAATTAACGAAGAAATAAGATTTGAGAAAGCATTTCGACCATTACATTTAAACTTTTTTAAATATAAAAAATGACATTTTGTTTCATATACAATTGAATGTCCACTTTCTACCCTAACGTTTTTAAGATCAAAATGATTGGACAACTAAGGAAAACTTTTCCTGGTTTGATGTACCCGAAGTATCACCCAGTTGTCATTTAAGAGATTACCATTCCTTAAGTTTTTTATAATTCTTCATTTTCCGTTAAATTTCAAATTTCATTACTTCAAAATACTTAGAAAAGTATCTTTAATATTATCCAAGTCTGTAATCCTTATTAGATTAAAAGAATTGGGTTATCTCTTTATTTATAATAAAAGCACATTATTTCTAAAAATATATTAATAACTTTAAATAAATTACAAAATATACCCTTGATCTATCTTTTCAACCTTTTAATTGATCTTCATGACAATAAATTAACGAAGAAATAAGATTTGAGAAAACATTTCGACCATTACATTTAAACTTTTTTAAACATAAAAATTGACTTTTTGTTTTATATACAATTGAATTTACACTTTCTACCCTAAATCAAAATGATTGGACGACTAAGGAAAACTTTTCCTGTTTTTATTCCCAACTCTTAAAAGTTGTCATTTAAGATATTACCCTTCCTTAAGTTTTTTATAATTATTCATTTTCCGTTAAATTTCAAATTTCATTACTTCAAAATACTTAGAAAAGTATATTTAATATTATCCAAGTCTGTAATCCTTATTAGATTAAAAGAATTGGGTTATCTCTTTATTTATAATAAAAGCACATTATTTCGCAAAATCTATTTATAACTTTAAATACATTACAAAATATACCCTTTATGTGTCTTTTCACCCTTTTAATTCATCTACATGACAATAAATTAACGAAGAAATAAGATTTGAGAAAAGATTTCGACCATTACATTTAAACTTTTTTAAATATGAAAATTGACATTTTGTTTTATATACAATTGAATGTCCACTTTCTACCCTAACGTTTTTAAGATCAAAATGATTGGACGACTAAGGAAAACTTTTCCTGGTTTTATGTACCCGAAGTATCACCCAAATCTTAACCGTTGTCATTTAAGAGATTACCCTTTCTTAAGTTTTTTATAATTCTTCATTTTCCGTTAAATTTCAAATTTCATTACTTCAAAATACTAGGAAAAGTATCTTTAATATTATCTAAGTCTGTAATCCTTATTAGATTAAAAGAATTGGGTTATCTTTTTATTTATAATAAAAGCACATTATTTCTCAAAATATATTAATAACTTTAAATAGATTACAAAATATACCCTTTATCTGTCTTTTCAACCTTTTAATTGATCTGCATGACAATAAATTAACGAAGAAATAAGATTTGAGAAAACATTTCGACCATTACATTTAAACTTTTTTAAATATAAATATTGACTTTTTGTTTTATATACAATTGAATGTACACTTTCTACCCGTTTGAAAGATCAAAATGATTGGACGACTAAGGAAAACTTTTCCTATTTTTATTTACCCGAACTATCACCCAACTCTTAAAAGTTGTCATTTAAGTTATTACCCTTCCTTAAGTTTTTTATAATTATTCATTTTCAGTTAAATTTCAAATTTCATTAATTCAAAATACTTAGAAAAGTATCTTTAATGTTATCCAAGTCTGCAATTCTTATTAGATTAAAAGGATTGGGTTATCTCTTTATTTATAATAAAAGCACATTATTTCTCAAAATCTATTTATAACTTTAAATACATTACAAAATATACCCTTTATCTGTCTTTTCACCCTTTAATTGATCTACATGACAATAAATTAATGAAGAAATAAGATTTGAGAAAACATTTCGACCATTACATTTAAACTTTTTTAAATATAAAAATTGACATTTTGTTTTATATACAATTGAATGTCTACTTTCTACCCTAACTTTTTTAAGATCAAAATGATTGGACGACTAACGAATACTTTTCATGGTTTTATGTACCCCAAGTATCACCCAAATCTTAACAGTTGTCATTTAAGAGATTACCCTTCATTAAGTTTTTTATAATTCTTAATTTTCCGTTATATTTCAAATTTCATTACTTCAAAATACTTTGAAAAGTATCTTTAATATTATCCAAGGTAATCCTTATTAGATTAAAAGAATTGGGTTATCTATTTATTTATAATAAAAGCACATTATTTCTCAAAATATATTAATAAATTTAAATACATTACAAAATATACCCTTTATCTGTCTTTTCAACCTTTTAATTGATGTGCATGACAATAAATTAACGAAGAAATAAGATTTGAGAAAACATTTCGACCATTACATTTAAACTTTTTTAAATATAAAGATGGACGTTTTGTTTTATATACAATTGAATGTACACTTTCTACCATAACGTTTGAAAGATCAAAATGATTAGACGACTAAGGAAAACTTTTCGTGTTTTTATTTACCGGAACTATCACCCAACTCTTAAAAGTTGTCATTTAAGATATTACCCTTCCTTAAGTTTTTTATAATTATTCATTTTCCGTTAAATTTCAAATTTCATTACTTCAAAATACTTAGAAAAGTATCTTTAATATTATCCAAGTCTGTAATCCTTATTAGATTAAAAGAATTGGGTTATCTCTTTATTTATAATAAAAGCACATTATTTCTCAAAATCTATTTATAACTTTAAATACATTAAAAAATATACCCATTATGTATCTTTCCACCCTTTTAATTGATCTACATGACAATAAATTAACGAAGAAATAAGATTTGAGAAAACATTTCGACCATTACATTTAATTTTTTTTAAATATAAAAATTGACATTTTGTTTTATATACACTTGAATGTCCACTTTCTACCATAACGTTTTTAAGATCAAAATGATTGTACGACTAACGAAAACTTTTCACGGTTTTATGTACCCCAAGTATCACCCAAATCTTAACAGTTGTCATTTAAGAGATTACCCTTCCTTATGTTTTTTATAATTCTTCATTTTCCGTTAAATTTCCAATTTCGTTACTTCAAAATACTTTGAAAAGTATGTTTAACATTATCCAAGTCTGTAATCCTTATTAGATTAAAAGAATTGGGTTATCTCTTTATTTATAATAAAAGCACATTATTTCTCAAAATCTATTTATAACTTTAAATACATTACAAAATATACCTTTTATTTGTATTTTCACCCTTTAATTGATCTACATGACAATAAATTAACGAAGAAATAAGATTTGAGAAAACATTTCGACCATTACATTTAAACTTTTTTAAATATAAAAATTGACATTTTGTTTTATATACAATTGAATGTCCACTTTCTACCCTAACTTTTTTAAGATCAAAATGATTGGACGACTAAGGAAAACGTTTCCTGGTTTTATGTACACGAAGTATCACCCAAATATTAAGTTGTCATTTAAGAGATTACTCTTCCTTAAGTTTTTTATAATTCTTCATTTTCCGTTAAATTTCCAATTTCGTTACTTCAAAATACTTCGAAAAGTTTGTTTAACATTATCCAAGTCTGTAATCCTTATTAGATTAAAAGAATTGGGTTATCTCTTTGTTTATAATAAAAGCACATTATTTCTCAAAATATATTTATTACTTTAAATACATTACAAAATATACCTTTTATCTGTCTTTTCACCCTTTTAATTGATCTTCATGACAATAAATTAATGAAGAAATAAGATTTGAGAAAACATTTCGACCATTACATTTAAACTTTTTTAAATATAAAAATTGACATTTTTTTTATATACAATTGAATGTCCACTTTCTACCTTATCGTTTTTAAGATCAAAATGATTGGACGACTAAGGAAAACTTTCGTGGTTTTATGTACCCGAATTATCACCCAAATCTTAACAGTTGTCATTTAAGAGATTACCCTTCCTTAAGTTTTTTATAATTCTTCATTTTCGGTTACAATTCAAATTTCATTACTTCAAAATACTTAGAAAAGTATCTTTAATATTATCCAAGTCTGTAATCCTTATTAGATTAAAAGAATTGGGTTATCTCTTTATTTATAATAAAAGCACATTATTTCTCAAAATATGTTAATAACTTTAAATACATTACAAAATATACCCTTTATCCATCTTTTCAACCTTTTAATTGATGTGCATGACAATAAATTAACGAAGAAATAAGATTTGAGAAAACATTTCGTCCCTTACATTTAAACTTTTTTAAATATAAAAATTGACTTTTTGTTTTATATACAATTGAATGTACACTTTCTACCCTAACGTTTGAAAGGTCAAAATGATTGGACGACTAATGAAAACTTTTCCCGTTTTTATGTATCTGAAGTATCACCCAAATCTTAACAATTGTCATTTAAGAGATTACCCTTCCTTAAAGAAATAAGATTTGAGAAAACATTTCCACCCTTACATTTAAAAATTTTTCAATATAGAAATTGACATTTTGTTTTATATACAATTGAATGTCCACATTCTACCCTAAAGTTTGTAAGATCAAAATGATTGGACGATTAAGGAAAACTTTTCCTGTTTTTATGTACCCGAAGTATCGCCCAAATCTTAACAGTTGGCATTTAAGAAATTACCCTTCCTTAAATTTTTTATAATTCTTCATTTTCCGTTAAATTTCAAATTTTATTACTTCAAAATACTTAGAAAAGTATCTTTAACATTATACAAGTCTCTAATCCTTATTAGATTCAAATAATTGGATTATCTCTTTATTTATAACAAAAGCAAATTATTTCTCAAAATCTATTTATAACTTTAAATACATTACAAAATATTTTCAATGCAGTTGTAAATATATCGATCAAATCTTTATAAAGTAGAGTGACATTTTATAATAAAGTGGGTAAAATATCCACTTTGGAACTATTCTCTGCTACGTAAGCATTATCATTTCCAATAAACAGTTGACATTGCTCCATTACATCTTACAATTGAACATTCACGGAATATATTAAACTTGAAAAATGGCTTTTAACTAGTACACTCCTGTCTTGAATTTGAATCCATCCAAAATTAAATGGAATATTCGTGTAAGAGCACAAGCAATTTGGCGAGGAGTCACTCGGGAAAGAAAAGAATTCCGCGGACTTAATATAATTTTCATTGATGATTGTGTAAGAACAACCTCCTTATCCTACCTGTATATTATTTCTGATACTATGTATGCAGTTGTTAATGTCTTTTTCATAACCTTTGTTGGTGTGTAGAATGGTAGGATCCATGCTTTTATTACTGCCAAACTTTGTCCAATGTTTGAAAAGGATCTTAATGAAGGTGATATTTACATTTTTTCAAACTTTCACGTGAGAGATTACATTGAGACGAATTCGTTGTGTAAGAACCGAGAAGCATATATATTTTGCTGATTTCACAAAAGTTGAAAAAGATTCCAATGTTGGCTTAAGAATCAAAGACTATAGTTTCGACTTATTTGATTTGATTGATACTGAGAAAATGGAAGAAGACAAACGCTTCCTATGTGGTATGTATTAAATCTAATGGATTTGTATCATACAAAATTGTTTCATACATTTGTTTGACAAACTTCTGACATTAAATATTCTGTGCAAATGTAGATGTTATTGGTGTTATTGATGATAAACCTACCCTTCGAGAGTATGTTACTGAAAGCAACGAGGAGAAGACACAACTGAAGTTTTTCTATAACAGATGGAAGGTATACATAAAACAAACAAGTGTGTAGTACATTTAAGAATGTGCACATTAATTTTTCTGTCAGCGTATAACTATTTCTTTGTAATACAGATGCTCAAGGAAAGTTTCATTTTTCGGCCATCTTCCTAAGGAAGTTGATGATGCATTGAAGGACAGTTGTGAAAACCCGATCATAATCATCATTGCAAGTGCGAAGGTTAATAAATATGGAGGTGAAGATCTATTCCTTTACTAAGTACTTTGTTAGTTCTGATATATTTGTAATCTATATATATTCAATCTACTTCTGCCTCTATCTTCATTTATGACACATGAGAACTATACATCACTAATTACCCAGCTACCAGGTTTTTCATTAATGCAAACCACTATAGTGTGAAGCAGCTGCGCATGAAGTAACATTTTCCTTTTCTTATGTCATAAGGGTAAAATCTTGCTATTTCAAATAGAAATTAGTAATTTTTATTATTTTATTTAACATTAACTTTCATATGATAATAGACTTTCAGATCATTCATTCTACAAAACAAGAGAAACTGAACAAAAAATTCCCAAAGGCTCTGAAACTTTAAAGGTGTTGACAGTAGCTGAAATCAAAGAGTTGAAAGAAAAATTCATTGGGGTATGTTATGACTTCAAAAAAATCTAAGGCTTACATGATAAAAAACATATTAGTAACAGAAAATAAATATTATTATTCTCAGAAAAAGATTATTTGTCAAGTAAATGTGAAGAAGGTTGAAGGTGAACTTCAATGGTATCACTATATTTGTTTAGAGTGCAACACTGATCTCATAATCATATATGGAAGGTTTAAGTGCCAAGAACGTGGTGGGATATATCCACATCCAGATAAAAGGTATTATTATGTGAAACAATTTATGCAATAAAATTATATTCATATACCTAAGTAATAAACCTTATACATTACAAATTGAAACATGTATAGATTCTGTACTCTATGTTGCGATTCTACTGGAGGAATTGCAATTGTTTGCAATGATAGAGAAATGCGGAAGTTAATTAACAGGGAAAACTGTTTTTGAAGTCACTTTGGATGAGGCTCAGGTACATGAAATATGATTAAATGTTTATCGAAAGCTATGCAAATTATACAGATCATATACATGCAATATTGGCCCATGATTTTTGATTCGAACTATTATGACCAGAAAACAGAACCAGGCGATATTCCACCTGTAATGAAGGACCTACTGGGAAAAAATTACACAATTACATTGGACATAAAGGAAGATAATGTCAAGTTGGGTTCTTCAGTATTCAAAGCTTGTGACATTATAGAAGGGTTTCAATTTTCTACAACTAATGAAGACAGTTGTGAAACAACCGAAACATCAATTGAATCGAATAACAGGAATTCAGTTCTTATAAAACTGAAAACGAGGAAAATGTTAATGAAATTGTAAGTGAAATCATACAATTTTGATACTATTTCGTTTTGTAATAAGTTATGTTAATATTTTCCCATAATTTCATAAAATGCAATTTTTTCAGGAAATGTTAGAAGATAATACCACTCCTTCTGAAGCAACACCTACCACCGATCAGTCATCATCGAAGTCACGTGCTCGCAAAAGTCCTCAATCAAGTAAAGAAGTTGATGATGATAATGTTCCACTGAAAATGCTGAAATTTGTTAAGAAAGAAAAGGTATTTGTTAAATACTTTTTCTTGCGTAAATATAAATTATTCCTGATATTAACAAACTTTATTATTCTCTTCCCACAGTGAATGATCTACATGAAGAAGTTATTTGGCAGCAGTTGGACACTTCTGCTATTTTATGTATTCCTCAAATTATGTTTAACATGTATAACATGTACTAATTTTGTAACTTTTGTCCCAACTTTGAAGATCATGATTTTTATCATGTATTGTACTAATTTTGAAGTACATTTCGTTCAAATGCCCTTTTGTTGTAATGAAACGTAAATAAATATTCAGCGATCTAAATATTTTCCTCACGTATAAACAATAATGGCACATGTATGGTTTGATGAACTTTAAATGTTTTAGGTTTGTCACTTTGCATTCATGTTTACACTACCAATACCAATACAAATACAAATAGCTTCCTCCCTAACAATAACTACCTTTTTCAAGTCTGTAAACAAACTCCCACATTTTCCATACTAGATTGACATTACTTCTCTCCACAAATTTACCATGTCTATCCAAATTTTCAATAATATCAAAGATGTTTCACCTGGTTCTTTTAATTGGAATTTGAAAGTAAGAATTGTTAGATTTTGGCGTGGAGTATCTAGAACTGGTGAAGAATTTAAAGGTTTCAACATATTACTATTGGATGACAAGGTTTGGTTAACATACAATATTATTTTTCATTTTCCTACTGATAACTGTTTTTACTATGCATGACATGATGTTTGTCTAAATGTATAATGATAGGATGCACACCTTCATTCCTGGTAATTTGGCTGAAAAATTTGAAGAACAAATCAAAGTTGGGAAAGTATACAGCATCTTTAATTTTACTGTGAAGGACTACAAGGCTGGGGATCGTTTCAGGTGTATTGACAGCAATAGACAAATTATACTCACAAACTTTACCGAAATAGAAGAAATTCATGCCAACGACAGTTTGATTCCTCATAATGTGTTTGATTTCTATGACCTCAATGATCTGAAAGTAATTGCTAACAAGAACATTTATCTACCAGGTTTTGATAATAACTATACCTCTCAAAAAATATCTATTTATTTTGCATTATCGTGAATATTATGATAACTTTGTGATTCTTAAGACTTTGTGAATATTTTTCATGTGTTCTCGTGAAGGTGTTACGAGTTTTGATTCTTCACATGCTTCTCGATTTATTGATGATGCTCTTTCCGACTGCGGTAATGGTAATGGTAAAGGTTCTGAATCAGTAAAAAATGATGACTCTAATTCAAACTACACGTTTTCACCTGGTGGAAGCATGTATTTTGTACCTGTTTGTGTTGATGAGAAGTGTAAACCTTTTGTTGATCAAATTTTTAATTCTTTAGAAGCTGGTCTAAATTTCTACAAAGATTATGGTCGTTCGTGTGGATTTGGTACACGTAGAAGTGTTGAAAAGCAAGATGAAGATCATAAAGTGATCAGTAAATATGTTGTTTGTAATAGATCCAGATTTAATGAGAAGAAAGAAACAATTTCTGATGGTAATTCTAATCATGTTGTTCGGAGGAGGACTGTTTCAAGTAGATGTGGTTGTAATGCAAAATTAATTTTGAAATTTATTTCTGGTGAAAGATATAGAGTTTCTTGTTTTGTAGAAGAACATAATCATGATTTCGTTCCTGAGATGGGTCGATAGTTTATGAGAGTTAATGGTGAAATGTCTTGTATTTCTCGGAATTTTGCCTTCGATGCTGGTAATGTTAATATTGGAACAAGCAAATCATTTTTCTTTATGAAAGAGCTGGTTGGTGGTTATGCTAATGTAGGTGCAACAATGAGGGATTTTAGAAATTTTCGGAGAGACTTGAAGGAGTACGTTGGAGAGCCTGATGCACATATGATAATTGAGAAGTTTAATGCTAAAAAGGAGAGTTGTGAATCTTTTTATTTTGCAAATGAGCTTGACAAAGAAGAACATTTGACAAAACTGTTTTGGGCTGATTCAGTTGCTAGGAGAAACTATGAGTTATACGGTGATGCTGTCTAGCTCGTTTGATGCTACATTTGACACAAATAAGTATGTAGCAGTGTCCACTTCAAATTTTTTAGTGATCGTTTTTTTTGGTGATTTGTTTAATGTTTTTAATTTGTTATTTTTTTTGTCTAGGTATAACATGGTATTTTGTCCATTTACTAGTATTGATAAACATGAGAAATGTGTTACTTTTGGTTTTGCGCTTCTCTCTAAAAAAGATATCCCTCATTTTAAGTGGGCATTTGATCAATTCTTGAAAGCAATGGGAAGAAATCCAGTGTGTATAATTACTGATCAGTGTCCTGAAATAAAACAAGCTATTCCAATGTCATTTCATGCCACTGAAGAATTTCCAGCTACTAAACATCGTCTATGTATGTGGCATATAATGGAAAAATTTCCTGTCTAGGTATAATTTTATATTTTAGTTTTATCCTTTCTTTTATAGGTACACTGCAAGTCATCCTCACTCTGAACTAAAGCCTTTTACTCTCTTTTCTAGCTTGGAAATTTTAATTGTAAGGAAACTGATTTGACGGAGAAAATGAAGAAATACATATGGTCGCCCACTATTGAACCCGATGAGTTTGAAAAGGGATGGAAATCTGTTTTAAAGGAATTCAAATTAGAGGGTAATAGGTGGCTCTGGGAAACCTATGTTTGGTTTAATGAGGACAACTTCGAGATCAGAAAGTGAGAACAACTTTTTCAGCCAGTTTCATAGGCAGAGTGATACTTTATGTGAGTTGTATTTGCGTTTTAAATGTGCGATGGATAAGCAAAGATATGAAACTGCTCGGTTAAATCAGGAGGGTTCATCTACTATACCTGTAACAATTACAATGTTGTTTATGGACGCTGAAGCTGCACAAGTGCATACTCGTCCGGTTTTTTACAAAGTACAACAAGAGATGGTGGCTTCAGGTTATGATATGCGAATACAAACAATTGGTCCTTTAGTTGATGGTATTAAGTGTTATGAAATGAAAGATGTCATGCTCAAAGACCAAGTTTTTAAGGTAGTAAGTGTTATGAAATGAAAGATGTCCTTTAGTTGATGGTATTAAGTGTTATGGTATTAATTTATGCACATGTTTTCTCCTAGGGCTGTTAGTGATTTTAATATTCAAGTTTCTGTTATGAATCCCTCTTTCATTTGATAATATTTGGTAGGAATTATAAGTTTTGATATGTCCTGTTACTAAATTAGTAACAGAACATATGTTACCACCGATGAGCACATGACATCATTGTCTTGTATAAATTACAGGTATCAAGTTGGAAGTAAGTGTTCTAATCACCACAACAATTTCAAATAACTTACAGTCTTACACAAGCATGCCTATATATGACATCCCTGATATACTAGTGATAAAAATAGAGCACCATTACACAGTAAATAGTTATAACAAACCTGCTCCTTAAAACCACGGGAAAGCATTTCATCTACTTCATCCAATACAAACATCTTGATATAATCTTTGGTAGGCATTATAAGTTTTTGATATGTTATGTTACTAAATTAGTATTGTATTATAGTGACCATGAGGTGCTTTTTTCTGCTCATAAAGCATGAAAGAGGGATTTAATGGGTGCTGTCTGATTCTTAATTTGCTTTGTCATCCTGTTTCACATACTAAGTCGGTGACGGTAGGACCTAATCGGTTGAAATGTAGTTTGTTTTAATTATTTATATAGGAATAATTATGGTTTTTTGGTGATTTATAGACAGTTTGGTGATTCTTGGAACTATATTTAGTGATTATTGTACTTTTAATTAATGTCTTTTTGCGTTTTTTGTTTTTAATTTCAGGTTAAAGTAGAAATCATCCAGAATGTTCTTGCAAAAAGTTTGTCATGTGTGGGATTCTGTGTAGGCATGCATTTTGTGTTCTTACGCACTATGAGGGGACTAAATTACCGAGAAATCTTGTGCTCAACCGATGGAACAAAAATTCTGAAAATGCACCATCATCTATAAAGTTATTGGGTGTTTCAGATGACTTTAAAAAGATGGAAAATGCATCTTTGAAGCAAACAAATATCTGGTTTAGTTTTCAGAAATCGATGAACAAGGCAGGAGTTAATCTAGAAAAGTTGGCTTATGTTGAGAAAATGGTTAAACAGTTGGTCTCTGATCTTGGTGATGATACTTATTTAAGTAAGAAAGCTCATATAGAGATGTTAATGGGTCCACATCCAAGAGAAGATCTTACTATCCATGTTCCAAAGGAATGTTCAAACAAAGGTTCCGGGTTAAAAAGACTTGTTATTGCAAGAGAAAAGGCTATAAAAAATGGAAACAAACGACCAAGAAAATGCAAGTTATGTGATTCGACTGTGCATGATGCAAGAACCTGTCCAAATAAGAACAAGGCACCGACCAAAGAAGAAAAAGTCACGTGTCAATCCAACTGTTGATATCTGATGATGACGGAGTAGAAGACAGTTAGTAGTTTTTTCATTTTATGTTGAGATTCATAATATTTTGCTAGAGAAAGTTTTAGGTGACGTAAGGACATGTCCGACAAAAAACTAGGCAATTTGAGAGTACAAATTAGTTCTTAATTTTGTGTTACAGTAGCATTTTAGCTATTTTGACAAATGATTGTATTTAACTTTCTTTTTTGCACATTTTTAAGAATTTTTAAATAATTTCAAATGGATTTTTTTAATATTATATAGAGAATAATTTTTTTTAGTGATTTGTCCCAAAAGTTTTAGTGATTCGAGTATCCATGAACAATAATGGTTTTGACATTTTGGTTATTTGCAGTGTATATGAGCCTTCTGAGACACAATATTTTTTTTTGCCTTTTTATATTTTCTTAAAATATTTTTTTTTGATTTAATATTATATGGAGGGGTGCCTTTTAGTGATGTGTATCAAATTTTTGGTGATAAACATGATTAAAATGGTTAAGAATTATTTTTTTAATTATATATGAGTGAATTTTTAGTGAATTATATCAAAATTTGGTAATATTAGTAAAACAAGATTAGTGATTCTGTGAACATTTTAGTCACTTGTAGCATCTTATAACTTTTTAGAAATATAAGATATATTTTACCTTTACTATAGAATAAAAAAGGAACCAAACAAAATATTGAAATTAACCATGTTTCACATTCATTCAACTTGAACCTCAAACTTACTCTATTACAATGCTCACTCAACAGGAAAGATTACCAATGAACAATGTTTTTAAATCTAATGTATCATATTAAGTAGTCACTAAAATCTAGGTTTGCAATTCTTTAGGATCATAGGTTGCAGTACTACCATTAACAATTGTCTTCTGTGCGGCGTCTTCTTCAATGGTCTTCTGTTCAGCATTTCTTTCATCATCCGGAAATAGAATAGTTCCAGAATTTTTCACTTTTTTGCTATCACAAGTGCCAACAGAGATATGAGTAGTTGTCTTCTCAGCAGTTGTTTGTTCGTCCGGAAAGAGAACAGTCCCTCTTTTGCTTCCTTGAGCTTGCTGCAATCATTATGCTCATTAATTTCTCTGTTGCTATTTTTTCGTATAATGACTTTGCTTCATCTAAAATAAGATGCCTCCTCTCATTAAGATGTGATGTCAAAATGGCATGAGCATATTTCGTTCTTAGCTTATCCATTTGTCCTTTCTGTCCCATCTGCATTAGAATTAAATAAAAACATTATGAAATTTAAAGGACAATTTGATAAATTAGCAGCTTATGGCTAATGTTCTACAATGTCTTTAGATTACCTTTTCTGTTTTAAGTGAGTATCCCACTTGTTGAGCTTTCCTTTATAGGTCTCCATATGTCGCATAAGGAAAACACCACAGTCTTTTTAGTTTTGGAATGTCTACCAAGTCATGGACAAGTAAGAGACTTTGACCTTTTTTATTCTTTTAGCCAATGACTTTAGCTCTTTTTCCTCCAAATACTTGACAAAATTATTTTTCTGAAAACCAATATCGACAATTGTTCTATTCAAAGCATATAAAATATTGTAGTTTCTAAATTTTTTTTGGTGATTTTGTGTTGTTCTACTTGCTGATTGGTGATTTATATGCTTCTACTTGTTTCTTGGTAATTTATTTGCTTATAAAGTTTAGTGAAGCGTACCAGTTTACGAGCATATCTCTGATATTCCTTATTACCATCTTTACCGACTCTGATGTTATCAATGACCTCAAAACTTGCTTTCTTCAAGTTAATGCAAATCAAGTAGTAGTGTTCATCTTGGAATATTGGGAAAAAAATCTACAAAAAATTCTAGTTAGTTTAATTCATAACAACCAAGTTCAATAATTTTCGTATCAATTACCAGATTGTGGTCTTCAATTTTCTTGTCTGGGTTTTGTTCAAAGAAGTGATTCATTTCAACTCCAAATCTTTCGTATTGACCCTCCTCTGATTTGCTGTCATCCAGTGGTCCAACATGTTCATTTTTTTTAGATATGTAGAAGTTAGTAACTAGTTAGTTAACTAGCAGAAATGTGCACAATAGTAAAATTTATTAAAAATTACCGAAAAGCCAATGTTGAAGAATAAGCGTAGTGGTGATTATGGTGATTTGTATTTTTCTTTATCGTTCAACAAGGTACACCACACGTCTATTACAGAAATGTATATTTTTTCCCCTGGTCTATGGGTTGTCATGTGCTCGCGAATACAATATTATTCTCCATAGTTAAACACATGTTCACTGGATAATAAATCAATATAGCGCATTAAAAGAGAGAAAGATAAATACGTACATGTGATTATTTAAAATTGATGCTTACATGTCATCTTTTCCCTTCTGGATTATCCATCTCCATACAGCATACTCTTGGGTTGAGTATTTTGAATTTTTATCGATTTCCCTTTGAATATAGGGTGATCGATAAGGAGCAGTGATTTTTGTTTCTCTCTTCTCCCTTATCAGTTGTTGAGGCATAGGTGTTATAGTGGTAATTTTATCAGACTCCTGCTAAACAATGGTGTCATCACCATGTTCTCTACTTATGTCCTTGCATATGTCAATAACAGAATTCTGAAGATCCGTTCCAAGAGAAAATGAAGGTACTAACAACTCTTGCATGTCCATTTCCATATCTTTTTTTCCTTGGGACGAGTAAAGATATTCAATAAGCTCAAAATGATCTAATTCTACTGGATCGATTAAATACTCTTCACTGCTCCACTTTTCACGAATAACATTGTTTTCCTTAACAGTTACTTACAAACTAATATCTGTTTCTATGTGGTCCGATTCAAAAGTATCTTTACTTTTTGAAGTTGTGCTGCTTTCAGTTTTTTCCTTCAATTGTGTAAGAATTCCAATGACTTTGGCTTGAAGTTTAGAAATGTTCTTGTCATCTGGATGTTTTGCCTTTGCTGATTCCAACTCAAACATGTAAGCATCCATTATAATTATCAATGTTGTAGCTTTTATAGTCAACGTCTCAAACTAGTTCTGAAAAAAAACAATTATACTAATAAGACCACTTCAAGCCTTGTACATAGAATGCTGAATATTTGTTTTATCATAGTTTACCTCTTCCTTTTCTTCGGCCTCATGCTGTCAAGGACATATGAATTTATCAATTGTTTGGCCAGGTTGTTCCTGTGAGAGTAATTATAAAATCCTTAAGATAATTTAACTACAACTTTTTGGTGAATCGCTAATAAATCACTAAGATATTAAGTGATTGATAGATATAATAAGCAGGTACATTTATAGGAAAGTCAAGTTTTTTGCATCGAACACTACCTCTTGTCTTTCCCTAGCTTGTGGTATTGTTTCATCATTCCTCATATGAACAAAACCATCATGCATAATATTAATAGAACAAAGCATCAAATATCAAATATAAAGTAATATGCATTCTATATTATTATCACTAAAATTTTAATTATTAAATTACTAAATTATTGGTAATTTTTTATTATTAATTGATGATTTTTACTATGAAATCACTAATTGTTATGGTGAATTTTTAAATGTAACTTAGTGATCCATAGTCTTTTTGTACACCAATTTCACCTGTCTTGCATTGTTTTGGTGATCTTCGTGGCTTGTGTTGCTTTCCTTAACTCCATGATCATCCTTCATTATCTACCAAAACAACTATTAATACCAAAACCAAGTATTCTATTAAGGTACGAATAAATTAAATTTTTTGTTTCTTACTTGATCAATTTCTGCTTGGTGCCTAATTACTAGATTTTCTTCAAAATTTCCACATTGCTTCTCATATTTCTGCCTCTGCTTGAGAAGTTCCATTGTCCAATTTTTGAATGCCGGAAACTTTCTTTCAACAGGGGTTAGGCCTTTGAATATCACACGGTCAACATAAAATATCTGCCATATTTATTTTAAGAAATACCAATCAGTTTTGCGTTTACAAAAAAAACCTAGTGATTTCTGCAACTAAAGAGTAGTGATAAAGGTAGTTATAATGAGGAAAATTATCGGACCAGTGTAAAAGAGTGATCTTGTAGTCTTCCTCCAGTTTGCTTTGGTTTTCAGCAAACATCTAAGTAAGAATTCCCCCCAATTATACTGATTACAATCATCAAGCTGAATGTCAAATCCTAGTATGTCCCTATGCACATAAGATCCGGTTTGGCTTTCAATTAGGACGTTAGACAATACCAAGAAAAATTTCAGTTTAAATTGATCATCAGCTTCTTGACTTTCTTTTATTTTTTCCGCCACCGCTGCTGTTGTGATATTATTCTTTCCACAATTATGTCTCTCTAAATCTTTATCTTCTGTTGCCAGTGTGAAAATTTTATCCCCATTCGGCAAACCAAGCACATTATAGACATCCTGATCAGTGATAGAAATGATTTCACCCTGAAGTTTGAGGGAGCAGGTTTCGGCATCAAATGCTTCGAGTACGCTACATGCCAATCTATGTGGAATTTTTCCCAAACGGAAGTCAAGTATATGTTTGAAACCAGTGCTTATCACCCATTGTTTTTGCTCGTCATATAGGTTTCTTACCATGAATGTCAAAGTATTAGGTGAGTTTCGTATTTTGAATTTCTCTGTCATATTTACTTTTCTAGCTTTGCCAACTTTCCCATCCCATTTATCTTCATTTGGTTCCTGTTACAATTAAAAAATTAGTGATCGTGACAACAACTAAACATGTTTTTCATTTTTCAGTGATATTCATTTCATATTGGTAATTGTGCATAATATATACCTTAGTGGTCTTTGTTTTTTTCTTATTCCTTTCTTTGGCATCAACATCACCAAGTTGACCTTCATCGCTTTCCTAATATAGAACATTGAAAAATCAGCAACATTTATTTCTGACAACATCCAGAAAAAAAGTGGTTATTTTACTTTATCAACAAGTCAGAATTTGGGATTCTTATTTATGATCCTCAGCTTTTTCCCTTTAGTTTTTTCTTTATCTTCTTGTCCCATATCCTGCCATGTATTAATACATTATAAGAATCTTTCGCGTGCGTAATTTTTGTGCAAAGGTGATTGTAGATGCATTTACCTCAACATTAAGCCTCCTTTTGGTCTTTGTGATTGTTTCTTTAGCAGCTGTTGATGTACCTATTATCAATATTGGTGCACTCCTCTTTGTCATAGGTTGTGGAGTTGCAAAATCATCATCGTCATCAAAATCAACAGATCTAGTGTTAGTAACAACATTAGGCTGCCCAACACCTTCCTGATCAAGTTCCATCGGCTTACTATAGGTAGTTTTTTCTATATTTAGTAATTTTAGCCTCTGACTTTCTCTTCTTATAGTCGAATCTGCATCTATTTGTTATAAATAATCATACCAACTCAGTCAAATTACATTTACTGGAAGAAAATACCACACAAGAAAAATAGCCAAAAAAAGCAACTCGACTTTTAATAAAAATATTCAAATGTTATATAATACAAGTCACCAAAAAATTCCTCTACGCAGAGAGAAGAAAATGTACATTCCCAGCTCATTTTTGCACACAAAACCTTGTACATATCACATCACTAAACAAATTGTATCATATCACTAAACCAATAGCATTGTATCACTAAAAAAATAATTTCAATACAAAAAAAAAGGACCTAAATTACCAAAACAAATAGCATCATATCATTAAATAAATCATTTCAATTTCAAAAAAAGGACAGCCTATCACTAAAAGTATAACAGAAAACAAAATCTAGTATACACAAAAGATAGTATCACCAAAACTAGTAAACTACTATCACCAAAACTAGTATAACTAAAACCGCATCATCATAGCAAAACAGATATGTACTTCTTTTAAAAGATAAATCACCAAAAAATGCATAACATTTTCACTAAAACTACTATCATTAAAAACATAACAAACACACCTCTTCTAAAACTTGTATCACCAATAGTAATAATAAAAGTATCACCAAAACATAACTGTAACACCCCAGTCCCACATCGAGGAGATTTGAGACTTCTGTTCAGTTTATAAGACAAAGTACTACTACTAACTAGCACCAACAAAATCATGATATTTTGGGGGCCTGTGGTGGGCTAGTCGTTACCCAAGTTGGCCGCGTTTGGACTAGTAGGCTTCGGCTTATTCGGACTCGGAATCGGGATTTGACCGGATTTTCGAAAAAGCCTCGGGATTTGACCCGGGTTGTCACATATGGTATCAAAGCCGACTCTCGAAAGCTTGTCGAGGCAAGTTGCCGGAGGTGGGGACACGAAGGCTGGTGGTATTATCCCACAATGGAAAGAGATCCGGAGGTGGGGACACGAAGCCAGCCGGTATTATCCCACAATGGCTAGGGAGGAACGATCTTGGAACCTATGGGCTATCCGTTCAGGCTTGACGAGGACGTCAAAAGTTTAAGTGGGGGAGTTTGTAACACCCCAGTCCCACATCGAGGAGATTTAAGTGCGTTTGGGCCAGTAGGCTTCGGCTTATTCGGACTCGGAATCGGGATTTGACCGGATTTTCGAAAAAGGCTCGGGATTTGACCCGGGTTGTCACAATAACACATGCACTTAATTTAAAAGATCATTGTTCATAAAAAAAATGCATTACATCACCAAAAATAGATAAAATCACTAACAATTAAGAGCAACATCACTAGATTTTTACCTTCACGGCGTATAGACATTCTATAATAGCTTTTGAAGTTCTGCAACATCATTTACAAACATGTAAGTATAAAAAAATGAGAATAATAGGGATTATTGTTAATATATCTATTTCATACACATACCTGAGATGATTTGGTGATTTTATGGTGTCAAATTTGAATCGTGAAAAAGAGGTCTGATAAAGCTTCATCTTACTGAGTATTTCAATTTTAATTGAGGTTTTGATGTAGTTTCAGTGATTTATCGATGAAGGCGAACTGAGTGGGTAGTTGTACAATTAAGCGAGGATTTAATTGCTCCAACAGTTTAATTCAATTTAACAGATGTAGGCTTGATTTTGCTCTTAATTAGCAAAATACCACAGAGGTTTTTGGGCCTAGTGGGCTTGATTTCACCTAGTTCTCAGTTCTCACAATTGTTGGGTTCTCATTAGAGTAGCCATATATATATATATATATATATATATATATAATAGGATCGCGCTCCATTGAGAACCCCCAATATTGTGAGATATGAGATCTAATCGTAGTCATTCATTAATATACCCTATATTAATCTCCCACCACTCATTAAATTTATTAATATTTTAATATTCCATCACCCCCACCCATCCATCACCTTCGCGAACCTCTATTTCCGGCCACCACTAACTCCGGTCACCATCTCCGGCGACCAATTCCGCCAACCCAAAAAATCACCAACGGAAAAAAAAATCACCACACTACCGTCACCTCCGACCAGTACCAAAAAACAAAAAATCACCACCAGAAAACACAAATCACCATCTATTATAATCACAAATCACCATCTGTTATTAAAAATCACCACCGTCACACGGAAATCACCATCATGTCCTTCAAAATTCTGCCATCTTTCCCGACCACTACTTCCTACCAGTGTCCACCGCCAATAAATCACCGGTTTTATATCAAAATCACCATATTAAACCACCAAAAATACTGCAGTCAAACAAAAATCACTACAATCAAGCCACCACAAGACCACCACATTTGGACGCCATGTCCGAACACCAACTCCGACCACCATAAACAAATCACCAATATTAGAAACAAATCACTAGATTTAAATTAAAATCGCAACCATGAACCACCACAATTAATTATCCCCCTTCGCCACATTACTACCACTGTACCACCACCATTATCTACATAAAACATCGACTATCAACAGGGGTAAATTCCAAACAAACAAAATCAACAAATCAGCAAAACGTTTCAAAAATCACCAGAGTTACTATTAATCACCGCCGACGAATTTTCAGATCTAAGAACATCATAAAACGGTACACTTGTATAACAAGCAATCGAGTATTGAAATTCGAAGCAATTTGAAGGTGAAACAACATCGGTGGTGGTCGAAAAGGGAAGGAAGGGAGAGAGAGGAGGAAAGAGAACAATACCAACTAACCAGAAAAGAAAACAGTGCTAACTCGTCGGAAAAATACATGAATTCGCTTATATATCTATGTATAGGTATGTGTAGCTGGGTTAGGAAATGATTGTGGAAGGTGAGATAAATGAAAGGATGAGTAACTGACAGGATAACAGATGTGCAGTTCAGATTATAAATACTAATAAATAAAAAAATATCCTTTAACATATTACAAGTAGAATAGGTGTTCGAATTTATAGAGCAGAATAATTTATATAGGAGAAGAATTCGAATTTTTTAAAAAGACATATATTAAAAGTTTTATTAGAAGGAGAATAAATTTTCGAATTTATAGAAAAAAAGAATTTGAATCTTAAAAATATATATAATCATGTGCGATTTTATAAAAGAGAATTGTCCAAACACTGTCTTTGATATAATTTTATTTGCATGCAAGTTACGTTTGCTTTCATAAATTATTTGTTTTTTCTTGATTTAATCTTACAATTCTACTTTTGTTTTGTCAGCCTCGAGTCGATAATTTGGTTGGAGAAAGCAAAGGTTACCTTTATTGATTTCTGTGGTCAAGCTTGATCACCAAAGCTTAAGAGTTAGAAGTTCTATTGAAAATAGAATAAATATTCGAATTTATAGAGGAGAACAGTTTGAATTTATAAAAAAATACATAATATTAAAAGTTTTATTACTATACAATAGAGGACAAGAGTAGAATTTAAAGTTTTATTGAAAGTTTTTAGGGGACTTTTTCAACTAGTTAATATATATTTGACAAATAATTATTATTGTGACATTTTTATATTTGCCTTGATATTGGTGCATGCACATGTATCACATACATAAGTATATAATTTTTTAATTTTGAATTCGCAACTGTAGATAAAATATTCTTCTATCATTTTAATCATCGATTCTGTAATTATAATTTAATTATATAATTATACTTACACTTTTCTTTGATTGTATATAATTTTAATTAAATTTGCTGACTTGAGTCTACTCTTGATATAACTTGTATTCAAAGAAATGGGTGAATTGAACACATATAAAGGGAATGTAGATCTTTCATCTATAGTTGATTGATATTATTGTTGATTAATACTCCCTCCCGGTTTCAAAATAATTGTCCACTTTGAAAACAAATTACGGATATCAAGAAATCATAACATTGATAACAAAATTATATTTATATTCATATTTATTGTATTGAGATTGAATAAGTGTTTATGGTGTAAATTTAGTCTTGAAAATATAAATTAAAAACTAAACAATTACATGTGGCTTAGATTTGGTCTTGGAAATACAAATACAAATGTAGTTTTTAAAAATGACATTTAAATGATAAGTGGACAATTAATTTGAAACAAATTTTTTTTTTTCAAAAGGGGATAAAAAAGGGGACAAGTATATTGAAACAGAGGGAGTAGTTTGCATCAATGAAAAATAAACATTTTTCTGTGGCACGAACCAATAAGTAAGATCATGAACAAAATCCATCAGCTTTTGTTGCATTTTTTGACATTCTTGGGCGAAACAACTACAAATCATCATATTTGTTCAGGGATTCCAGTAACCTAAGACTGAAGAAGCTAAGATCGTAACACATAAATTTGAAATTGAAGGAATCTAAGACATGATGACCGAGATGAATATTTTGTTCTATGACAAATTGCTACATTATCAACACTTGGAAAACAAGTCAGAGGTTTTGAAGATGTCTCTTTTTTTGCACAAGTAATGTTGAAACTTAAAATGTATTAAAATATATTGTGATACAATTATTAAAGATTAAAATCAAGAATGTCAAATAACAGTAATAATTAAACAATAGCTGAACAATGGCTTAACAGCCATAAGTAATAATTTAATAAATTCAAAACGTTCATCTTCTTAAAATCGCGCCTGCAACTCCTGGACTGTGTTTTTGTTAAGTTGGAAAGCCTTGGCAAGAATGTCAGCAGATATATCAGGATTGGCTCCAAATACAGCATTTGCAATGGTGATAACCCCTGGATTTTGGCTGTTGAGACCAGCAATTGCTACTGCATTACCGTATCCAATATTTTGTTGGTAATGCACAAGTCCTTGCGGGAACACAAACACATCACCTTCGTTAAGAACTTTGGTGATATGACGGTTTTCTGGGTTCGAAGTGACAAATCCAACCCTCAATGTACCTTTGATGACTGTCAAAATTTCAGTAGCACGAGGATGCGTATGTGGTGCATTGATTCCCCACGGTGCAAAGTCAATACGAACAAGAGAAATGCCGAGTGTGTTGAGTCCAGGAATTCTAGCAACATTAACTGTAGTTACAGCTGATCCAACTTTACTGGATAATGTGTCACCTGCTACATTCAATCCGCTAGTAAAGAAGTCATTTTCAGTTACAACCTTGGGGTCCTTGCAAACTAGTCCGTTCACCAAAACTGAAAGAAGAAGCAAATTTGTAAGTTGATTTGTAGTGCACAAGAGTAAAATGTAGACAAGAAAAGATAATGACAAAACAATACATACCTGGGCTATTTGCATCAGCAACACAGAAATCCTGAAGAGGATTATTATCAGTCGCCAAAGCAACAAAGCTAGTCATAGTAGTTATAACGAAACAAATGAAAAGAACTTTGGAGCCGCTTGATGAAACCATCTTTGAAAACTTTTGGTTATAACTATTATGTGTATTAAAGAGTATGATAAATTTTAGGATAAAAGAGAAAGAATGACGAGTTATGAGAATTGAGGAATTGAGTTGTGAAGATATGGATCTTGTCTGAGGCTTATATAGAAAAGCTTTAGAAGGGGAAGTGTGACAAAAAGGACAACAGAAACAATTACTATTTCTTAAAGAAAGCAATTGACCTAGTCCTTTATAGTGAATTTTCAATGACGGAAGTAGTAAAATAGCCGATTCAATATTTGACGCGATCGAAATATTGAAGTGGTAAATCTATTTATAGTATTTAGTATTCATTTAATTATCAATACCTCTTGGGCGCGTCAACCTAGTGACATAATTTCGCCTAAAGTCTATCAATATAAGTATGTTGTCCATGCCCGCCGAGTATGTTGTCTGCAGCATGATCAAATAGTATACAGCTGGGGTTAAAAGTGGAAAACCGATAAACAGTAAAAATCATACCACCAATGTAATTCGCTTTTTTAAATAAATTTGTTAACTTCATGATGTCATTAAGGGTTGGAAAATTAAAATATTAATTTTACATTGGTTACCTTGTATATATTAAGGCTCAAGTGCAGTGTTAAAAATCGTTCTTTAATCCGATTAATGACCAAGTAATCGAGAATCAGTAAGTTACCACATCTGATTATGAATAATAACTGGAAAAATCTTTATCTGATGTAGTCAAGAGCAATATATCTGATGTCAGAATATAAAAATATTAATTTGTTTTTCTAGTGGTTATGGGTTAGTATCCAACTTTTTGAAACTTTGTTAACTGATTTTATTTTTTTAATAATTAGGCTTATATATCTTACAATTGAGTATCTTACAATTAAGTATCTGTTTCAACAAATTTTACGGTGAGCGAGAATTCCAGAACCTGGAACGATAAGTGATAAGCTTTTAACCACTAAAGTTTTTTTACCGCGTTCTTGTTAACTGATTTAATTAACTGGGGCGTGAAATTTTGAACCCCATTTATTTTGTCACGAAGATTAATGTACAAAAATTCATATATGAAATGCAAACTTTTGGAAAGATGTTCTTTACATTCATTACATAATTGTACTTTCATTCATGATAATAAATTAAATTACATATACAAATTTTATGTCAAAATGCCGCTCTCAAAATCTCAGGCTCACACAAAGATGTATAAAATAGAATAAGAGGACATGTGACCTAACCTGCAACACATTTTGTACATTTGACACTATCCATGTGAGGAAACTGTGTGTGACAGATTCAAACGCAACAAAGATAAAACGCACGGATTAATTCAATGTGAAAGAAAACCCTTCTATGATTATAAAAAAATTCCTTCCGATGTATATCATTACAAGGGGACAAGGTAATTGCGACTGAATTAAGACAATTGCCCTAACTTGTGACAGAAAAATTCTGTCACAAATGCCCGAGTCGTAAGTTCTTATTATGTCGCAAATTGTTAATTTGTCACAAGTTCATAGTGGGTCCCCATTTTGCACAAAATAATTTTAAACATAAAGGAAAAATCGAAAAAAATATTACGACGGATGATACTGTCACAGATTTTCCAAAATTATGACAAATAATCTGTCATAAATTGCCCATACATTACGACTAATTATATCACAATTGTCCCTTTGATTCCCCAAGGTTGCGACCAAATCTGTCACAAGTATTTTCAGAACATGCGACAGAATATGTTGCTATTTTGAATTACCATCATGGTTACACAATACAAATCCAAATCTAAACTATATAATTCGAATAATTAGACACGCAATTGAAGTCTAAAGACGCTTTTAACATAAAAAAAATAAGAAAATGGATTATCATACATATCTAAATTTGTGCAGAAGTTACAATAAAAATTCATTAGAACTTTGCAATATACGAAAACAAAAAGCCTAGTCTAATCCCGCCTAATGTAGATACCACCACCTTGGCGTCGTTTCACATGAGAGATGAAGAAGCCAACCCAATCGCTCGAATGAACATCCTTATTTAAGACCAAGTAACCATACACGTTATTAACAAAGACCATTATCAACAAAGACAAATCCAATATATATCATACTCTAATTATTCACCAAACAAAACTTCGGGAATTATTAACCAAAAAAAGAGTGGCATTTTAATTTAACCAAAAAACTAGATTGAGCATACATGTAACAGCGCCCAAAAACTAAATTGAGCATATAGATCATACTAGTGGAATTCACTTGTCTAAATACATAAACATTAATGCATTTTAGATGAGCATCTATGTTCATCAAAACCGCATAACAGAACTGAATATTTAAGTCATAAGATAATTATGATCTGTAAATTTTATAACTGAATTATTATAATATTATACATTTCATTGGATCGGATAATTTTGACATCCCTACTAAATAGCTGCCTAGCTGACATGGTTTATAAAAATATTAATTTTTTTGGTTTTATTGATTTTATTTTTCAATCAATATATATGTCATAATCAAATTAATGAAATCCCAAACTATGTTGTAATACTTTTATATATATATATCTATAACATTTATTAATAAACGAAATCTTTTTTTAATTGGTATTCTTTGTACCAATTTTGGTTCGTTTTTTTTGTAGTTTCACCCCTAAAATCCTATCTTACGTAGAAATTCTCTCATATAAAATTTTATGTTGTTTTTTAAGATCCCATATAGAATTATATGTTGTTTTTTTAAGAAATATAAATTTTATATCACCTAAAAATCCTATCTCACATAGAATTTTATGTTGTTAAAAACACATTAATCTAAAATATATTATAATATTATTATTATTTTACTAAAACATCTTATATTATTATTGTACCATGAGCGCCACAATCAGATCATCCAGACCCAATTATAATCATTTCTTGAATCAAGATACGAATCTCAATTTATTTATACCATTAAATAATATTATTCTAAAATATATATTATTATTATTATTGTACCAAAGACCCAATTATAATCACTTAATTGTTGAATCAAGATACTAATCTCTATCTACTTTATACTACTGAATAATATTAATTTAAAAAATATTATAGTGTTATTATTGTACCAAATATATTATAATATTATTATTATACCCATTAGCCTAATCACCCACCACCAAACCCCATTATATCACTTAGTTGTTAAATCAAGAAACTAATCTCAATCTATTTTATACCCATACCCATGAATTGGTTATCTTAATCTAGGACCATCTACCCACACTCAAAACTCTATGTATCATTTGCGTCTTTCCGGACTATATTTTGATATTTTGAGTATAATTTTTAATTTCATGTTTGATTAAGTTGAAAATATGTGCAATTTTTTAAAAATTCTTTTTATACTCCAACAAGCTCCGACAACAATTCAGAGGAGCTGGAATTCATATTTAGTTTCTCATCAATACACACCCCTTATATAAATATATAATAATTAATTTAAAGTTTTAAATAAACTAACAGGTTATCATTTAGTGTGTGTATATATATATATATATAGGTTTGTGCTGACATGAGAACTTCTCTGAGAACTGAGATCTAATATCAGACATTCAATTAAAATAAAAAAATTTAATCTCCACCACTTATTAATAATCCTTACATTTCTCCCACTTCTTGTACAACCACAGCCCATCCCCCTCCATCTCCGCACACTTTTTCCGGCTACGACCTTGATTTCGGTGAACTATTTTTAACAAACGCCTTCATCTCTCTCTCCATGCCTTCACCAAAATTGAAATCGACTAATCATGTAATGATACCTCGATTAAAGTCGCGCTGCACATCGTAATTTCATGTCACCATGACTTCGTTCTAGATTGTAGATGTCGAAAATGGCCAGAGATATGTTAGTTTTTCGATTTACGTGATTTTGGTGTTCTTAGATCTGAAAACTTTTAGTGATTTTTGGTTAAATTTCGGTGATTTATATTGAAACTTTGGTAAATTGAGTTCGAATTTGATGTTTTTTTGTAGTAGCATTTGATTAAATTTTAGTGGTTTTATAGGTGGCGGTACTAGTGATGTGGTTGTGGTGGTTGTAGAGGCAGTGTAGGTGATAATAGTTCTGGTGATTAATGGTGGTAGTGTAACTAGTGGATATTCTGTTGAAGAGAAGAATCATTTAATATTGGGGGATTTATGGGTTACTTGTGGTGATTTTCTGGTGGTGGTGGTGATTGGAGGTGGTGCTGGAAGGTTGACCGAAATGATGACTAGAAGTATTCATCGACACTGTGGTTAAATATTATGCGTTGATTGCAGTGATTTTTTGGTTGAATATGGTGATTTTCTAGTGATGATCGGAGTGGGTGACTGGAAGGTGACCGGATTTGTGTTTTCCGGTAGTGATTTTTTCTTTTCCGGTAGTGGTCGGAGGTGATGACAGTGTGATGAGTTTTTGTTTCCGGTGATGATTTTTTGGATTGGCAGGAGATATGATCAAAAATGGAGGTTCCCGCTGGCTAGAGGTGGTGGATGGGTGGAGATGGTAGAAAATTAAAATATTAATAAATTTAATAAGTGATGGGAGATTAATATAGGATATTTAAATGAATGGTTATCATTAGATCTCATATCTGACCATATGGTTCTCATTTGAGTTCGACCATATATATATATATATATATAGGTCATTAATATATATTTGACAAATAATTATTATTGTGACATTTTTATATTTGCCTTGAGATATTGGTGCATGCACATGTATCATAAGTATATAATTTTTTAATTTTGAATTTGCAACTGTAGATAAAATATTCTTGTATCATTGTAATCATCGATTATATAATTATAATTTGATTATATAATTATAATTTAAATATATAATTATAATTACACTTTTCTTTGATTGTATATAATTTTAATTAAATTTGCTGACTTGAGTCTACTCTTGATATAACTTGTACTCAAAGAAATGGGTGAATTGAACACATATAAAGGGAATGTAGGTCTATCATTTATAGTTGATTGATATTATAGTTGATTAATACTCTCTCCTTTTCAATCCTTTTCAAAATACTTGTCTACTTTGAAAAAACTTAGAAATTATAACATTGATAACAAAATTATATTTATATTCATATTTATTGTATCGACTATATTGATTGAATAAGTGTTTATGGTGTAAAGTTAGTCTTGGAAATATAAATTAAAAACTAAACAATTATATGTGGCTTAGATTTGGTCATGGAAATACAAATACAAATGATAAGTGGACAATTAATTTGAAACAATTTTTTTTTCAAAACGAGACAAGTATATTGAAACCCAGGGAGTAGTTTGCATCAATGAAAAATAAACATTTTTTCTCTGGCACGAACCAATAAGTAAAGATCATGAACAAAATCCATCAGCTTTTGTAGCATTTTTTGACATTCTTGGTCAAAACAGCTACAAACCATCATATTTGTTCAGGGATTCCAGTAACCTAAGACTGAAGAAGCTAAGATCGTAACACATAAATTTGAAAGTGAAGGAATCTAAGACAACGAGATGAATATTTTGGACTATGACAAATTGCTACATTGTCAACACTTGGAAAACAAGTCAGAGGTTTTGAAGATGTCTCTTTTTTTGCACAAGTAATGTTGAAACTTAAAATATATTACCTCGAGTTTCTGGGGACCTAAGCCATAAGCTCAGTCACCGCTGAGATGTTTATTAAAATATATTGTGATACAGTTAAAGATTAAAAGCAACAATGTCAAATAACAGTAATTAAACAATAGCTAATCACAATGGCTTAACAGCCATAAGAAATAATTTAATAAATTCAAAACGTTCATCTGCTTAAAATCGCGCCTGCAACTCCTGGACTGTGTTTTTGTTAAGTTGGAAAGCCTTGGAAAGAATGTCAGCAGATATATCAGGATTGGCTCCAAATACAGCATTTGCAATGGTGATAACCCCTGGGTTTTGGCTGCTAAGAGCAGCAATCACTACTGCATTATCATGTCCAATATTTTGCTGATAGTGTATAAGACCTTCCGGGAACACAAACACATCACCTTCGTTAAGGACTTTGGTGATATGACGATTTTCTGTATTCGAAGTGACAAATCCAACCCTCAGTGTACCTTTGATAACTGTTAAAATTTCAGTAGCACGAGGATGCGTGTGTGGTGCATTGATTCCCCACGGTGCAAAGTCGATACGAACAAGAGAAATGCCAAGAGTGTTGAGTCCGGGAATCCTAGCAACATTAACTGTTGTAACATTTGATCCAACTTTATTGGACAATGTGTCACCAGCTACATTCAATCCCCAAGTAAAGAAGTCGTTTTCAGTTACAACCTTGGGGTCCTTGCAAACTAGCCCATTCACCAAAACTGAAAGAAGAAGCAAATTTGTAAGTTGATTTGTAGTGCACAAGTAAAATGTAGGCAAGAAAAGATAATGACAAAACAATATATACCTGGGCTATTTTCATCAGCAACACAGAAATCCTGAAGAGGATTATTATCAGTTGCCATAGCAACAAAGCAAGTCATAGTAGTTATAACGAAACAAATGAAAAGAACTCTGGAGCCGCTTGATGAAACCATCTTCAAACTTTTGGTAACAATTATAATCTGTATAAAAGAGTTGGATCGGAGAAACGTTAAGAGAACAAATGATGAGGCTTTAACTGAGAGTTGAGTTGTGAAGATATAGATCTTGTCTGGGGCTTATATAGAAAACTTTTACGAGGGAAAGTGTGACAAATAGGATAAAAGAGACACAAATATTGCTTACAAATGGCACTGACATAGTCCTTGATGTAATTAGAATGAGTCTAGTTTAATTACATATGTGCACAGTCAATACACGGAAATAGTAAAAATGCCAATTCTTCTAGTAAGATCGAGAATTGAAGTGGTAAACTATGTACTTTGTGTTATTTTTTTATTTGTTTAGATGTTAGTGGTATTATAATTAATATGGTTAAAAATCTATCCAATACATCATCTTGTATTGATTGTTAAAATGCATTAGGTGCACTACTTCTGGTTTTTTCGAAGAAACATATAATAAAAAACCAACCAACTCGATCTGTTTTCTAATAATGCTTTTAGTAAAATAGCGAACTGTCAGCTTCTGAGCACATATTCAAAATTATACAATGTATTCAGCAAATATTTTAAGACAATTCAACCCCTCGTGTAAGTTTATTTTCCTGCAGCTGGTATAGAAATTGCATGTGTTTGAATCTATTCACCTGCTAACACTTACGTATTAAATTGACCTACCATTAGTGGCTATGCCAACCCGAGTCAAATCTCGAGCATTTTTCGTAAATGGGGTGAAATTCCGATTTCGGGTCCGAATAAAACGAAACCTACTAACCCAAATGCAGTTAACTTGTGTTACGACAAGTTCATCACTCTTATGGATTAAAAATTGTGCTTGTAAATTAATTGCTAGGGTTTAGAGAGTTTCGAGCTTTAATGGCTGCTCCTGTGTTTCGTGACTAAATCGATCCTCACAAGATGCAGTACAAGAAATTACAAGAAATTATGGGCAATTTCGATCTCCCAAATTCGACCGCGACTAAATTCATTCGCTTGTGTTCGAATTAATGGACTGCAGCTAAATTCGACCGTTTCTGGTTGAAAATAAAAATGGTCGAATTTACTACTAAATTCGACTGATTTTTCTTATTGGTCGAATTTAATCGTAAATTCGACCGATTTTTTTATCTAGTTGAAACTAAAATTCCCCCAAAAAAGGAGGGAAAATTCCCGCCAACATATTAAATTTTGAAAACTAAATTCGACCAAATTCGGTCGAATTTAAAATTAAGGTTAGCGGTAATTTTGCCGCCTATATTTTTTCAATTTTGGTAAAAAGTGGGAAATTTCCCGCCCAAAATTTCCCGAACTATTCAAATATATTTTCAACCGAATTTACTCGAATTTAATAAATGTGACCAAATTCGGTTGAATTTTTTTTTTTTCCAGTTTTTTTTAAATATGTTATTAATTTTATAAATGTTTGTACACATCGTAAAAAATAAATAAAAATACAAGGATACCATTCACTACATGTAAATATTTAGTTAGTACAAAAATTTTACATAAATTTTTTATATGATTAGAAAATGTTGAACTTTCATTTATTGATATTTTTAGAAAAATTAAATAAAATATCTAATTATTGTTAAAAAATACAAAAAAATGTGAAAGTATTTTGACGACATACTATATTCAATAAAATAAATTTGAATAAATAATAGTCGGTAGAAAAAAAATCTTCACAGCTCTGTACATGGCCATAGTTGAGTAAAATATGGGGGGTTTATGGTTTAGATTTAGGGGTTGGGCTAGGGTTAGAGTTTTTATTTAATTTAAAAATTATTTTGATTAATCCAACCGTACAGATGTGAAATTATCAAAAAAATATAGTGTGTGCAAAAAATTAATTAATGTAAATATTAATATCTTAAACATTTTAACAAATATATATGTCACTTACACTAAATTCGACCACAAACCCTAGTTGGTTGAATTTAAGCTTTAGCTCGACTGATATCGGTCGAATTTAGCTAAATTCGACCAACTTAAGTTTCGATCGAATTTAGCTAAATTCAACCGATATCAGTCGAATTTACCCGTGTTCTGTTTTCGACCAAATTTGGTTGAATTTAGTAAAATTCAGAATAAACCAATTTATTCATGCCACGTGTTACGCTTGTAGTGACTGAAAAACAAGCACATGGATTGCTCTTTTGCATTCAATCTAGACCATTCATTTCTTTCCTAAAATATTTCATCCTAACCATTAATTCAATTACATTCATTTTCTTCTCTTTTATATTTTTCATCCATTCATATTCTCTCATAAACATTCTTCTATACTCCTACTCCATTCTTCTTCTCTAAGAAACATACATATCAATTTATATACATAAATACTAACACATGTTTCATAAATTTCAAACAATATATATACATCATTTATATTAGCTAGTCCTTTAATTACATTTTTAACATTTGGCGAGTTCATCCCAATTAATTCTGACAAGTTCATCTTCACCACTTCCGGCCTCTACGACCTCCGATGAGTTCATTTCCGGTAACTTAAAAGCGAAATAACACAAGTCATTATAATTATACACACACTAAGTTAATTTTTTTTTTAAAATTTCGCATTTGGATATTATTGGGGTAGAGTAATATTTATAGTGTTTGGTTTTTAACTTTGTGTTTCAAAAGGAATGAAAAATTATTGTATTTTTAGTCCAACATTTTTTATGTATATTATTTTGGGATTAGTAGAAAAAATAAATATTATATCCATTATTGTTTAATATAATCATCCTTCTTGATATGTAGAAACTTCTGAAAAATTACAAAAAATTTGTGCATTTCTTGGGAAGCAGATTCTGCTGCTTTTTTTTAAAACTGGTGTTCGTTAAATTCGACCGAATTTGGTTGAATTTAACAAATAATTTTGACTGTATTCGGTCGAACTAAATTCGACCATATTTGGTCGAATTAAATTCACTTTGGGCGTCAAAATTCGAAATTTTGAAATTTTTACCAAAATTTTGAAATTTTGAAATATTTGGTCGAATTTAGTGGGTCGAATTTATATGGTCGAAAATAGACCGTCTTGAGCAATTTCAACCAAGATAAAAATGACCTCTTTATTTTTGGTCGAAATTAGTTAAATTCGACCGTTTGTAGTGGAAATTAGCTAATTTCAACCGTTTTTTATGGTCGAAATTAGCCGAAATTTTTGTAGTGATGCCTACGTATCTCAATCAGTGCTGAGAATCAAGCCAGAAAATGTAGTTCTTGGTGATGCCCACGGGGCTATGGTGGAAGGGGCACACCAAGGACGTTGTGACTTGTATGTCCTTATTCGAGGATTAAGTCTAAAATGTCGTAGATGACGTATGGAGCTGTGTCCAAAACGTAGTTCTGAGATGAGGGGTCAGACCCTTTATATAGGCGTTTAGAGCCTCGTATTTAAAGTATGTTTAGGAGACTTAACGAATAAGTCTCCTTTTTGATAATGGATAAACATTATATTTCTTGATGGACAAGTCTTTTCCTTGTTGATAAGGACTATGACTCATTATTTCTTTTAATTGGGGATTCTGGATCCTTCTTTGATGAATTTACCATATTTTGGACTCCTTTCCTGAGCTGTATATTTCCCTATTTATTAATTACGAAATTAATAAATAATTAGGGTTTCGAGCCTTGTTTATGGGCCGTATTTTTGGATCAATCTGGGTCTAATTAATACGTCATTAAGTGCACTTCTAGGGTTATTTTTCAGCCCATATCATTTGCCCCCCAACTTCTAGGAAAATCTCTTTTGGATTATCGTAGTCGTTATTTTATTCGGGAGTTACGAAGTTTTCTTTCGTATTCTAGTTTGGTTTTGCGAACATATTAGTTCTAACCCAATTTTTATAATTTTTCCAAAATAGGAATCAAGATTTTTCATCAATTCCCTAGAAAATAATTTAAATTTTGAAATTCCAGTGTATTTTCGACCAGGATACTGGTCGAATTTTAGTGTCATTTCATCCCCTGGTCGAACACTTTCGACCAGGTTTCTGGTCGAATTTTGGTGCAATTTTGTCCCCTGGTCGAACACTTTCGACCAGGTTAATAGTCGAATAGATGATCCATTTTAGGCCCTGGTCGAACTCTTTCGACCAGGATTGTAGTCGAATAGATGATCCATTTTGGCCCCTAGTCGAATACTTTCGACCAGGATCGTGGTCGAAGATAAGTGCCATTTTGGCCCCTGGTCGAATACTTTCGACCAGGATCGTGGTCGAAGATAAGTTCCATTTTGGCACCTGGTCGAATACTTTGGACCAGGATTCTAGTCGACCATTTTGATCTCACTTGGAGACGAACATAGAATCATGAGTTTCTATAAGTTGTACCTCTTGTGTCATTTGAGGTTTACTTATGTTGGACTCAAGTTGGGCCCAAGACTTTTATTCGTCCCTTACCTGGGACTTACTACCTTTTTTTGGGATTTTAATATACATTAGTGTTTCACGAGTATCGTCTTGGTGTAAAGTGTGGAGCGACCTACACATTTACGACGATTTTGCCTTATTCGAGGCTAGCTTGACATTTGCATCAGCCTTTTATGTCTTATACCGTCTTGTTTTGGCTTCAAGCCTTTCATTGAGCATATCGAATGATGGGGTTTGGACTGAATGTCTTAGGTTTTTGGGGTTTCAACCCTTCACCCTTACGAGTTCTTACTGATGGCTGCACTCGTAGTGATTCATTCTCAAGTCTATCATATCAAACTTCTCCTGAGCTTGAAATTTTTGCTAATTAACAATAGGCATCTTTGGCTTTCTTTTGTATGTTTATTAGTACCATTCACCCTTCGGGGTTCATTGTATTCAACTCTATTTGTGCAGTTGACATGCATATTTTGTATGCTTTCCTTTGCATTCATTTGTAGTTTGTCTTGGCAAAGCTTTGAGGATGTTTCTTCCAATAAAAACGGGTTCAACCCTTCATCTGCTTTCTAGGAAGCTCATGATTTCATCGAACCTTATTTCTACTTGTCATACTAGCGGATCCTTTTAGGATGCACTAAACATAATAAACTTTTAAGTTTTGAGGCATGCCAAGTCCTTGGCACCTCATGCCCTTCGAGGGTTTCTAGCTTATAAGCTTCGATTATTGGAGATGTGTGAGTAATCTCCACTAGAACCACTGCCTCTGCCCCCATACGCCAACAAAAAGGGGGTTGCTCCAGTGGTGACTTTGAAAGTAGTACGATATGCCTATAATATGGGGAACAATTCGTCTACCCAAGTATTTCTAGAGCGTTCAACTCTTTTTTTCAGTCCATCCAGGATAATTCGATTGGCAACCTCAGTTTGCCCATTTGCTTGAGGATGGGCAACAGAAGTGAAGCGTAACTTAATATCATTCTCTGCACAATACTTCTTGAATTGATCATTTTTGAACTGAGTTCCATTGTCTGTGACCAAAATACGTGGGATCCCGTATCTACATATCACATTTTCCCAGAAGAAATGCATCACTTGTTTGGTGGTTATCTTGGCTAAAGGCTTAGCCTCAATCCACTTGGTGAAGTAGTCGATTGCTACTATCAAGAATTTTCTTTGCGCACTTGCCATTGGAAATGGTCCAAGTATATCCATCCCCCACATGGCGAATGGGATAGGTGAGTTTATGGATGTCATAATCTCAGTGGTTGTCTAACCACTGGTGCATTCTTTTGGCACCGTTCACATTTTCTTCATGTAGCTCTTAGCATCTGCAAGTATGCTTGGCCAACAGAAACCTAGACGAGTGATTTTATGAGCAAGGGCTCTGCCCCCCAAGTGCTGCCCACAAATTCCTTCATGTACTTCCCTTAGGGCCAATTCTGCCTCTTGGGGTCTTAAGCATTTTAGGTAAGGAATGACGAAAGAATTTTTGTATAGGATTCCCTCAATCAGGGCATACCTTAATGCTCTCACATATAGCTTTCGAGCTTCTGAAGTGTCGTTGAGTAACCATCCAGTTTCCAGATGAGATTTGATGGGATCCATCCAACAACTGGCAACATCAATGGGCGCTACCAACTTTCCATTGATGCTTGGGGTCTTCAAGACTTGGAAGTATACACTTCCTGCGTAGTTTTCAATTTCAGAAGAGGCAAACTTAGACAAGGCATCGGCCTTCATGTTCTTTTCCCTTGGAATGTGTTCCACATAACATTCATTAAACTGAGTCATGATGGCCTTAACAAGTTTTAGGTACTTGGCCATGACTTCATCTCTGGCTTCAAACTCCCCATTTACTTGGGAAACCACTAGCCTCGAGTCTCCACACACTTTCAGAGTTTTAACTCTCAAGGCTCCAGCCAGCCCTAAGCCAGCTATCAGGGCTTCGTACTCAGCTTCATTGTTTGTCGTTGGGAAGTCTAGTTTTAGTGCGTACTCTATGAGAAATCCATCAGGACTTTGTAACACTAGACCTACTCCACTTGATTTTGTTTTTGATGCTCCATCAAAATAGAGCACCCAACACTCTTTGGACACCATGTCTTCATGTATCACTTCCTGCCCCCGACTTCCTGGTTGTCAATAGTGCATTCAACCATGAAGTCAAAGAGTGCTTGAGCTTTTATGGCCGTTCGAGGCTTGTACGTGATGTCAAATTCTCCCAATTCAACAGCCCATTTGATCAACCTTCCACTAACTTGAGGGCTATGCAAGATGTTTCTTAGAGGCTGATTGGTCAAGACATCTATCTTGTGAGCCTGGAAGTATGGGAGTGGCTTTCTTGAGGCCATTATCAAGGCTAAGGCAAACTTCTCAATCGTAGAGTAGTTTATTTCTGCCCCATGTAGAATCTTATTTACGTAGTAAATGGGTTTCTGAACCTTCAACTCTTCTTTTACCAAAACGGCTTGAAGGGCTGTGTTAGAAACCGCCAAGTACAAATAGAGAGTTTATCCTGGCTTTGGCTTTGCCAACTGTGGTGCCTCAGCCATGTACTTATTTATGATCCTCAGCTTTTTCCCTTTAGTTTTTTCTTTCCCTTCTTGTCCCATATCCTGCCGTGTATTAATACATTATAAGAATCTTTCGCGTGCATAATTTTTGTGCAAAGGTAATTGTAACAACATTAGGCTGCCCAACACCCTCAACATTAAGCCTCCTTTTGGTCTTTGTGATTGTTTATTTAGCAGATGTTGATGTACCTATTATCAATATTTAGCAGCTGTTGATGTACCTATTATCAAAAATTATAAATTTGGATCAACTAATGCTGCTGCAGATTCATTATCTCGTCAAAATGAAGAAACCACCTTGATGGCCCTTTCTAATCCTCTATGGCTTGACGCTGAATCACTACAAAAGTAAGTACTTGCTGATGCCAACTTGAAATCCATTATGGAGGCATTAAAGAATGATCCTGTAGCACATCCCTCCTATACCCTCCTTGGCGGACGATTATACTATAAAGGACGTTTGGTAGTTCCCTCTTCATCATCTTGGATTCTATTGTTACTAAAAGAATTTCACTCAACTCCATCATGTTGACATTCTGGAGCATTACGAACATATCGTCCTCTAGCTTCTTCTTTGTATTGGAAGCACATGTTTAAGTACGTAAAAGAATTTGTTGCTTCTTGTTTGGTGTGCCAACGTACTAAATATGAAGCACTCTCACCAGCAGGTCTTCTTCAACCCTTGCATATTCCAGATCGCATTTGGGAGGATCTATCAATGGACTTCATCACTGGACTACCTAAGTCGCATAGTTTTGATTGTCTTTTGGTGGTAGTTGATCGTCTGTCCAAATATGGTCATTTTCTACTTCTGAAACATCCTTACACTGCACACTCAGTGGCTGATTTATTTATTAGGGAGATTATACGACTTCATGGTGTCCCACAAACCATTGTAAGTGATCGTGATTGTTTTTATGAGTTCTTTTTTGCGGGAGATGTTTCGGCTCATGGGCACAAAATTGCATGAGCATAAGCAGGGGCGTTTCAAGCTTCAGGTGAATATGACTCGTAACATATAAACTTTGGCCATTTTTGTTTTCATAATTTTTGAAGATTTTTGGTTCTGGCATTTGTAGTGATATTCTGGTATACATTTTTCTATATAATGACAAAAAGATTCTGTTATTTAATTTATCAGAAATGGTTCATGAATATTGTTCTCTATTCTGTTTGGCTAAAGTCCACTGTGCTCAAATTGCTTGTTTGATTAAGCATATGATATGAATGTGAGTTTTCAGCATACCAAGATAAATTTGATTACAACGTGTGGTTCTGTTAGAAATTTTGCATTAAGACATCGTTGTTTTGCTAAATAATTATATAGAATACCTGCTTCTACAATGTGCATTACATGATATTAATAATTTTGTATATTACACATTCTTGCATCTTTGGTGTTAATATATCGAGAATCAAGGATATATGGTCACCATGTTCCATTTATATATAATTTTGAGTTGATTAATTGTTATTTGTAACCATGTCTTTAAAATTGCAGGATCGCCAAACGACATCTTCGAACTATTAGTTGGGGTGTGTTTATCAATGCCAAAAGACTTATCGGAGATTAATATCAAGAAATGGTGCATGTGGCATTTAACTAGTCTGATATATTGTTAATGTATTTGGTTTATTTGAATTTTTGAATTATTGTGATGTAGCTGGTTGAATCAAGAAGGATTACGATGTTTGGGATTTTTAAGTATTTTAATGCTTCTAAGGATGTGTATTATAATCTTATGTTTGGTGACAAGTTTATCTTGAATTGGTTTTTTTGAATGCATATATATAAAAAGTATACATCCATTTCTAAATTGGAGAAGTGTTGTAGAAAAAATTAAATAATACTTCAAAATGCTGTAGAAGTAAACAAAATGTTGCTTAAATGTGGGCCCCAAAAAGCTTCATAACTGGACCTCACATGTGGGGCCCATTTTTTTTTTTTGCGAAAATGTTAATCTTTGGTAACACAGAACGTATGTTGCTGTAGAATGTTTAAGGTGTCGTTGTAGATATCTGTAGTAACATCATTTGCTATGTTACCATAGGGGTCTTCAGTATGTTACTATAGAGTCCTATAGTAACTACTCAGAACCTAACACAACTCTGATGTTACCTTAGCCCTTTTTGAGGCTCTAACAACGTGAAACTGGACTTATAGCAACATAGATTTCTGGTTGCAATAGGCCATCTATGGCGTAGTGCTGATCCGTCTTCTGGAATTGGATTTCGACTCACTTTAGAAATGTACAACGATGAGGCCTAGTCACAAAGGCCCAAGGCTCAACTACAGTCTAGGGACTTCATGGATACGGCATCGACCCAACTTAGGAGCCGACACTAACCGCTACCAGCTGTCTCCCTGACCAAAGTAGTTGCAGGTATAACCATGACTTACCGCAAATGCTAGACGCATCCTTGTCTCCCGAATGAGAAGCACCCACTAGATTGCAGGACAAGTGATCCCAAGCGTTTGGGTACAAAGTGCAGGATTATACTCCAAAGTTCCCCAATGAGGACGCACCCATTGAATGCAGGAACAGAGCTCCCAAAGCACACACCAAGATTTACCCCATATCCCCAATGAGGACGCGCCCATTGAATACAGGAGCAGACCTCCAGTACACAGGCATACCCCTGGAGGCCTTCAACCACGGACATCCCCCTCCTAAATCATCAGGCAAACCCCTGGAGGCCTTCAATAACGGACATCCCTCCCTTAGGAGACATCCAAAGAGAGAAGTCTTCAATATCTTGCCATTATCAAGCCAATGGAGCCATCCTTCATCACCAAGTAGCTACTTCAAACAAAGAGAACGCGGGATGGACGGCCTAAAGGAGCGCGCCCTTACCCCTATGTGGGCAAGCCTCCTAACTCTTTTTAATGTCAATCCCATGTCAATGTAGCTCTTATTTTCTGTCAAGTCATCACTTTGTACAATGAGGGCGCGCACGGACTCTTAGGGCGCGCCCTTACCCTTATGAGGAGTAAACTCTAAGTTTTCTTGTGTGAGTTTAATCCCTAATTATATTTATATCGTAAAAAGTTAAATGCCGAAACATTCATATTATTGTAGCTGATGAGAATTTTTTAGCTATAAGAAAAATTATTCGTGCTCACGAACATAATCAAATCAGGTCTTTCATAAAGTTCTTTCGAAGGCATTCGAAAGTATATTAATTGATGTTGCATTAATAATAATCAAATATATGATATAATTTGTTTGGAATGCATATTGAAAACAATTCAAACCTTTTGTTTCACGCCGTCGGTAAATGGCTGCCTTTATGTTTCAACAATATTTACCTACTATCCTCGTACATTTCACTTTGTTCTTAGTTTTATCCAAAATGTGGAAAATTTGGCCAATACTCATATCAAGAACAGATCATCTGGAGGAAGGAAGGAACAGATCATATATTTATTCTTCAAAAAGAAAAGAACAGATCATCTGGAGCATTCTCTATAACTATAGTGAACTCATGATCGACATAAACCTATTAAGGAAAAGTGTGCTAATTATAAATATGTTTAATACTAATAAACTTTCGTTCCATGCAATTGCTTTTACATGATAGAAGACCACTTTATTTCCTCTTCATGTAGTAATTATTAAATTATATGATGGAGAAGTGTCTTGCCTTGTTTGAGGTGAAGCCAGCAGTTGTTCGTATAAAATATAAATTCATATTTACATTGCTGGTTTTCGATCACAACAAAATTTTGATAGGCTGATAATATTCGGAGTTAATGTTAAGTTACCAGTTTTCCTAATAGCTAAGAGATATATATATTAACAACTAAATTTTTCAAGGGTGTTAGCGGGAAATGCATGGGGTTCGATATCCAACTCATAACAGAATGTATCAGTATCACAATGATAGTATTTTATAGAATGATAGTATCACAATGGGTATCTTTTTCTAATTCTTTGTTCATAATTCTTTGAAGATGTAGGCTCTACATCGAGATTCAAAACTCACATGTTTGTTGCAGTCCTCTCTTAGTGGCCTGGACGAGTTTCTGTGAGTAACCAAGTTCACTATATGATCCTTCTTTACATTTGATATAATACTTATTAAGAATACTTATAATACTCTGTTCTTCTAAATTGTGTATCCTGTGAATGTTCTGCAGCTTATTTGCACCGTCACACCTGCCTCTACCAACACTGAAGAAACACACAATACACTAAAGTTTGCACATCGAAGTAAGCATGTAGAACTTAAAGCCTCCCAGAATAAGGTGAGATAGGCATATTTTGTTAAATAGCATATCTCCTTAACCTACAGATATTAATCCTTACACTTGTGGTCTCATAATCAGATTATGGATGAGAAATCTCTTATTAAAAAATATCAAAAGGAAATTTCAATTTTGAAGCAAGATCTTCAGCAATTAAAGCGTGGCATGATGGAAAATCCACTAGTGGTGGCACCTAACCAAGAAGACTTGGTTAACTTAAAACTTCAGGTATGTACTCTGAAGTATTTGATGTTTCATTGATAATGTAGGTAAGTAAATTCTCAGTTATTGAGAATTCTTCATTAGGTCTTCGAACCTTCAACAGACTCTACACCTAGAGGTCATTGGTGAATTTGTATCCGTTTCAAATAAAGCTAACGCCGACTTTCTATTCTCCAATATGTTCCTTTTTAATGTCAAATTCTATTGTATCGTAGTTTGAAGCAGGGCAGGTTAAACTGCAGTCAAGATTGGAAGAAGAAGAAGAAGCCAAAGCAGCATTAATGGGAAGGATTCAAAGACTGACTAAATTAATCTTAGTATCCACCAAAAATACATTGCCATCCAGTGTTCCTGGAAAGCTGGGCCACAGGCGGCGACATTCTTTCGGTGAAGAAGAGGTAGCAAACTTTTTTTATCACTGAGCTTTTACCTTGGCGATATTAAAATTCCTATTATAATAGTAAAAAATAGGAGACAGGCATATTTTGGTTGATATGTATTCTTCAAAACTGTTTATGCAGCTAGCCTACTTGCCAGACAGAAAACGTGAACTCATGCTTGAGGATGATGCTGGAAGCATTAGTTCTGAAACTTCAGCGTATGGAAGGAGTGAGGTTACCGATCTTGATGAACTGATGAAGGACTACAGAAAGAACACAAAGAGAGGAATGCTTGGCTGGTTTAAACTAAAAGTAAGTAATTTTTGTAAAAACACTGTTATTCCCTTTGGTATGTGGCATGCAATTGAAGCCACTATTTTGGTGCTACCTCCGGTAAGAGCCAATTTTATTGTACTTTTAATGTCATTTAATAAGTGGTGGAATAAGATAAAACATATATGATCAAATTGAAAAAATATCCACGAGTGGAATATACTGGGTTTATTTGGTTTGGTTTAACTTGAAAAGATATCCAAACACATTATGTAAAAAATATCCAAAAGAAAATTGTACTTTTTCGCTTGTAGATGAAATAATGAAGGAAGGCATTGTCTTCTATATTATCCCGGACTCATATTTAGGTGCCTTTAATGTGTATATTCTATATCCGCAAGTTGCAACAATTAAGTTCTTCGAATGTACCGAGTATTCTTTCATTTTGGAATACTGCTCTCCCGCTATTGTACTTGCTCCTGCTTTTCATTTGGTTTATTACCTTTTTCTTATACTTGCATTGTGATGTGTTAAAATCTACAAGTGCATTTTGTCCGGTTTACTCCGTAACTGTCAGTACGCTGTACGTCTTGAGTCATGATATTCATAAAATTTTGGAGAGGCCAATATCACGGTGACAAAAGATTTATGTTTTTGTCATTCAGATGTCTCAAATCTTAGTATATTGTGTAGCATTTGAGTCGCAAATGTCTGATTATATTAGGGGACGGGTATATGTTACGATATATGCATTTTATTTTTGTTTTGCTGAGCTTAATAAAAAAAACTTAATGTCCTACAGGTTGCTTCTTATTATACAAGGCAGCCTGTTATGCCCTTTCAGAACGGATGGAACAGCTTGTCTCTACTACAAAACAAGCAGTCTCCAAGCAACTTAGTTTTAAATTTCATCATTGAATTATCATTCAATCTCAGTGTAACTTGTACAATCTTAATTACATGACATGGTTGACCCATTAGATCGGGAATTTGTAAACATTTTGGTTATTGTAGTTTTTTTTTTCCCCAAAGGTTATTGTAGTTTTTGGTTGTACAAAATTTTGTTAATATATGTTTTTTTTATTATTGCACAGGTTTCTAGGTATGATTAGATTACAGAGGAACAAAATATTTTTTTTAAAATTTTTTGGACAATATACGTCGGTTGTTTAGAAGAACCGACGTAAAAAGATTACAATATACGTCGCCTTTTTGTTTTATACGTCGGTTACTCAGACTTTTATACGTCGGTTATTTTGGTCTTTTACGTCGGCTTGATAACCGACGTATATTCTACCTATTACGTCGCCTTTTTAACCGACGTAAAAGACTGTGACTTTATACGTCCCCTCTCTATACGTCGCCATTTAACCGACGTATAAGGTTGATTTAACCGACGTAAAAGGTCTGTTTTCTACTAGTGATAGTATTTTATAGAAATGGAGAAAATTTCCGGTGGCTTTATTTAAATAGTGCGGCAGCTTTATGTCTGTATTATCTCAAAGTTCTTAGTTTTGGTTCAACAAAATAAAAAAAACCCAGCTTAGTCCCTGCTAATCTTTTTATTTAAGCTTGATACAAACAAAGCATATTGCCATACAATAATAGAAGAGAAAAATTTCAAATAACACTGAACAATAAGGGATCATGGCTGCAGCAATAACACGTAATATTTGAAAAATCCAATACGTCCTCAATCAAAACGCGCCTGTAACTGCTGGACAGTGTTTTGGTTAAGTTGGAAAGCCTTGGCAAGAATATCAGCAGATATATCAGGATTGGCTCCGAATACAGCATTTGCAATGGTGATAACCCCTGGATTTTGGCTGCTAAGAGCAGCAATCACCATTGCATTATCATGTCCAATATTTTGCTGATAGTGTATGAGTCCTTCCGGGAACACAAACACATCACCTTCGTTAAGGACTTTGGTGATATGACGATTTTCTGTATTTGAAGTCACAAATCCAACCCTCAATGTACCTTTAATGACTGTCAAAATTTCAGTAGCACGAGGATGGGTGTGTGGAGCATTGATTCCCCATGGTGCAAAGTCGATACGAACAAGAGAAATGCCGAGTGTGTTGAGCCCAGGAATCGTAGCAACATTAACTGTAGTAACATTTGAACCAACTTTATTGGATGATGTGTCACCAGCTATGTTCAATCCGCTAGTAAAGAAGTCGTTTTCAGTTACAACCTTGGGGTCCTTGCAAACTAGTCCGTTCACCAAAACTGAAAGAAGAAGCAAATTTGTAGGTTGATTTGTAGTGCACAATTAGTAAAATGTAGACAAGAAAAGATAATGACAAAATGATAAATACCTGGGCTATTGGCATCAGCAACACAGAAATCCTGCAGAGGATTATTATCAGTCGCCAAAGCAACAAAGGAAGTCATAGTAGTTATAACGAGACACATGAAAAGAACTTTAAAGCCGCTTGATGAAACCATCTTCAAACTTTTGGTAACAATTATAATCTGTATAAAAGAGTTGGAGAAACTGTTAGAGAACAAATGACGAGGCTTTAACTTAGAGTTGAGTTGTGAAGATATAGATCTTGTGTAGGGCTTATATAGAAAATTTTACGAGGGAAAGTGTGACAAATAGGATAAAAGAGACACAAATTTTGCTTACAAATGGCACTGACATAGTCCTTGATGTAATTAGAATGAGTCTAATTTAATTACATATTTGCACAGTCAATACACGGATGTAGTAAAAATGCCAATTCCAGTTTTGAGATCGAGAATTGAAATGGTAAAACTATGTACTTTGTATTATTTCTATTCTATTATAATAGATTAAACTTTGGTCGGTATTAAAATAATTTTACTTAATAACCCTTACTTATTTATTATGAAAAAATATTAAATAATAACATTAAATGTTTATAACCAATTACCTTTTTAGCTAAAACATATTACAGATTTTTTCTAACAAAATCTCTTCTTTTCTAAAAATATTAGGGACAATTTTTTTTTTCAACTTACTTTTTCTGTTTTTCTTACTAAAATCCTTTCTTCTTCTAAAATAATCACCGGCAATTCGGCAATCCATTTACTTATTTATTTTAAAACATATTTTAATACTTTTAATTATTAAATTTAAAAAAAATCCTATTTTAATAATTTTAATTATTAAATTTTAAAACAATATTTTCAAAAAATATCACGGAAAATTACCTTTTTTAAACGAAACATGTTACATTTTCTATTTTTGCTTACTAAAACACCTACTTTTCCAAAACTATAAGCGACAAACCTTATTTATTTATTTTAAAATATATTTTAATATTTTTAATTATTTAAAAACGTTTAGCTATTTTAGAATTCCTACTTATCTTTTTAACAAATACAATTAATAAAATATTAAAATGTAAATAATAAAACAAAAATTAATAATTGGTGCATCGAGTTTTAAGCTGATTAGGTTAAAAGTCTATCCAAAAGATCTTCTTTAATTAATTGTTAAATGCATATATAGGTGCACTATTTCTCGTTTTTTCCAAGAAAAATATAGGGCATGTTTGGGTCAGTAAACTTATACATTATAAGTTGATAAGACCGTGTTTGTGTAATCAACTTATTTTGATAACTTATAACTTATAAATTGATAAGTTGAATGTTAGAAATCACTAACATTTTACTTAATTTATCAACTTATTATTTGCACTACAAGAAAAATGGGCAATTATGACGGAAAACTTATGACGGAATTTTGGGCGCGCCTTACTTACGACGGAAATGACATTTTGAAGGAAGAGAGACGCAGGTTAGTATTTACTGGCACTACATTACTTATTTACGGTGTAATTTGTGTGTATAGTTATTTATTTAAAAGTAGAACTATGAGGCAACGAGGCCATGAGCTTATTAAGGCACTTGTATATTAACATCATACAATGTAAGCTTAGTAATTTTTTGTTGGACATCTTTATAAAAATATCATATTACTTGGCCAAAATAAAAAATAAAAAATCATTCTGCTATTTGTCTTGGTCGTCTCTATGATGTGCTAGTTAAAGAAAAGAGAGATTTTTTTTTCTTTTAGAGCCCAGGATGCTGCTTTTTGTTTGTGATGTCTGTAGTATTCTGCAGTCAAACTTCGTCCTTCCTAACGTGAGTTTGCTTGGCATTGTATAACTTTTTTAGTCGACAAGATGCATTAGTAAATGAAATGTTATTTTCTACACAGGGTGTGACTAGAGATGCCAAAGTATTGAAGAATGAATGAACTAATGAAAATTCTGTTTGTTTGTCGTTGATCTGATGGCTTTAGTACATCAAACACTGATGGCTTTATCCTATTCTGTAATTCTGTACAAAATGCAGTTCCTTCAAAATTTTACAAGTGTTCTTATGCTTTTTTCTCGAGCTCACATCACTTGGCGCTGGTGGCATCTGATCAGGTTTCATGGCCTTTGGTGCAGATCAATTTGTCAAAAGATACAACAAGGAAAATTTTCCGTCGTAATTGGTCCAATTGCGACAATTTCAGTGTAAAAATTTTCGTCATAATTGCCCGTTTTTCTTGTAGTGTTGATTTCTTTATTTTTCTAATATTTTATATTTTTACATTTGTGTTTTTAAATATTTTTTTAATTTAAAATACAAGTGTTGAATTTATTGTATTTAAAAATTATTTTTTCAAATTTAATTTAGCAAATTCTTCAATAACTTAAAAATAAATTTATCCAAACGTCAACTTTTTGTGATATCTCAAACAAGCACATAATAAAAAACCAACCAACTCGATCTTTTTTTAATGATACTAATAAAATAGCTAACTGTCAGCAGATGCTTTCAAAATACAATGTATTCAGCAAATAATTATAAGACAATTCAACCCTCGTGTAAGTTTATTTTCCTGCAGTTGGTAATGAAATTGCATGTGTTTGAATCCATTTCACCTGCTAAACACTTACATATATAAGTTATAAATCGATACCATTGGTGGCCCCTAGTTTTTTCATTCTTGTCATGCTTGCAAGGTCACTGCAGGAAGTCTAATTTTTTTTTTTTTTTTGTAAAACATTATAATTTTATATTAGATAATAATTTTGAATGCAAGAGAAGGGGCAAGATATAATGGGGCAATCCCGATAGCAAAAGCTCAAGATTCATGTGATTAAGTGGCTAAGATAGGAACAAACTCCAAATCTTAAATAACAAATATTCAAATAAGTAAGAGAATATATATATATACTAGACTATATTCTCCTTAGGATCATTTTCTTGTCACTTGCCAATCCTTATTATTGTAGTACCCTCCCAAGAGATGTCCAACAAGCGAGTCATCAACGTCCCGACAGTCACGCCATGTTCCTCGATGACTTGTTCATGTGGATCCGTTACTACAACAACTTTCACTTGCAGTCTACCATTATCCCAAACCCAACCGGAAAGAGGACACTAGTTGCTACAACATCAAACCCAACCAGGGCTTCAAGTTCTACAACATCGACACACGGATTAGATAAATCAAAAAGTAACCCTACGTGATCGGGATAACAAGTGTTCAATTTGTTAACATACATTCCAGGCAGTGAGATCCCTCTCCTACAGCATATCCAATAATTTCTATGCTCTCATTTTCTAATTCACCAAGAGCTTCATTTATGCCCAAACAACCATGCCTTTCACTCTGCCTCCTCGCATTTACACCATAATTCAGAATTTTTTCAACAATGCATATGCACTGTGCTTGAGAAGCAACATCATCATCATTAGTACACCTCGCATAAAACATGTGAGGTATCTCACTTTTAACTAGGCACGGCCTCTGAATCAGCAAGTCTAAATTCCCGGGAATCCTCATAAATGACTTCAAAGCAAGCATGACATTCTCAAGAGTCTAATGTAAAAAGACACCAGGCATTTCTCTGTTAAAAAGGCTCAAGCATAGACCGCTCAATGACTTATCGACAAACAATTGAAAGTTGAAACAGAGCAAACTGTTGTCTAGCACAAATGGATCTCTTATAGTAATTAATACCATGAACAAAGTTACAACAACAATTCCCTAACAAATTGCTTATATCGACCCAAAGTAAGTATTGTTAATTGTTAACAACTTGAAAAGTTAGAGTTCAATTGATAAATCAAAGTAAACCCAAATAATTAAGATTCAAAGAAAAAGATGGGTTGTCATAGAAATGGAATGAAAAGAAAGGAAAAGAAAAATGAGGTTGAGAAGACAAGGAAAAGTATAGAAGAAAAGAAGAAGAAGAGGGTGAGAGGAGACCATGGAGACGACTCTCATCTGAGTTTCAATCTGTATCGTCACTTGAAGTCGAATTAATTGAACTAAACCTACAAATTTAATTAATTTAATTTATCTTTTAATCAAGTTGTTCATATGATATTTTCCGAGTAGTAGGGATGGCAACGGATTGGTGTTAGCTAGGGCCGGTTTCATAAAATTCAAATTCTAATATTTTTGGATTTTGAAATTAATTTATAATTCATATTCAGATTCATTGTGTTTTGGATTGGATCAGGTTTCTTCGTATATGCAATATTGAGAATAATGTGTATCCAATTAACTTGACTTACTTTATATGAGGTTAAACGACACTCTAACTCATGTTTTACACTCAAATTATTGACTGTGCAGATACCCGGACCCACACACTTCTTAATCAATTAACATCTTCAAATATTATATATTACTGCGTCCTTTCATTTGTATACCCTTTCCATTTTGGATATTTCTCTCATTTCTATACATTTCAAAAATAATAACTTTTAATAATATAAAACACATTACACCGACTACTTTTCTGGACTATCTCTATTATATAATAATTTAAAACACTATCACTATTACACCATTTATTTTCCTCCAATCTATTTTTAAGTATTGATAGGTCCACCACTTTACCCACTTTTCATCTAACTTTACTCATTTTTTATACATTTTCTTGGTGTCCGTGTCCCAACCAATGTATATTAATCAACCGGACAGAGGGAGTACAAGATACTAAACGAAATCAAAAGTCAAAATAATACTTCACCAGCTCCATGCAAATAGTCTAGTGATAATTAACGGCTTATCTTTTTTGTCCTTTATTTAGGGTTCGATTCTAGCCTCCTAAGATTTATTAAAAAATGGATAATACTTAGTATCTCATAAGTTATACCCAAAAAATAAATAGTTCACATGTTAATACAAATGAAAATTTTATGTAAAAAAAATGACAGTTAAATCTTAAATATATTAAGAAAAATTCTCTTTGGTACCCTCTTAAATATATTAAGGGAAATATTTTAATAGAATGTGAGATTTGAGATAGAATTATATGTTTTTTTTAAGAAATATAAATTCTATATCAGGTAAAAATCCTATCTCACATAGAATTTTATGTTGTTGTTAAAAAAACATTAATCTAAAATATATTATAATATTATTATAATTTTACTAAAATATATTATATTATTATTGTACCCATGAGCGCCACAATGAGATCATCCCGGCCCAATTTTAATCACTTATTGAATCAAGATACGAATCTTATTTTTTTATACCATTAAATAATATTATTCTAAAATATATAATAATATTATTATTGTACCAAAGACCCAATTATAATCACTTAATTGTTGAATCAAGATACTAATCTCTATCTACTTTATACTACTGAATAATATTAATTTACAAATATTATAGTATTATTATTGTACCAAATATATTATATTATTATTATTATTATTATTATTAGTATTATTATTATTATTATTATACCCATCCTCGCAGATCAGCCACCACTAAACCCGATTATATCACTTAGTTGATAAATCAAGAAACTAATCTCAATCTATTTTATACCCGTACCCATGAATTGGTTATCTTAATACTATATTTTGATATTTTGATATTTTGAGTACAATTTTTAATTTCTTGTTTGATTAAGTTGAAAATATGTGCAATTTTTTAAAAATTCTTTTTATACTCCCACAATAATTTGCTCCAACAACAATTGGCTTATTTGATTGACTAATATCTTAGCGGAGTCTCAATGCTGGATTTCATATTTAGTTTCTCATCAATACACACAGAATTTGTACTAAGGTAAATAGCACTATATTATTATAATCAAACTAATTATTATTATTTTTTTCCCATCTAAAATTTGTATAGTTGTTCGAATTATTCTATTATAACCTCAGTACCTTATATATATATTATATAATTAATTTAAAGTTTTAAATAAACTAACGGGTTATCATGTGAGTACAAACCTATATACAAGCATATATATATATAGGCTTGTACTCACATGATAACTTCTATTAAGACGAGAACTCAGATCTAATCTCAGTCCTTCAATTATAATAAAAAAATTTAATATCCACCACTTATTAATAATCCTTACATTTCTCCCACTTCTCGTACAGCCACAGCCCATCCCCCTCGCTCGCCGCACACATTTTCCGGCTACGACCTTGATTCCGGTGAACTATTTTTAACGAACGCCTTCATCTCTCTGTCTCTCTCTGTCCATGCCTTTACCAAAATTGAAATCGACTAATCATGTCATAATACCTCGATTAAAGTCACGATGCACATCATAATTTCATGTCACCATGGCTTCGTTCTAGATTGTAGATGTCGAAAGTGTAGGCTTTCGGGCATGAAAAACGCAACGGAAAAACGCGTAAAAACAGAAAATAACGAAACCCTCCGCAGGATCCATGCGAAACACGATGTTTAATTCGTGAACAGAATTGTTTACCTTTTAATGAGCTTTACGAATGGTTGACAGATGGAGGTCCTTTCCTATGATTACCACGTGTCCCGCCTTGCGATACACGTCTCTAATCAGTCCACACGAACTCCCGATCGTCCAACGATCACCGGAGTTGGTACTAGCCAAGAACTGCCCTCGGAACTCTCTCTCTCTTTCTAGCCTCTCTTTGATGTAGAGCTGCTAGGGTTTTTAGAAAAACGAATTATGTATCTGTAACCTTAAAACAATACATCTTAATGTATATATATGGAGAGAATTCTGGGCCTTTACCTAATCTGATTGAGCTTCCAAAACCCAATCTGATTATTAGTAGTTTTTCTTATTATATTCGAATTATATATAATTAATCAAGTCATACTTAATTAATCCAATAATTCAATATAATATAATTCAATTAAATTCGAAATTTAATTAATGCTCCGTTTAAAACGTTCTTTGTGTGTGACCCTTTAGGTTATTATTACGTTGGCAATAATTTTAATATCTCATAATAAAATTATAAACAATGAGCGGCATCTAGTAATACATCATTGCTACCCAAGTAATAATAATAATTGGTGATCCAATTAAACCTTTAATGAATAATGTTCAATGTAATATAATCCTTTTAACCTTATATTATAGATTAAACTCGAGGCATGGTTTATGTCATCCTCTTCAATATTTAATCCCGGTTTACTTGATCGATGAGTAGACTATAAACAAATCATAATTTGAGCATGGCCATGCATTTCATAGTTTCACTCAATCAAGAGGCCAATAATATCACTCAGGTAAAATCCTATATCTATCATTCATATTTCTCATATGATTCATAATATACCCAATGTCCACCTTTATCATTACCCGGTCAAAGATAACTTTGAATAGAATCAAAGTATATTAATTCTCATATAGAAATATAATGATTTCAAGTCTAAGGATCATTACACCATTATCACTGTGAGAATTTCTTATGACACTTGATAACATTTACCATGAAGAATTCACACGGTGGGTCTATCCAGTGCCATGTTCTTCTAACATGCACTTATGTCTTTGACTTTAGTATCACCATATTTATGACCAATGAGATGTGGTCATCAGTCAACAAACATACTAGTCTTAATGTATTATTATTGTCCTCAAATAAAAATACTCGACTAGGGATCTTTTAGGATTATAAAAACTACTCATATAATCTCATTTCTAAGTCACATACTTAGAGATATAGAATTCATACTTATATTCCAAGGACATTTATTATTCTAACATTTATATCGCAGTTAATAAAGACATAATAAATAATTGAAAGAAAATCCATAGAACATATTTATTAATAATCAAAATGTCTTCCCTAAGAACATTATAGTATTGTCTCTAGGGCACAAGCACTAACAGAAAGTGGCCGGAGATATGTTAGTTTTTCGATTTACGTGATTTTGGTGTTCTTAGATCTGAAAGCTTTTAGTGATTTTCGGTTAAATTTCGGTGATTTATATTGAAACTTTGGTAAATTTAGTTTGAATTTGATGTTTTTTTTGGTAGTAGTAGTATAGTTTCTTAAATATTGGTGATTTTTGATTAAATTTTAGTGATTTTATAGGTGGTGGTACTAGTGATGTGGTTGTGGTGGTTGTAGAGGCGGTGTAGGTGATAATAGTTCTTGTGATTAATGGTGGTAGTGTAACTAGTGAATATTTTGTTAAAGAGAAGAATCATTTAATATTGGTGATTTATGGGTTATTTGTGGTGATTTTCTGGTGGTGGTGGTGATTGGAGGTGGTGCTGGAAGGTTGACCGAAATGATGACCAAAAGTATTCATCGACATTGTGGTTAAAGATTATGCGTTGATTGCAGTGATTTTTTGGTTGAATATGGTGATTTTCTAGTGATGATCGGAGTGGGTGACTGGAAAAGGTGACCGGATTTGTGTTTTCCGGTAGTGGTCGGAGGTGACGGCAGTGTGATGATTTTTTGTTTCCGTTGGTGATTTTTTGGGTTGGCCGGAATTGGTGACCGGAAATGGAGGTTCCCGATGGCTGGAGGTGGTGGATGGGTGGGGATGACGGAAAATTAAAATATTAATAAATTTAATGAGTGATGGGAGATTAATATAAAATATTTGAATGAATGATTATGATTAGATCTTATATCTCACGGTTCTCATTTAAGCACGACCATATATATATATATATATATATATATATTCAAATGAGAACCTAATTTTATACGAGAACTGAGATCTTATATCAGCCACTCATTTCATATGAGTAACTTTTAATCCTGGCCACACAATCTTTTACAGCTCTATAACCGTTTTTAACCGATATAATGTGTAATCTAATATCTCTCTCTCCATTATCGTTTAACAAAATAATGAGTCCATCGCTGTTATCATCTGTTTCCATTATCTCATCGATTCACGTTTTTTAATTATTTTTTTAATCTTTTGTGTGTGAGATCGTTTATAGTTATGAGACTTTGAAGTGATTTACATCGCATTCACCTGTGTTTAACGATGATTAATGAAGATTTGCTACGAATAAGTTCTAATCAAGGTTTGTTTATTGTTTATTGTTGATTAAATTTTAGTGATCTTGCCTAATTTGTGTTTTTAGTGATTTGCTTGTGTATTAATGACATGTTTTATTTAGACTTTTATGTATTGTGTTATAATTTTTCCAAATTTTACTGATTCTTCTGTCCTTTTAGTTATTTGTTCAAGTTTTTGGTGAATGCTAGTTAAATATTTAAATGTGTTTTCATTTTGTGATTTTCAGTGTGTTTTAGTGTTCCAGAATTTAGTGATTTTGCCTAATTTGTTTGGTGATTTGCTTTCTATTTTAATGACGTGTTTTATTTTAAACTTTTTGTATTGTATTGCAATTTTTTCAAATTTTAGTGATTCGTTTGTCCTTGTAGTTATTTGTTTAAGTTTTTGGTGAATGTTAGCTAAATATTTTTCATGTGTTCTCGTGAAGGTGTTACGAGTTTTGATTCTTCACATGCTTCTCGATTTATTGATGATGCTCTTTCCGACAACGGTAATGGTAATGGTAAAGGTTCTGAATCAGTATAAAATGATGACGCTAATTCAAACTACACGTTTTCACCTGGTGGAAGCATGTATTTTGTACCTGTTTGTGTTGATGAGAAGTGTAAACCTTTTGTTGATCAAATTTTTAATTCTTTAGAAGCTGGTCTAAATTTCTACAAAGATTATGGTCGTTCGTGTGGATTTGGTACACGTAGAAGTGTTGAAAAGCAAGATGAAGATCATATAGTGATCAGTAAATGTGTTGTTTGTAATAGATCCAGATTTAATGAGAAGAAACAAACAATTTCTGATGGTAATTCTAATCATGTTGTTCGGAGGAGGACTGTTTCAAGTAGATGTGGTTGTAATGCAAAATTAATTTTGAAATTTATTTCTGGTGAAAGATATAGAGTTTCAAGTAGATGTCTTGTATTTCTCGGAAATTTGCCTTCGATGTTGGTAATGTTAATATTGGAACAAGCAAATCATTTTTCTTTATGAAGGAGCTGGTTGGTGGTTATGCTAATGTAGGTGCAACAATGAGGGCTTTTAGAAATTTTCGTAGAGACTTGAAGGAGTACGTTGGAGAGCCTGATGCACAGATGATAATTGAGAAGTTCAATGCTAAAAAGGAGAGTTGTGAATCTTTTTATTTTGCATATGAGCTTGACAAAGAAGAACATTTGACAAAACTGTTTTGGGCTGATTCAGTTGCTAGGAGAAACTATGAGTTATACGGTGATGCTGTCTCGTTTGATGCTACATTTGACACAAATAAGTATGTAGCAGTGTCCACTTCAAATGTTTTAGTGATTGTTTTTTTTGGTGATTTATTTAATGTTTTTAATTTGTTATTTTTTTTGTCTAGGTATAACATGGTATTTTGTCCATTTACTGGTATTGATAAACATGAGAAATGTGTTACTTTTGGTTTTGCACTTCTCTCTAAAGAAGATATCCCTCATTTTAAGTGGGCATTTGATCAATTCTTGAAAGCAATGGGAAGAAATCCAGTGTGTATAATTACTGATCAGTGTCCTGAAATGAAACAAGCTATTCCAATGTCATTTCATGCCACTGAAGAATTTCCAGCTACTAAACATCGTCTATGTATGTGGCATATAATGGAAAAAATTTCCTGTCTAGGTATAATTTTATATTTTAGTTTTATCCTTTCTTTTATAGGTACACTGCAAGTCATCCTCACTCTGAACTAAAGCCTTTTACTCTCTTTTCTAGCTTGGAAATTTTAATTGTAAGGAAACTGATTTGACGGAGAAATTGAAGAAATACATATGATCGTCCACTATTGAACCCGATGAGTTTGAAAAGGGATGGAAATATGTTTTAATGGAATTCAAATTAGAGGGTAATAAGTGGCTCTGTGAAACCTATGTTTGGTTTAATGAGGACAACTTCGAGATCAGAAAGTGAGAACAACTTTTTCAGCTAGTTTCATAGGCAGAGTGATACTTTATGTGAGTTCTATTTGCGTTTTGAAAGTGCGATGGATAAGCAAAGATATGAAACTGCTCGGTTAAATCAGGAGGGTTCATCTACTATACCTGTAACAATTACAATGTTGTTTATGGAGGCTGAAGCTACACAAGTGTATACTCGTCCGGTTTTTTACAAAGTACAACAAGAGATGGTGGCTTCAGGTTATGATATGCGAATACAAACAATTGGTCCTTTAGTTGATGGTATTAAGTGTTATGAAATGAAAGATGTCATGCTCAAAGACCAAATTTTTAAGGTAATTACAAGTTTAAATTTATGCACAGGTTTTCTCCTAGGGCTGTTAGTTATTTTAATATTCAAGTTTCTGTTATGAATCCCTCTTTCATTTGATAATCTTTGGTAGGCATTATAAGTTTTTGATATGTCCTGTTACTAAATTAGTAACAGAACATATGTTACCACCGATGAGCACCTGACATCATTGTCTTGTATAAATTACAGTTATCAAGTTGGAAGTAAGTGTTCTAATCACCACAACAATTTCAAATAACTTACAGTCTTACACAAGCATGCCTATATATGACATCCGTGATATACTAGTGATAAAAATAGAGCACCATTACACAGTAGATAGTTATAACAAACCTGCTCCTTAAAACCACGTGAAAGCATTTCATCTGCTTCATCCAATACAAACATCTTGATATAATCTTTGGTAGGCATTATAAGTTTTTGATATGTTATGTTACTAAATTAGTATTGTAGCATAGTGACTATGAGGTGCTTTTTTCTGCTCATAAAGCATGAATGAGGGATTTAATGGGAGCTGTCTGATTCTTAACTTGCTTTGTCATCCTTTTTCACATACTAAGTCGGTGACGGTAGGACCTAATCGGTGGAAATGTAGTTTGTTTTAATTATTTATATAGGAATAATTATGGTTTTTTGGTGATTTATAGACAGTTTGGTGATTCTTGGACCTATATTTAGTGATTATTGTACTTTTAATTAATGTCTTTTTGCGTTTTTTGTTTTTAATTTCAGGTTAAAGTAGAAATCATGCAGAATGTTCTTGAAAAAAGTTTGTCATGTGTGTGATTCTGTGTAGGCATGCATTTTGTGTTCTTACGCACTATGAGGGGACTAAATTACCGAGAAATCTTGTGCTCAAACAATGGAACAAAAATTCTGAAAATGCACCATCATCTATAAAGTTATTGGGTGTTTCAGATGACTTTAAAAGGATGGAAAATGCATCTTTGAAACAAACAAATATCTGGTTTAGTTTTCAGAAATCGATGAACAAGGCAGGAGTTAATATAGAAAAGTTGGCTTATGTTGAGAAAACGGTTAAACAGTTGGTCTCTGATCTTGGTGATGATACTTATTTAAGTAAGAAAGCTCATATAGAGATGTTAATGGGTCCACATCCAAGAGAAGATCTTATTATCCATGTTCCAAAGTAATCATGCATTACGATAGGAACTCCCAATTCTCTGGCAAATATAGCCCTTTTCATCATTTCTTCACATGTACCCGCAGTAGCATTCAAGTAATGCCCTTTGATTTCACCAGTTTCAGCCTGTGCTTTATAAAGTGCTTCGGCACAAAATAAGAAACGATCTCTCCAACGCATAAATGGTTGGGAGTTCACATTCTCATCGTCTTTGGTAAAATCAAGTCCACCGCGGAGACATTCATAAACCGCTCTACCGTAGTTTTTAGCGGATAACCCCAATTTAGGGTTAAAAAGACTTGTTATTGCAAGAGAAAAGGCGATAAAAAATGGAAACAAACGACCAAGAAAATGCAAGTTATACGTCCCCCCTGCTTACGTCGCCTTTTTGGCGACGTATAAGGCCTTTTTAACCGACGTAAAAGACCAGTTTTCTACTAGTGATATGAGCCTTTTGAGACACAATATTTTTTTTTGCCTTTTTATATTTTCTTAAAATATTTTTTTTTGATTTAATATTATATGGAGGGGTGCCTTTTAGTGATGTGTATCAAATTTTTGGTGATAAACATGACTAAAATGGTTAAGAATTATTTTTTTAATTATATATGAGTGAATTTTTAGTGAATTATATCAAAATTTGGTAATATTAGTAAAACAAGATTAGTGATTCTGTGAACATTTTGGTCACTTCTAGCATCTTATAACTTTTTAGAAATATAAGGTATATTTTACCTTTACTATAGACTAAAAAAGGAACCAAACAAAATATTGAAATTAACCATGTTTCACATTCATTAAACTTGAACCTCAAACTTACTCTATTACAATGCTCACCAGATCTCGTTTAAACATCAACAGGAAAGATTACCAATGAACAATGTTTTTAAATCTAATGTATCCTATTAAGTAGTCAGTAAAATCTAGGTTTGGAATTCTTTGCCATCATCGGTTGTAGTACTACCATTAACAATTGTCTTCTGTGCGGCTTCTTCTTCAATGGTCTTCTGTTCAGCATTTTTTTCATCATCCGGAAATAGAACAGTTCCAGAAGATTTCACTTTTTTGCTATCACAAGTGCCAACACAGATATGAGTAGTTGTCTTCTGAGCAGTTGTTTGTTCGTCCGGAAAGAGAACAGTTCCACTGATTTTCTCTCTCTTTTGGTTCCTTGAGCTTGCTGCAATCATTATGCTCATTAATTTCTCTGTTGCTATTTTTTCGTGTAATGAGTTTGCTTCATCTAAAATAAGATTCCTCCTCTCATTAAGATGCGATGTCAAAATGGCATGAGCATATTTCGTTCTTAGCTTATCCATTTGTCCTTTCTGTCCCATCTGCATTAGAATTAAATAAAAACATTATGAAATTTAAAGGACAATTTGATAAATTAGCAGCTTATGGCTAATGTTCTACAATGTCTTTAGATTACCTTTTCTGTTTTTAAGTGAGTATTCCACTTGTTGAGCTTTCCTTTATAGGTCTCCATATGCCGCATAAGGAAAACACCACAGTCTTTGTAGTTTTGGAATGTCTACCAAGTCATGGACAAGTAAGAGACTTTGACCTTTTTTACTCTCTTAGCCAATGACTTTAGCTCTTTTTCCTCCAAATACTTGACAAAATGATTTTTCTGAAAATCAATATCGGCAATTGTTCTATTCAAAGCATATAAAATATAGTAGTTTCTAAAAAAAAAATTGGTGATTTTGTGTTGTTCTACTTGCTGATTGGTGATTAATATGCTTGTACTTGTTTCTTGGTAATTTATATGCTTATAAAGTTTAGTGAAGCGTACCAGTTTACGAGCATATCTCCCATATTCCTTATTACCATCTTTACCGACTCTGATGTTATCGAAGACCTCAAAAATTGCTTTCTTCAAGTTAATGCAAATCAAGTAGTAGTGTTCATCTTGGAATATTGGGAAAAAAATCTACAAAAAATTCTAGTTAGTTTAATTCATAACAGCCAAGTTCAATAATTTTCGTATCAATTACCAGATTGTGGTCTTCAATTTTCTTGTCTGGGCACTACAAGAAAAACTGAAACAGACAACACTTATCAGACAACGGTCGGCAGTAAAAGCATTGTTTGAAATTTTCACACAACGGTTTTTTTTTTGCAAAATCTGTCTGTTGTCTGAAAGAACTTCCACAACGGTTTCTAAAACCATTGTCTATTAGAATGAGTAAAACAGAGGCTTTACACAACGGAATTATAAAACCGTTGTCTGAAGAAAGGTCAGACAAGTGTTTCATAAACCGTTGTTAAAAACAGACAAGTGTTTTTTTTTGTTACTTAAATGGATGTCACACAACAGTTTGAATAAACACTTGTCTGATTCTAACAACGGTTTACAAAACCATTGTTTGAAGAAACTTAAGACAATGGTTTTGTAAACCGTTGTTAGAATCAGACAAGTGTTTTACTTGTATGTGGACTATACTTAATTCACACAACAATTTCTGCATACCGTTGTCCAATTGAAATCTTAGAGACAATGGTTTTTGGCTGTTAAATATGTTGCTGTCACACAATTGTTTAGCTTACATAAACCGTTGTCTGATAGTTAAAAAAATTAAAAAAAAAACCATAAAATAGTTGTGAAGCATGCTCAATATTTTTATCATTACCCTCCACAATCATTGTATCGGCTTGTACACAGACGCCGCTACACAAAAACGTACAAGGCCCGGTTGTGCCGCATCTTTTCAAAAACGTTGAAACACTACTACTTTTGGGAACGGGACATGTGTCAGATTCAATGAATTTTTTTTTTAAATGATTTCTTCGACGATCCAACCGTACGGATGTTAATCAGTACTCATTCTAGTGTTGGGAAAAAATAATCAAAAAATAACAAGGCACGGTTGTGCCGCATCTTTTCAAAAACGTTGGAACACTACTACTTTTGGGAACGGGACATGTGTCAGATTCAATGAATATTTTTTTTAAATGATTTCTTCGACGATCCAACCGTACGGATGTTAATCAGTACTCATTCTAGTGTTGGGAAAAAATAATCAAAAAATAACAAGGCCCGGTTGTGCCGCATCTTTTCAAAAACATTGGAACACTACTACTTTTGGGAACGGGACATGTGTCATATTCAATGAATATTTTTTTTAAATGATTTCTTCGACGATCCAACCGTACGGATGTTAATCAGTACTCATTCTAGTGTTGGGAAAAAATAATCAAAAAATAACAAGGCCCGGTTGTGCCGCATCTTTTCAAAAACGTTGGAACACTACTACTTTTGGGAACGGGACATGTGTCAGATTCAATGAATATTTTTTTTAAATGATTTCTTCGACGATCCAACCGTACGGATGTTAATCAGTACTCATTCTAGTGTTTTTTGGAAAAAATAATCAAAAAATAACAAGGCCCGATTGTGCCGCATCTTTTCAAAAACGTTGGAACACTACTACTTTTGGGAACGGGACATGTGTCAGATTCAATGAATATTTTTTTTAAATGATTTCTTCGACGATCCAACCGTACGGATGTTAATCAGTACTCATTATAGTGTTGGGAAAAAATAATCAAAAAATAACAAGGCCCGGTTGTGCCGCATCTTTTCAAAAACGTTGGAACACTACTACTTTTGGGAACGGGACATGTGTCAGATTCAATGAATATTTTTTTTAAATGATTTCTTCGACGATCCAACCGTACGGATGTTAATCAGTACTCATTCTAGTGTTGGGAAAAAATAATCAAAAAATAACAAGGCCCGGTTGTGCCGCATCTTTTCAAAAACGTTGGAACACTACTACTTTTGGGAACGGGACATGTGTCAGATTCAATGAATATTTTTTTTAAATGATTTCTTCAACGATCCAACCGTACGGATGTTAATCAGTACTCGTTCTAGTGTTGGGAAAAAATAATCAAAAAATAACAAGGCCCGGTTGTGCCGCATCTTTTCAAAAATGTTGGAACACTACTACTTTTGGGAACGGGACATGTGTCAGATTCAATGAATATTTTTTTTAAATGATTTCTTCGACGATCCAACCGTACGGATGTTAATCAGTAGTCATTCTAGTGTTGGGAAAAAATAATCAAAAAATAACAAGGCCCGGTTGTGCCGCATCTTTTCAAAAACGTTGGAACACTACTACTTTTGGGAACGGGACATGTGTCAGATTCAATGAATATTTTTTTTAAATGATTTCTTCGACGATCCAACCGTACGGATGTTAATCAGTACTCATTCTAGTGTTGGAAAAAAATAATCAAAAAATAACAAGGCCCGGTTGTGCCGCATCTTTTCAAAAACGTTGGAACACTACTACTTTTGGGAACGGGACATGTGTTAGATTCAATGAATATTTTGTTTAAATGATTTCTTCGACGATCCAACCGTACGGATGTTAATCAGTACTCATTCTAGTGTTGGGAAAAAATAATCAAAAAATAACAAGGCCCGATTGTGCCGCATCTTTTCAAAAACGTTGGAACACTACTACTTTTGGGAACGAGACATGTGTCAGATTCAATAAATATTTTTTTTAAATGATTTCTTCGACGATCCAACCGTACGGATGTTAATCAGTACTCATTCTAGTATTGGGAAAAAATAATCAAAAAATAACAAGGCCCGGTTGTGCCGCATCTTTTCAAAAATGTTGGAACACTACTACTTTTGGGAACGGGACATGTGTCAGATTCAATGAATATTTTTTTTAAATGATTTCTTCGACGATCCAACCGTACGGATGTCAATCAGTACTCATTCTAGTGTTGGGAAAAAATAATCAAAAAATAACAAGGCCCGGTTGTGCCGCATCTTTTCAAAAACGTTGGAACACTACTACTTTTGGGAACGGGACATGTGTCAGATTCAATGAATATTTTTTTTAAATGATTTCTTCGATGATCCAACCGTACGGATGTTAATCAGTACTCATTCTAGTGTTGGGAAAAAATAATCAAAAAATAACAAGGCCCGGTTGTGCCGCATCTTTTCAAAAACGTTGGAACACTACTACTTTTGGGAACGGGACATGTGTCAGATTCAATGAATATTTTTTTTAAATGATTTCTTCGACGATCCAACCGTACGGATGTTAATCAGTACTCATTCTAGTGTTGGGAAAAAATAATCAAAAAATAACAAGGCCCGGTTGTGCCGCATCTTTTCAAAATCATTATAAAATGTTTCCCCCTTAAACGAAAATTATTACGAGCACCCTTTGCCCCCTTAATTAATTTCTCTCTCGCATTCAGTCTTCGATTCACTATTTTTTTAAATTATCAAAAATGATGCAGTAACATTCGAATTTTGAATTAATTTTTACTATTATAAATCATGTATAATATATTAATATTTTTTTAATTATATTATGTAATTGACTAATTACACATGATATTTATTTTATGTTAAATAATAAGAATTAAAAAAACATTACACCCGACTGAAAAAAATAAAAGGCGGCAAGTTTCCCCCCAAACTAAATTATTGGAAGCAGACTTTTCCCCTTAAACGAGAAAACGAAAAAAACGCTCTCTCATACACTTATCCTCTCAGTCTCAATTTCACTCTCCCTCTCTCACTCAACTTTCAAGCGACGAATTATGAACGCCATAGATTCAAAAACTCAACTCTCATATTTCTTCTCTTCTTTTATCTATTCCCCTTTTTCATCTCTAATTTGAATCTAATTTGTTTTTGATTTTGCAGGTGGTTTTTGATTTTAAGGATTCCATCACTGGATTCCATCTCTCAACCGGATTAATTGGTAAATACTTCATAATTTTAACTACTTCATTGATTTTGCTATCTTCTTTACTTTTCTATTTTAATTTCAATTAGGGTTACGATTAGGGGTTTCAATTGAGGGTTTCAGTTAGGGTTTCGATTGGGGCTTTAAATTAGGGCTTGTAGTAGACTAGTAGTTCTCTATCACATCTCAACGTAGCGGATTTTAAACAATTTGATAGTAGTTTATTCATCAAATTTCTTTTTCAGCACCAATTGTAGCATTTTCCATAACAGCATTGCTTGAAAAATTCCTGTACCAATTTATAATTTAAAAGCATCATGAAAGAATATGTTAAGTTTGGTGGGTTGTTACTCACTACCCTTTTGTCCATACACTGTAAGGTGTTTATTTTATTCGTTTCTTTGTAAAATATGATGTGTACAAGTGCTTGAGAAATTTGAAGTGAACCCTGTTGTCGTATAGAGCTTGATATGATAGTATCATATTTTCAGACAGATCTTTGTGTAATGCAAATTGTTTTAACTATTGAACATATTTCATTGCGTGTCATCATTTGAATCATTTTCGGAAAACTGTTCTAGTGCTACTTTCTTGTTGTCCGTACTCTTTTCTGTGCATTTAATTATGTCATTTCTATAAACATTATTTTCAATGCATCAGGTACGAGAAGTATCATGTTGCTTTTGGAGGTGAAGAAGAAGGGAGAAAAGCAAACTACACTGACATGGTAAACCTTTCCTTGAGTATATTCTGATTTACATGAAAAATGTTTCCTCCTATTTTGGCATACATGTTATTCATAAAATATAGTTGAATTGATCATGAAAGCTTGGTTCAAAATGTCAAAATGACCTGATTCCTAGGCTTAATTTAATAAAACAACTATGTTTCCTGCTTGCTATTTTTCCCTAACTACGGAGCAGCCTTGTAATGTAATACATGCTAGTCGCTACTTAAAATAAGTTGTGTGTGTGTTGCAGGTTAATAAATACTACGATCTTGTCACGAGCTTTTACGAATATGGCTGGGGAGAATCGTTTCACTTTGCACCCAGGTGATTGTTAGTCTCAAGGTTCTCATGAATTTGTGCTTTTAAAGAAGCATACAACTGTGTATCGTGATGTGTGTGTCTCATATGATAGAAGGTGGCCTTCAACAGCTCCATGAAACTTACAAATGATAACTGCTGTGTTTGCAGATGGAAAACAGAATCTCTTCGAGAAAGCATTAAAATCAACTATAATATATCTACTTTGTCTGAGATATTTGATCAACTATCTTAGCATGAGATCATTGCTAGCAAGGATGGTTTCGAGTTATACAAAACCTGCTAATTATATGTAGTTGTTTTCAGGCAAGTAACATATCTGATTATGTGCCAATTTTCTAAGGTCAAGTATGTCTACTGATTGCACATTTGTCATATGAGAATTTAGAAATTTTTCGATTTTATTCTTCTTTTGTGTATGAGTAATGAGTAATCTTTCTGTTTCTCTTATGGTATTTGCTTTCCTGGTTTGTATTTTCCATCCAGTGATTGTCCTCGTGCAACGTCTTGTACGATGAAGATATCGGGGGACAGAAATCCAGTAAGCAAAAGAGCTCAGGTATGTACTGCGTTTGATATATTTTTAGCTTCTTACTAAGGAATAATTAGCATTTGGTTCTTCCCTTTAGTTAAGCTTGAATATGCAGGACTATGCTAGTTCCATTGTTTGACCTATTTAGAATTTGTAGTCTTTTTAACATACGACCATTTATCAAATACGACCATTGGTAATAACAAATTGTGAGTTGTGAATTATGTGAAAAATGTTGCATTCTTCTGTTGCCTAGTCTTCATCACCTTGAGTTAATTTGGAAGCTGTTTTAATTTACTTGAATAAATAGACATTGTTGTGAAGTAAAGACTAAGTACTTACTTTCAGTTTACATTCCGTTGGATATTCTGTTCTTTCATTCTAGTATGCATAATTGCATTCCTAATTTTTTTCAGGGAGGGAAGAAACTTACTAAAAAGAAGTTTAAAAAGGTGGCTGAATGTGTCTCAAAACCAGAGTTGGTCGCTAATGTTGTTGAACATATTTAACTTAATTAGTTCGTGAATTTTACTTGGTTGGATGTGTTGGTTGTAATGGTTTATTGAACACGATGGAATGGAATGGCTGTTTGTTTTGGTTTTAGTTTGGCTTCTTTATATTGCCAGTTTGGTTTCTTTATATTGCCAGTTTGGTTTTTTAATTTTGTTATATAAAACACTTCAGACAACAGTTTATGCTAAACCATTGTCGTAAACACTTTAGACAACAGTTTTTTGTCCAATACCGTTGTCTATCAAAATCAGAAACAAGTGTTTTACAAACAAAAACTGTTGTGGTTCTGCTAATGTTCAAACATGTTTATCTTTTTAAACCATTGCCTAACAGCTTTCAGACAACAGGTATTTAAAGAAAACAATTGTGCAAGTCAAGAATAGACAACAGTTTTTAGAAAGGAAACCATTGTGTTAAACTATTAAGATAATGGGGTTGTTCTACTAAAACCGTCGTAAATATTTAGATCACACAACACTCTTTTGGAAAATAAAGCCTTGTCTGAAAATTAAAATAACAACATTTTCTAGTTAATAAACAATTGTTGATTTATTTGTCAGACAATGGTTTCTACAACAACCGTTGTTGTTCACGCGTTTCAGACAACGTTTTCTAAGACCAAAACCGTTGTCTGTAGGGAATCAGACAACGGATGCGTCCGTTGTCTGAGCTGCATAACAGACGGCATCTCAATAGACAACGGTTTTCTAGGGCATCAGACAACGGGCAAAAAGCCTTGTCTGATTCAATTATTCTTGTAGTGGGGTTTTGTTTAAAGAAGTGATTCATTTCAACTCCAAATCTTTCGTATTGATCCTCCTCTGATTTGCTGTCATCCAGTGGTCCAACATGTTCATTTTTTTTAGATATGTAGAAGTTAGTAACTAGTTAGTTAACTAGCATAAATGTGCACGATAGTAAAATTTATTAAAAATTACCGAAAAGCCAATGTTGAAGAATAAGCGTAGTGGTGATTATGGTGATTTGTATTTTTCTTTATCGTTCAGCAAGGTACACCACACGTCTATTACAGAAGTGTATATTTTTTCCCCTGGTCTATGGGTTGTCATGTGCTCGCGAATACAATATTATTCTCCATAGTTAAACACATGTTCACTGGATAATAAATCAATATAGCGCATTAAAAGAGAGAAAGATAAATACGTACATGTGATTATTTAAAATTGATGCTTACATGTCATCTTTTCCCTTCTGGATTATCCATCTCCATACAGCATACTCTTGGGTTGAGTATTTTGAATTTTTATCGATTTCCCTTTGAATATAGGGTGATCGATAAGCAGCAGTGATTTTTGTTTCTCTCTTCTCCCTTATCAGTTGTTGAGGCATAGGTGTTATAGTGGTATTTTTATCAGACTCCTGCTAAACAATGGTGTCATCACCATGTTCTCTACTTATATCCTTGCATATGTCAATAACAGAATTCTGAAGATCCGTTCCAAGAGAAAATGAAGGTACTAACAACTCTTGCATGTCCATTTCCATATATTTTTTCCTTGGGACAAGTAAAGATATTCAATAAGCTCAATATGATCTAATTCTACTGGATCGATTAAATACTCTTCACTGCTCCACTTTTCACGACTAACATTGTTTTCCTTAACAGTTACTTCCAAACTAATATATGTTTCTATGTGGTCCGATTCAAAAGTATCTTTACTTTTTGAAGTTGTGCTGCTTTCAGTTTTTTCCTTCAATTGTGTAAGAATTCCAATGACTTTGGCTTGAAGTTCAGAAATGTTCTTGTCATCCGGATGTTTTGCCTTTGCTGATTCCAACTCAAACATGTAAGCATCCATTACAATTATCAATGTTGTAGCTTTTGTAGTCAACGTCTCAAACTAGTTCTGAAAAAAAACAATTATACTAATAAGACCACTTCAAGCCTTGTACATAGAATGCTGAATATTTGTTTTATCATAGTTTACATCTTCTTTTTCTTCGGCCTCATGCTATCCAGGACATATGAATTTATCAACTATTTGGCCAGGTTGTTCCTGTGAGAGTAATTATAAAATCCTTAAGATAATTTAACTACAACTTTTTGGTGAATCGCTAATAAATCACTAAGATATTAAGTGATTGATAGATATAATAAGCATGTACATTTATAGGAAAGTCAAGTTTTTTGCATCGAACACTACCTCTTGTCTTTCCCTGGCTTGTGGTATTGTTTCATCATTCCTCATATGAACAAAACCATCCTGCACAATATTAATAGAACAAAGCATCAAATATCAAATATAAAGTAATATGCATTCTATATTATTATCACTAAAATTTTAATTATTAAATTACTAAATTATTGGTAATTTTTTATTATTAATTGATGATTTTTACTATGAAATCACTAATTGTTATGGTGAATTTTTAAATGTAACTTAGTGATCCATAGTCTTTTTGTACACCGATTTCACCTGTCTTGCATTGTTTTGGTGATCTTCGTGGCTTGTGTTGCTTTCCTCAACTCCATGATCATCCTTCATTATCTACTAAAACAACTATTAATACCAAAACCAAGTATTCTATTAAGGTACGAATAAAGTAAATTTTTTGTTTCTTACTTGATCAATTTCTGCTTGATGCCTAATTACTAGATTTTCTTCAAAATTTCCACATTGCTTCTCATAGTTCTGCCTCTGTTTGAGAAGTTCCATTGTCCAATTTTTGAATGCTGGAAACTTTCTTTCAACAGGGGTTAGGCCTTTGAATATCACACGGTCAACATAAAATATCTGCCATATTTATTTCAAGAAATACCAATCAGTTTTGCGTTTACAAAAAAAACCTAGTGATTTCTGCAACTAAAGAGTAGTGATAAAGGTACTTACAATGAGTAATATTATCCGACCAGTGTAAAAGAGTGATCTTGTAGTCTTCCTCCAGTTTGCTTTTGTTTTCACCAAACATCTAAGTAAGAATTCCCCCCAATTATACTGAATTACAATCATCAAGCTGAATGTCAAATCCTAGTATGTCCCTATGCACATAAGATCCGGTTTGGATTTCAATTAGGACGTTAGACAATACCATGAGAAAGCTCACTTTAAATTGATCATCAGCTTCTTGACTTTCTTTTATTTTTTCCGCCACCGCTGCTGTTGTGATATTATTCTTTCCACAATTATGTCTCTCTAAATCTTTATCCTCTGTTGCCAGTGTGAAAATTTTATCCCCATTCGGCAAACCAAGCATTTTATAGACATCCTGATCAGTGATAGCAATGCTTTCACTCTGAAGTTTGAGGGAGCAGGTTTCGGCATCAAATGCTTCGAGTACGCTACATGCCAATCTATGTGGAATTTTTCCCAAACGGAAGTCAAGTATATGTTTGAAACCAGTGCTTATCACCCATTGTTTTTGCTGGTCAGATAGGTTTGTTACCATGTATGTCAAAGTATTAGGTGAGTTTCGTATTTTGAATTTCTCTGTCCTATTTATTTTTCTAGCTTTGCCAACTTTCCCATCCCATTTATCTTCATTTGGTTCATGTTACAATTAAAAAATTAGTGATCGTGACAACACTAAACATGTTTTTCATTTTTCAGTGATATTCATTTCATATTGGTAATTATGCATAATATATACCTTTGCGGTCTTTGTTTTTTTCTTATTCCTTTCTTTGGCATCAACATCACCAAGTTGACCTTCATCGCTTTCCTAATATAGAACATTGAAAAATCAGCAACATTTATGTCTGACAACATCCAGAAAAAAGTGGTTATTTTACTTTATCAACAAGTCCGAATTTGGGATTCTTATTTATGATCCTCAGCTTTTTCCCTTTAGTTTTTTCTTTCTCTTCTTGTCCTATATCCTGCCAGGTATTAATACATTATAAGAATCTTTCGCGTGCTTAATTTTTGTGCAAAGGTGATTGTAGATGCATTTACCTCAACATTAAGCCTCCTTTTGGTCTTTGTGATTGTTTCTTTAGCCGTTGTTGATGTACCTATTATCAATATTGGTGCACTCCTCTTTGTCATAGGTTGTGGAGTTGCAAAATCATCATCGTCATCAAAATCAACAGATCGAGAGTTAATAACAACATTAGGCTTCCCAACACCCTCCTGATCAAGTTCCATGGGCTTACTATAGGTAGTTTTTTCTATATTTAGTAATTTTAGCCTCCGACTTTCTCTTCTTATAGTCGAATCTGCATCTATTTGTTATAAATAATCATACCAACTCAGTCAAATTACATTTACTGGAAGAAAATACTACACAAGAAAAATAGCCAAAAAAAGCAACTCGACTTTTAATAAAAATCTTCAAATGTTATATAATACATGTCACCAAAAAATTCCTCTACGCAGAGAGAAGAAAATGTACATTCCCAGCTCATTTTTGCACACAAAACCTTGTACATATCACATCACTAAACAAATTGTATCATATCACTAAACCAATAACATTGTATCACTAAATAAATAATTTCAATACAAAAAAAGGACTTAAATTACCAAAACAAATAGCATCATATCATTAAATAAATCATTTCAATTTCAAAAAAAGGACAACATATCACTAAAAGTATAACAGAAAACAAAATCCAGTATACACAAAAGATAGTATCACCAAAACTACTATCACCAAAACTAGTAAACTACTATCACCAAAACTAGTATAACTAAAACCGCATCATCATAGCAAAACAGATATGTACTTCTTTTAAAAGATAAATCATCAAAAAATGCATAACATTTTCACTAAAACTACTATCATTAAAACATAACAAACACAGCTCTTCTAAAACTTGTATCACCAATAGTAATAATAAAAGTATCACCAAAACATAACACATGCACTTAATTTAAAAGATCATAAATCATAAAAAAAAATGCATTGCATCACCAAAAATAGATAAAATCACTAACAATTAAGAGAAACATCACTAGATTTTTACCTTCACGGCGTATAGACATTCTATAATAGCTTTTGAAGTTCTGCAACATCATTTACAAACATGTAAGTATAAAAAAATGAGAATAATAGGGATTATTGTTAATATATCTATTTCATACACATACCTGAGATGATTTGGTGATTTTATGGTGTCAAATTTGAATCGTGAAAAAGAGGTCTGATAAAGCTTCATCTCCACTGAGTATTTCAATTTTAATTGAGGTTTTGATGTAGTTTCAATGATTTATCAATGAAGGCGGACTGAGTGGATAGTTGTACAATTAAGCGAGGATTTAATTGCTCCAACGGTTTTATTCAATTTAAGAGATGTAGGCTTGATTTTGCTCTTAATTAACAAAATACCACAGAAGTTTTTGGGCCTAGTGGGCTTGATTTCACCTAGTTATCAGTTCTCACAATTGTTGGGTTCTCATTAGAGTAGCCATCTATATATATATATATAAAATAGGGTCGTTCTCCATTGAAAACCCCCAATATTGTGAGATATGAGATCTAATCGTAGTCATTCATTAATATACTCTATATTAATCTCCCACCACTCATTAAATTTATTAATATTTTAATATTCCATCACCCCCACCCATCCATCACCTTCGCGAACCTCTATTTCCGGCCACCACTAACTCCGGTCACCATCTCCGGCGACCAATTCCGCCAACCCAAAAAATCACCACCGGAAAAAAAAATCACCACACTATCGTCACCTCCGACCAGTACCAAAAAACAAAAAATCACCACCAGAAAACACAAATCACCATCTGTTATAATCACAAATCACCATCTGTTATAAAAAATCATCACCGTCACACGGAAATCACCATCATGTCCTCCAATATTCTGCCATCTTTCCCGACCAGTACTTCCTACCAGTGTCCACCGCCAATAAATCACCAGTTTTATATCAAAATCACCATATTAAACCGCCAAAAATACTGCAGTAAAACAAAAATCACTACAATCAAGCCACCACAAGACCACCACATTTGGACGCCATGTCCGAACACCAACTCCAACCACCATAAACAAATCACCAATATTAGAAACAAATCACTAGATTTAAATTAAAATCGCAACCATGAACAAGATATTTATTTTTCTAATTTTTCTAGAGGTTTACAATCAATTTTAAATACTAATAAATCAAAAAATATTATTTAGCATATTAGAAGTAGAAGATATGTTCGAAGTTACAGAGGAGAAAAGTTCGAATTTATAGAGAAGACATATCAATAAAGTTTCATTTGAAGTAGAGTAGATGTTCGAATTTATAAAGGAGAATAGTTTGAATTTATAGATAAGCCGTAAAATTAGAAGTTCTATTGAAAATAGAATAAATATTCGAATTTATAAAGGAGAATAATTTGAATTTATAAAAAAATACATAGAATTCAAAGTTTTATTACTATACAATAGAGGACAAGAGTAGAATTTAAAGTTTTATTGAAAGTTTTTACGGGAGAACGGCTATTAGAAAGTAACGAGTAATTTTTGAAAGTTATTAATATATAACATAAGTATTCATTATATTAAATTTGAGATATTATATTAAAAAAGAATATCGTTTCATGGGAGAACGACTTATTAGAAAGGACCGAGTAATTTTTGTAATTTAATTGATTAAATTTTAAAAAAAAATTAGGACGCCGCCGCGAAGCGCGACTTTTTCAACTAGTTAATATATATTTGACAAATAATTATTATTGTGACATTTTTATATTTGCGTTCAGATATTGGTGCATGCACATGTATCACATACATAAGTATATAAATTTTTAATTTTGAATTCGCAACTGTAGATAAAATATTCTTCTATCATTGTAATCATCGATTATGTAATTATAATTTAATTATATAATTATACTTACACTTTTCTTTGATTGTATATAATTTTAATTAAATTTGCTGACTTGAGTCTACTCTTGATATAACTTGTATTCAAAGAAATGGGTGAATTGAACACATATAGAGGGAATGTAGATCTTTCATCTATAGTTGATTGATATTATTGTTGATTAATACTCCCTCCCCGTTTCAAAATAAATATTGTCCACTTTGAAAACAAATTACGGATATCAAGAAATCATAACATTGATAACAAAATTATATTTATATTCATATTTATTGTATTGAGATTGAATAAGTGTTTATGGTGTAAATTTAGTCTTGGAAATATAAATTAAAGACTAAACAATTAGAGGTGGCTTAGATTTAGTCTTGGAAATACAAATACAAATGTAGTTTTTAAAAATGACATTTAAATGATAAGTGGACAATTAATTTGAAACAAATTTTTTTTTTCAAAAGGGGACAAAAAAGGGGACAAGTATATTGAAACAGAGAGAGTAGTTTGCATCAATGAAAAATAAACATTTTTCTGTGGCAAGAACCAATAAGTAAGATCATGAACAAAATCCATCAGCTTTTGTTGCATTTTTTGACATTCTTGGGCAAAACAACTACAAATCATCATATTTGTTCAGGGATTCCAGTAACCTAAGACTGAAGAAGCTAAGATCGTAACACATAAATTTGAAATTGAAGGAATCTAAGACATGATGACCGAGATGAATATTTTGTTCTATGACAAATTGCTACATTATCAACACTTGGAAAACAAGTCAGAGGTTTTGAAGATGTCTCTTTTTTTGCACAAGTAATGTTGAAACTTAAAATATATTAAAATATATTGTGATACAATTATTAAAGATTAAAATCAAGAATGTCAAATAACAGTAATAATTAAACAATAGCTGAACAATGGCTTAACAGCCATAAGTAATAATTTAATAAATTCAAAACGTTCATCTTCTTAAAATCGCGCCTGCAACTCCTGGACTGTGTTTTTGTTAAGTTGGAAAGCCTTGGCAAGAATGTCAGCAGATATATCAGGATTGGCTCCAAATACAGCATTTGCAATGGTGATAACCCCTGGATTTTGGCTGTTGAGACCAGCAATTGCTACTGCATTACCGTATCCAATATTTTGTTGGTAATGCACAAGTCCTTGCGGGAACACAAACACATCACCTTCGTTAAGAACTTTGGTGATATGACGGTTTTCTGGGTTCGAAGTGACAAATCCAACCCTCAATGTACCTTTGATGACTGTCAAAATTTCAGTAGCACGAGGATGCGTATGTGGTGCATTGATTCCCCACGGTGCAAAGTCAATACGAACAAGAGAAATGCCGAGTGTGTTGAGTCCAGGAATTCTAGCAACATTAACTGTAGTTACAGCTGATCCAACTTTACTGGATAATGTGTCACCTGCTACATTCAATCCGCTAGTAAAGAAGTCATTTTCAGTTACAACCTTGGGGTCCTTGCAAACTAGTCCGTTCACCAAAACTGAAAGAAGAAGCAAATTTGTAAGTTGATTTGTAGTGCACAAGAGTAAAATGTAGACAAGAAAAGATAATGACAAAACAATACATACCTGGGCTATTTGCATCAGCAACACAGAAATCCTGAAGAGGATTATTATCAGTCGCCAAAGCAACAAAGCTAGTCATAGTAGTTATAACGAAACAAATGAAAAGAACTTTGGAGCCGCTTGATGAAACCATCTTTGAAAACTTTTGGTTATAACTATTATGTGTATTAAAGAGTATGATAAATTTTAGGATAAAAGAGAAAGAATGACGAGTTATGAGAATTGAGGAATTGAGTTGTGAAGATATGGATCTTGTCTGAGGCTTATATAGAAAAGCTTTAGAAGGGGAAGTGTGACAAAAAGGACAACAGAAACAATTACTATTTCTTAAAGAAAGCAATTGACCTAGTCCTTTATAGTGAATTTTCAATGACGGAAGTAGTAAAATAGCCGATTCAATATTTGACGCGATCGAAATATTGAAGTGGTAAATCTATTTATAGTATTTAGTATTCATTTAATTATCAATACCTCTTGGGCGCGTCAACCTAGTGACATAATTTCGCCTAAAGTCTATCAATATAAGTATGTTGTCCATGCCCGCCGAGTATGTTGTCTGCAGCATGATCAAATAGTATACAGCTGGGGTTAAAAGTGGAAAACCGATAAACAGTAAAAATCATACCACCAATGTAATTCGCTTTTTTAAATAAATTTGTTAACTTCATGATGTCATTAAGGGTTGGAAAATTAAAATATTAATTTTACATTGGTTACCTTGTATATATTAAGGCTCAAGTGCAGTGTTAAAAATCGTTCTTTAATCCGATTAATGACCAAGTAATCGAGAATCAGTAAGTTACCACATCTGATTATGAATAATAACTGGAAAAATCTTTATCTGATGTAGTCAAGAGCAATATATCTGATGTCAGAATATAAAAATATTAATTTGTTTTTCTAGTGGTTACCGGTTAGTATCCAACTTTTTGAAACTTTGTTAACTGATTTTGTTTTTTAATAATTAGGCTTATATGTCTTGCAATTGAGTATCTTACAATTGAGTATCTGTATCAACAAATTTTACCGTGAGCGAGAATTCCAGAACCGATAAATGATAAGCTTTTAACCACTTAAATTTTTTTACCGCGTTCTTGTTAACTGATTTAATCATAATTGTATTTTCATTCGTGATAATAAATTAAATTACATACAAAATTTATGTCAAAATGCCGCTCTCAAAATCTCACACTCACACAAAGATGTATAAAATAGAATAAGAGGACATGTGACCTAACCTGCAACACATTTTGTACATTTGACACTATCCATGCAGGAACCATGTGAGGAAACTGTGTGACACATTCAAACGCAACAAAGATAAAACGCACGGATTAATTCAATGTGAAAGAAAACCCTTCTATGATTATAAAAAAATTCCTTCCAATGTATATCATTACAAGGGGACAGGGTAATTGCGACTGAATTAAGACAATTGCCCTAACTTGTGACAGAAAAATTCTGTGACAAATGCCCGAGTCGTAAGTTCTTATTCTGTCGTAAATTGTTAATCAGTCACAAGTTCAAGTTCATAGTGGGTCCCCGTTTTGCACAAAATAATTTTAAACATAAAGGAAAAATCAAAAAAAATATTACGACGGATGATACAGTCACAAATTTTCCAAAATTATGACAAATAATCTGTCATAAATTGCCCATACATTACGACTAATTATGTCACAATTGTCCCTTTGATTCCCCAAGGTTGCGACCAAATCTGTCACAAGTATTTTCAGAACATGCGACAGAATCTGTTGCTATTTTGAATTACCATCATGGTTACACAATACAAATCCAAATCTAAACTATATAATTCGAATAATTAGACACGCAATTGAAGTCTAAAGACGCTTTTAACATAAAAAAAAATAAGAAAATGGATTATCATGCATGTCTAAATTTGTGCAGAAGTTACAATAAAAATTCATCAGAACTTTGCAATATACGAAAACAAAAAGCCTAGTCTAATCCCGCCTAATGTAGATACCACCACCTTGGCGTCGTTTCACATGAGAGATGAAGAAGCCAACTTATTTAAGACGAAGTAACCATACACGTTATTAACAAAGACCATTATCAACAAAGACAAATTCAATATATATCATACTCTAATTATTCACCAAACAAAACTTCGGGAATTATTAACCAAAAAAAGAGTGGCATTTTAATTTAACGAAAAAACTAGATTGAGCATACATGTAAGAGCGCCCAAAAACTAAATTGAGCATATAGATCATATTAGTGGAATTCACTTGTCTAAATACATAAACATTAATTCATTTTAGATGAGCATCTATGTTCATCAAAACCGCATAACAGAACTGAATATTTAAGTCAGAAGATAATTATGATCTGTAAATTTTATAACTGAATTATTATAATATTATACATTTCATTGGATCGGATAATTTTGACATCGCTACTAAATAGCTGCCTAGCTGACATGGTTTATAAAAATATTAATTTTTTTGGTTTTATTGATTTTATTTTTCAATCAATATGTCATAATCAAATTAATGAAATCCCAAACTATGTTGTAATACTTTTCTATATATATATATATAACATTTATTAATAAACGAAATCTTTTTTTAATTGGTATTCTTTGTACCAATTTTGGTTCGTACTTTTTGTAGTTTCACCCCTAAAATCCTATCTTACGTAGAAATTCTCTCATATAAAATTTTATGTTGTTTTTTAAGATCCCATATAGAATTATATGTTGTTTTTTTAAGAAATACAAATTTTATATCACCTAAAAATCCTATCTCACATAGAATTTTATGTTGTTAAAAACATATTAATCTAAAATATATTATAATAATATTATTATTTTACTAAAACATATTATATTATTATTGTACCATGAGCGCCACAATCAGATCATCCAGACCCAATTATAATCATTTCTTGAATCAAGATACGAATCTCAATTTATTTATACCATTAAATAATATTATTCTAAAATATATATTATTATTATTGTACCAAAGACCCAATTATAATAACTTAATTGTTGAATCAAGATACTAATCTCTATCTACTTTATACTACTGAATAATATTAATTTAAAAAATATTATAGTGTTATTATTGTACCAAATATATTATAATATTATTATTATACCCATTAGCCTAATCACCCACCACCAAACCCCATTATATCGCTTAGTTGTTAAATCAAGAAACTAATCTCAATCTATTTTATACCCATACCCATGAATTGGTTATCTTAATCTAGGACCATCTACCCACACTCAAAACTCTATGTATCATTTGCCTCTTTCCGGACTATATTTTGATATTTTGAGTATAATTTTTAATTTCATGTTTGATTAAGTTGAAAATATGTGCAATTTTTTAAAAATTCTTTTTATACTCCCACAAGCTCCGACAACAATTCAGAGGAGCTGGAATTCATATTTAGTTTCTCATCAATACACACCCCTTATATATATAATAATTAATTTAAAGTTTTAAATAAACTAACGGGTTATCATTTAGTGTGTGTATATATATATATATATATAGGTTTGTGCTCACATGAGAACTTCTGAACTGAGATCTAATATCAGACATTCAATTAAAATAAAAAAATTTAATCTCCACCACTTATTAATAATCCTTACATTTCTCCCACTTCTACTTCTTGTACAACCACAGCCCATCCCCCTCCGTCTCCGCACACTTTTTCCGGCTACGACCTTGATTTCGGTGAACTATTTTTAACAAACGCCTTCATCTCTCTCTCCATGCCTTCACCAAAATTGAAATCGACTAATCATGTAATGATACCTCGATTAAAGTCGCGCTGCACATCGTAATTTCATGTCACCATGACTTCGTTCTAGATTGTAGATGTCGAAAATGGCCAGAGATATGTTAGTTTTTCGATTTACGTGATTTTGATGTTCTTAGATCTGAAAACTTTTAGTGATTTTTGGTTAAATTTCGGTGATTTATATTGAAACTTTGGTAAATTGAGTTCGAATTTGATGTTTTTTTATAGTAGCATTTGATTAAATTTTAGTGGTTTTATAGGTGGCGATACTAGTGATGTGGTTGTGGTGGTTGTAGAGGCAGTGTAGGTGAAAATAGTTCTGGTGATTAATGGTGGTAGTGTAACTAGTGGATATTCTGTTGAAGAGAAGAATCATTTAATATTGGGGATTTATGGGTTATTTGTGGTGATTTTCTCGTGGTGGTGGTGATTGGAGGTGGTGCTGGAAGGTTGACCGAAATGATGACTAGAAGTATTCATCGACACTGTGGTTAAATATTATGCGCTGATTGCAGTGATTTTTTGGTTGAATATGGTGATTTTCTAGTGATGATCGGAGTGGGTGACTGGAAGGTGACCGGATTTGTGTTTTCCGGTAGTGATTTTTTCTTTTCCGGTAGTGGTCGGAGGTGATGACAGTGTGATGAGTTTTTGTTTCCGGTGGTGATTTTTTGGATTGGCAGGAGATGGTGATAAAAAATGGAGGTTCCGGCTGGTGGTGGATGGGTGGAGATGGTAGAAAATTAAAATATTAATAAATTTAATAAGTGATCGGAGATTAATATAGGATATTTAAATGAATGGTTATCATTAGATCTCATATCTCATCATATCGTTCTCATTTGAGTTAGACCATATATATATATATATATTTGACAAATAATTATTATTGTGACATTTTTATATTTGCCTTGAGATATTGGTGCATGCACATGTATCATAAGTGTAGAATTTTTTAATTTTGAATTTGCAACTGTAGATAAAATATTCTTGTATCATTGTAATCATCGATTATATAATTATAATTTGATTATATAATTATAATTTAAATATATAATTATAATTACACTTTTCTTTGATTGTATATAATTTTAATTAAATTTGCTGACTTGAGTCTACTCTTGATATAACTTGTACTCAAAGAAATGGGTGAATTGAACACATATAAAGGGAATGTAGGTCTATCATTTATAGTTGATTGATATAATAGTTGATTAATACTCTCTCCTTTTCAATCCTTTTCAAAATACTTGTCTCCTTTGAAAAAACTTACGCATATTAAGAAATCATAACATTGATAACAAAATTATATTTATATTCATATTTATTGTATGAACTATATTGATTGAATAAGTGTTTATGGTGTAAAGTTAGTCTTGGAAATATAAATTAAAAACTAAACAATTATATGTGGCTTAGATTTGGTCATGGAAATACAAATACAAATGATAAGTGGACAATTAATTTGAAACAATTTTTTTTTTCAAAACGAGACAAGTATATTGAAACCCAGGGAGTAGTTTGCATCAATGAAAAATAAACATTTTTTCTCTGGCACGAACCAATAAGTAAAGATCATGAACAAAATCCATCAGCTTTTGTAGCATTTTTTGACATTCTTGGTCAAAACAGCTACAAACCATCATATTTGTTCAGGGATTCCAGTAACCTAAGACTGAAGAAGCTAAGATCACTACAAGGATTTTTGCTATAGACAAGAGGCAAAACGTGTTGTCTGAACATACCAAAAACTGTTGACTATTGAGAAGTCGTCTGATACACACCTCAGACAATACACGGCAAACTGTTGTGTGAAAGTTGAAAGACAAGTAAAAGTCACCTGAAAACTGTTGTCTGATACCCAGAAACAACAACACTTCTTTGAAAACCTGTTGTCAAAACTCCAATAACGCAACACTTTTTAACGAATATATTGCTGTTATTAAGCAGAAAGACAATGGTTTTTGAAAAAAAACCTATTGTTTAAGTGGAAAAGATACAATCTTTTACTTGATCAAGGATGTTGTTGTATGTCACTACAGACAATGGTTTCTTAGCAAAAACCCATTTGTTTTATGGTTAGATGTACAACATGTTATCTCATATGGCATGTTGTTGTACGGTAGGAAGGATAACACTTTCTTAGTATATAACTCTTGTTTGAAATTATTTCAAACAATGGTTTTGCAGAGTATAACATGTTGTTATTTGTTCATGAAGACAATGGTTATAGACATTAAGTGTTTGTTCTTTGTTAAAAGAGACAACAGTTTTGTGGTTGTAACCTGCAGTGTGTATTCTTCTCCCACATTACTTTGTTAAATGGTACATGTTGTTTGTTTGTATTTTTTACAACGGTTAACATTAAGTAATTTTTATTTTCCTGTTGTGTGAGTCATTTTCTCACAAGAGATTTTAATAAAAGCATTGCTTGATAAACAACTTAAACAATGGTTCTGGACAGAAAACCAAACTACACTATAAAATGAAAATGCAAGAAACAAACAATAGAAACCAATTCAATCCATCCATTACGACCAATATTCACCATACCATCAACCAAAACTACACAAACATTTTTTCACCTTATAACGCCAACACCACCAACAAACGTACACAACCAACCAACCAAGTACATAATTAAAGTCTATCGACATCCAAAACAACTAATACATAAGTCATATTTTTACAGAACACATCCACAAAAGAGACGGACTAAAAGTTTAATTTCCGCTACTACCAAGAACATGTTCACGTCAAAATACCAAGTTCAATAAAAGATGACAGTTCAACGAGCCAGGTGCTTCAACATATAATTCGCCAAGTCAGTCCTTATATCATTAAGCTCAGGCATGCCATAGTGCAAGTTGTTTCTGCGTCGCCACTGCAAAATGGAACATGTATTGGAAGTCATATATCTTCACCACAAAACACAAGGATATCAGAAAAAAAATGCATTGTTACCTTCTTAGCAAATTTCAATTCCTTATCAAGACATATCTCCTTCATATAACGCATCACAAACACGCCACAGTCCTTGGACCCAGGTTGAAGAGGAATTCCCTGAAGAACATGTAGAATTAATTATATGTCTACACTGTCCTTGTGGAATTCAGAGATAGAAAAAAAATTAATTAAGAAAAGGATAATACCGCCAGGTTCTCCCATGTAATTTTGTTTTTGGTAAACTTCTTCGCATCGTCATTATAGAGATTTATGGCACTACGAAATATAATGTAAATCAAATTTATGACATTTAACTTAAGAAGTGGTCTCAAATGAAATTAAGTTAATATAAAATACTCACTTGTCGACCACTTCCGTCCATTCTTCACTTGTAATTCGGCGCTTCAAAGGATCCATCTGGTAAACGATTTGAGCATCTGGATTTACAGCGGTGAGCGTCCAATGGTTCCTAATAATTCATGAAATTAAACTATATTAAAGTGTGCATTTAAAAAACATTAACACTAGCACCACACATTAAATAAAATAAAATTATAAATAAAATCATAAAAAAAAAAATTAAACGAACTGTGTTCAATTATATATACCCCGACTGTTCTTGTGTCCGATCTAAATTCATAATGAATTTTCTAATTATGAATATTAATAAATCAGATCACATGGTCACTCCTATAAAATTAATAGACTTGATAGCATATAAGTGTTAAAAAAAAAAGAACTGACCCGGAGTTATATGGTAAGAGAAAATACTGGCCAGGCTGAGCATTCTTGAACCTGAGAGATAGGGATCGTGACCTCTCTGCTGGATTACCACAACCGAGGGCACCAATCTTATCAGGATCAACAAACGCTATCATATCAGTCATCTTGTGTTTTTTCAAATATACCTGCAGAAAACTGTATAAAAAAAAGTCATTACACAAGCAGTCCATTTTCATTTAAGAACTATTTACAAAGTCAAATAAATTTTTGAACGTCGATACTTACTTAATGTATAAGCAAATGATGCCCCCTGACATCTCACCCCCACAGCTCAAAGCATGAATATCCGACAAAAAAAGAGCCTTCTTAGCAGTTGATCCGAAAGCTTCTTCGGATATCAGAAAAGTAGATGCTCGGCCGTCCGCCAAGGCATCCTTTGCCCAAAGCCACAAAACGCTTCATGGCAGGGGGAAAGTCAGGACCAATGTCCACCCAATACTCTGGGACTAATCCCAGATCTTCCACCTTCTTCCACTTCTTTTGTCCATTTTTCTTGCTTCCCTGAAATATGACATTAAAAAACAATTGTGAATGAAAACTGCCTAATATATTAGGTTCGTTAAAGTAAACTGCCTAATATGTTTATTTTAATTATGATTTAATAGATTACAACGAATTTAACCTTTGTACTTCCATTCTGTCTGGCAGTGGTTGTCTTCAATTCCGTTATGAGATCTTTTGGCCATGCAATATAAGTCCCGACAGCTTGCTCCACAGTTATGATCTCATCTTGGATTGGAAAAGGAATCTTTTCAGATCCTTGAATTACACGAGTGATAGAGACTCGGGCATTCTCTTTTGTCAAAGGTTTCCCATGAAGAATCTGACTCTTTGTATCAACAGCAGCGTGTGCAACAATATTATTTGGGGAGTTAATTGCCAGTCCCCACTCTGTATCATTATCATCTTCCACACACAAATTTACAACCAGCTCCTGATCATCCTCCAAATGAACCCCCTCAACAGCCTCCTCAATTTTTTCTACCACGTCAACAATCTTCTCAGTCCTTTCTCCACCCTCCACAACCTTCTCATTCTTTTCTTCCACATCAACCTTCCCATTCTCTTGATCCCCTTCAGGAAGATTATAATCACCTTTGAGGAGATTGAGTCTCTTCTTTGCACCTGCCAACTCCAACTCCTTGATACCCTTGGAACAACTTGCTTGCTGAGATCCAATATTTGGACTACCTTCAGAATCAATTTTCTCACATAAAGCACTTTTCAGCTTTTCAATCTCAGCAGACCAAAAGGAATCTCGCTCTCGGACTATCCTCTCTGATTCCTCTCTCATATACTTCTTAATGCCCTCCTGAATCCTCTCATCCATTGACTTGCCGGTCTTCTTCTTCCGTGGAAGATTAAAGTATGTAGACTGCGTGACATAAGTACCTTGTCCACGTACCCTTCCTTTCTTCTCAGGGTTACCGAGAACCTTGGTCAAGACATCGCTTGTGCCTTCCACAGAAACTTCTCCATCCCTAACCCTCTTCTTCATTATCTCCTACAAAAGTGACATAAAAAATATAAGTACGTTAACTAAAAAAATAGATATCACATTGAAAGAACTCAAAATATAAAATAAATGAAAAACTTACAATATCTTTTGCAATTTCTGCAACTTTTACAGACTTATAATTCCCATTTTCATCCTGCCGCGCACGGAGCCACGTATCCGCTCGATCTATGTCAAATTCCTCAGGATCACCAAGAGCGAGAATCTGTAAAACAAAGTATTATTGTATTGTTTAACATACAAGTCATCGTAAAATTAAACACAATTATCATGCATGTTTGAAAGGGATATATGTATGATTACTAACCATTTCCTGTTCTAGGTTAGCATAACCTTTTCTTGACATGTTATGAGGATATTCGCTCAACTTCCTTCTTTTTGTGAGTTCTTCGTGGATCACCTTAAGGAACAATGATCAAAATGTTAGTAACAAAGCTGTTCAACTATATATTTTTGTAATCTCAGAAATTCAAAAACAAATATGGTAAGAAAACTTACACCAAATTTTTTTGACAGACGGTCAACAACGAACATGTCCCAATGATCCTTCTCAATAAAGGTGTAGTCAGCAGGAGGAAACTGTAGCAAATCAAGCTGATCATGGTGTGGCAGGACGTATTTGGTTGACAAGCGGCTCTTGAACTCTCGCCATTTTATGCCCGCAGATTTGAAAACCACCTTCTTGGCGGTTGGTGGTACATCAAACGCCATCTACGTAGATAAGTATTTTAATTAGCATACATGTATTAACTAAATAGGTGGTCATGAATGAAAAGTTACTTCATAAGATGTAATTTGTTTTACCTCCACACATTTCCAAATCATGTTTTTCCTTTCAGTCGGAACAATTAGCCAGGAAGCATAGCAGATTGGGACTTTACTTCTCGCAAGAACACCAATATAAGATTCCATTTCCGTGGCTGCTTTACCGTAAGGCTGACCCTTTTCATTGAAACTCACCAAATGCTTTTCTCCCAACATCTTACGCCTAATAATCTTGTGCATCGTTACAGGTCCGCGCTTTTAAAGCTTCAGTCCAGTTTCCTTTTTCGTAGCCAACGGTTGCTCCATTCATTTCCTCTTCTTAGATAAAGTGGCTTGTAGGTTCTTTGAAATAGACTTCTTCACAGATACAGGGGATGCTGAAAGAGCCCGTGTCACCGGTCGATTAGGGGAAAACTGCACCACCTTATTCTTCAGGTCAGGGCATGACTTCGTCGGCTTTTTCTTTATTTTCTTCACTGCAGGGCTAGACTGAACCATAGTCTTCTTCACTGCAGGGCTAGACTGAACCATAGTCTTCTTCACTGCAGGGGTAGACTGAACCGGTGAGTTCTTTTTTAGTGCCTTCATAATGGTTGTTGTACTTGCTTTGGGAGCGGATTTTCTATTCGGCTTCATGATCAATCTACAACACCACATGTTAAGTGAATTATTTATATAAATGTAAGCATATTACACTAAGCATATTACATTCCACAAGATTGCTTATGCCGTTGTAAAATCATCATCTATTGCACCTGATGTGAAGTCGAATAGATGATGATTTTACGACGGCAAAAAAAATCTTTGAGGGAGCTTAATTCAGTAAATCAATCCCAATAATACATAACCAAAACAAAACAAAACTAATTAAGCTAAACATAATGAGAGAGAGAGAGGGACAGAGGGAGAGAGGGAGGCAGGGAGAGATATAGAGAGAGAGAGGGATGGAGAGAGAGAGGGATAGACAGAGAGAGAGAGACATAGAGGGAGAGACAGAGAGAGGGGGAGGGAGAGATAGAGAGAGAGAGAGGTAGAGATCGATTTAAGAGCATGCATAACCATATATCATAGTATCCATAAGCATATAACAGAAAGAGAGATGGAGAGAGAGAGGGAGAGAGAGAGAGAGAGAGAGAGAGAGAGAGAGAGCGACGATCTAGGGAGGGAGAGGGGGATGAGTTGTGGAATACCTGAGTGAGCTCTCGATTTTGGGGGAGTGATTTAGGGGGAGGGATTTAGGTCAATTGAGGGGAAATATTGGGGAAAAGAGGCGGAGGCGGAGAAACTGAGATTGGAAAGTGAGCTCTCGATTTTGGGGGGAGGGATATTAGGTCAATTGGGGGGGAAAATTTGGGGAAAAGAGGGGGAATGAAAATTTGGGGAAACGATTTTGGGGGGAGTGATTCTGGGGGGAGGGAGATGTTGTGATTATGTAAGTATTGTAACGTATATTAAGATATAATATTTATTTTTTTTAATTAGTAAATTTTAGAAATAAATATTTATGTGTAATATTTTATGTGGGCTGATATAAAATATTAATATAAAATATTAAAATATTCTAAAATATTAATAAAAAATATGAAAATATTAATGTAAAATAACTGTACCCATATTCTCCAACCGGGATTTCGAAGCCCGGGTCGTACGGTCTCAAAGATCCATAGTCCGGTATGTCCATAGGGTTTAGGGTTTAGGGTTTAGGGTTTGACCGTTAACCCCTAAACAGGTACGGTTGACCAGGTGAATGTACGGTCAAACCCAGGTTTGACCGTTTAGTACTAAAAAGGTACGGTTGACCAGGTGAATGTACGGTCAAACACAGGTTTGACCGTTTAGTCCTAAACAGGACTACGCCCCTCTTAATTGTACCCATATTCTCCAACCGGGATTTCGAAGCCCGTGCCATACGGTCTCAAAGATCCATAGTCCGGTATGTCCATAGGGTTTAGGGTTTAGGGTTTGGGGTTTAGGGTTTGGGGTTTAGGGTTTAGGGTTTAGGGTTAAGGGTTTAGGGTTAAGGGTTTAGGGTTAAGGGTTTAGGGTTTAGGGTTAAGGGTTAAGGGTTTAGGGTTTAGGGTTTAGGGTTTAGGGTTAAGGGTTTAGGGTTTGACCGTTAACCCCTAAACAAGTACGGTTGACCAGGTGAATGTACGGTCAAACCCAGGTTTGACCGTTTAGTCCTAAACAGGTACGGTTGACCAGGTGAATGTACGGTCAAACCCAGGTTTGACCGTTAACCCCTAAACAGGTACCGTTGACCAGGTGAATGTACGGTCAAACCCAAGTTTGACCGTTTAGTCCTAAACAGGTACGGTTGACCAGGTGACTGGGTTTGACCGTTTAGTACTAAAAAGGTACGGTTGACCAGGTGAATGTACGGTCAAACCCAGGTTTGACCGTTTAGTCCTAAACAGGTACGGTTGACCAGGTGAATATACGGTCAAACCCAGGTTTGACCGTTAACCCCTAAACAGGTACGGTTGACCAGGTGAATGTACGGTCAAACCCAGGTTTGACCGTTTAGTTCTAAACAGGTACGGTTGACCAGGTGAATGTACGGTCAAACCCAGGTTTGACCGTTAACCCCTAAACAGGTACGGTTGACCAGGTGAATGTACGGTCAAACCCAGGTTTGACCGTTAACCCCTAAACAGGTACGGTTGACTAGGTGAATGTATGGTCAAACCCAGGTTTGACCGTTAACCCCTAAACATGTACGGTTGACCAGGTGAATGTACGGTCAAACCCAGGTTTGACCGTTAACCCCTAAACAGGTACGGTTGACCAGGTGAATGTACGGTCAAACCCATGTTTGACTGTTTAGTTTAGTCCTAAACAGGTACGGTTGACCAGGTGAATGTACGGTCAAACCCAGGTAGTCCTAAACAGGTACGGTTGACTAGGTGAATGTACGGTCAAACCCAGGTTTGACCGTTTTGATAAATATTTCAAAATTAAAAAAATAAAATAAATAATTATATTTAAATCGATTAGGAAAATGAGTTTAATTTTATATATGATCAAACAATTATATTTTTAAAAGTTATTAAAACTAATTTAGCTCGACAAAATGACACATTAATATATGTCATCGAGATATTTGTCTGAACATCTGAACTTAAGTTTTACACCCACTTTTCAATCACCTCCACCTCTGTCCTCCTTCGTCCTCCTCCGTCAATTCACCTCCACCTCCGTCGTCCTCCGTCCACCTCCACCTCCGTCCACCTGTGCTCTGTGCTCCACCTCTGTCCTCTGTGCTCCACCTCTGTACCATCTTCACTCCACTACCCTGTGACACCTCCGTCCTTGCATCTCATCTTCGTAGTTTTGAAGCAGCTCCATCTTCGTAGTTTCAACGAGCTCCATCGACATCTCCATTAAGGTATTTTTGATGAAATTTGTTTCAAAAATTTGAAATTAGGGTTCATACTTGTATTTGGGGATCTGAGAAATTGTGTTAGTGTTAGTTTGAAATTGTGTTTGTTTGTCTTAGAAATTAGTCTATTATATATGCTCCAACTCTGTCTCCCTTGATTGACTTCAAAATCAAAGCTTACCAGTTTTCATTAATCATCAATTTTCACCTTTAGTGCTATCTTTAAACAGGAATAGGATAATGGTCAAAAATCCACATAATAGAAATTAGCTTCTATTATGCTAAACTAAATGTATGTGTTAGTGTTTGTTGATTTTAACAAGTAAATTGTGTTAGTGTTACGTTAGTTTGAAATTGTGTTTGTTAGTGTTACTATGTGCTGATTACATTTGTTTTTTTTATTTTAAAAGATGGACAAGTCTTGGATGAATGCTGATAGAAGAACAAAAGAGTTCCAAAGAGGAGTGGACGGATTGTTGATGTTTGCACTGGAGAATGGACAGGATGGAAATAAAATCAGTTGCCCCTGTCTAAAATGTGCACATAGTAAATCATGGAAAGCTCGAATTGTGAGGGGCCATCTTTTCCAGAATGGCATCGATCAGAGCTACACGTGTTGGATTTGGCACGGGGAGGTAAGTACGGGAGAAAGTCAGCATGCCGCTGAAGATACTTCTAGTTCTTCACAATCTGTAGATCAAAACCCGATGAAAACAGAGAATGCCGGTGATACCGATGACAATGCAGATGACGTTTCCCTAGATTCCTCGGATGTATTTAACCATATACAATCTGAACATGAACCCCTCTATCCGGGATGCGAAGGATTTACAAAGATGAAGGCTTTAGTAAAATTATATAACTTGAAAGCAAAATATCAAATCTCTGATTCTGGCTTCTCAGAAATTCTTCTTTTGGTTGGGTCTATGCTTCCAAAAGGCAACAACTTCCCTTCTTCTTTCAGTGAAGCTAAAAAAAGCTTGTGTGCTTTGGGAATGGAGTATGAAAAAATACACGTTTGCCTAAATGATTGTTTAATATACCGTGGAGATAGAGATGAAGATGCGACCATGTGCCGCATTTGTGAGGCCTCTAGATGGAAGTTGAATAAAAATGGGGATGAATTGGAAGGGGTTCCTGCCAAGGTTCTCTGGTATTTTCCGTTAATACCACGTTTGAGGAATTTGTTCAGTTCACCTCAAACAGCCAAGGAGTTGATTTGGCATGACACGGAGAGATTGAAGGATGGTAAAATGAGACATCCTGCAGATGCACAGACATGGAAGGAAGTTGACGCTAAGTGGCCTGAGTTTTCTTCGGATCCTAGAAACCTCCGGTTAGCTTTATCGTCCGATGGATTTAATCCGTTCTATAACACAAATGTTGATTACTCATGTTGGCCAGTTTTGTTGACAATTTACAATCTTCCACCATGGCTTTCTATGAAGAGGAAATATATTATGCTATGTTTGTTAATATCTGGACCAACTCAGCTCGACAATGATATCGATGTGTTCCTTCAACCACTTATGGAAGATTTAAAAAAGTTGTGGCATGGGAAACAAGTGTACGACGCATACAAGAAGGAGTATTTTTTGCTTAGAGGCATTTTGTTATGGACAATCAGCGATTATCCAGCCTATGGCAATTTGTCGGGCAACATTATCAAGGGTTATAACGGGTGTCCTGTATGCGTTGATAACACAAAAGCTACAAGGCTAGTTAATTGTCGTAAGTGTGTGGTCATGAGGCATCGGAGGTGGCTGCCCCGTCATCATCCATATCGCGGACAGAAACAAGATTTTGATAACACCGTGGAAAAGGAAACTGCTCCAATTCCCCTAACCGGAGAGGAGGTGCTTCAAAGAGTACAACATTTGAAGGGCCATGTCTATGGTAAGACACAATGCCAACCTCGATTAAAGAAAGGTGATGTTCGACCTATTTGGAAAAAGGTATCTATATTCTTTGAGCTTGAGTACTGGAAGTTTCTACCGGTTAGACATGTTCTCGATGTGATGCACATTGAGAAAAATATATGCGAAGCTTTACTTGGCACCATGCTTAATATACCAAAGAAAACAAAAGACAAAGAATCTGTCCGTATTGACATGGCTGAAATGGGAATAAAAACCGAGTTGAGGCCAAAAAATCCAGGGAAAAAGGAGAAGTTACCATTAGCATCATGGAATTTGACTCATTCCGAAAAAAAGGTTGTTTGCTCTTCCTTTCTTAACATGAAGTTGCCTGATGGTTTTTGTTCTAATGTTAGGAGTCTAGTTTCAATGGAAACTCTTAGACTTACTGGAATGAAATCTCATGACTGCCATATGATATTGCATCATTTGCTCCCAATTGCAATTCGGTCGTCATTGCAAAAAAGAGTCAGGAACACAATTATCAGGTTCTGCCTCTTCTTTAAGGCAATTTGTAGTAAAGTTATTGAGCCTGATAAGTTGGAGAAAATGCAATCGGAATTGGTAATTACTTTATGCCAGCTTGAAAAACACTTCCCCCCTTCCTTGTTTGATCTAATGTTTCATATATCGGTGCATCTTGTACGAGAAGTTGAGCTCTGTGGACCAATTTTCCTTAGGTGGATGTATCCTTTTGAGAGATACATGAAGACATTCAAGGGATATATAAAGAATCGGGCTCGTGCAGAAGGTTGTATTGCGGAGGCCTATATAGCAGAAGAGGCGGTGGAATGTTTGGTGGACCATGACGAAGGAACAACTATCGGGGTACCGAAAGCTGGTAGACATACTAAGGATGCCATCTGCAGGCCATTATCGGGTGCAACCATAATAACCCCGAGTAGGACTGATTTGCACGTAGCACATTTGTGTGTTCTCCAGAATACTACTGCAGTTATACCATTTTTCAAGTAAGCCATGAATTTAATTTCTTTATTTTATTTATTTGCATGCATTTCTTATGTCATTTTTAATAACTCCAGTGAACACATGTCATTTTTAATGACCAAATATCCGGAACATGAAAATGATGAAATGTGGTTAAAGAACAAGCAGAATGAGACATTCCCTAAATGGTTTAAAGAAAAGGTATTATGTGAGTTTAATAATACTTTTGTGATTTTTTTACAACAACCTAGCTCACATGAATCATTTTACAATTTGTTTATTTTTTTTCAGATTGCATCAGATTTGGAAGACAAAAAAGAGTTATCAAATGAGATAATATGGATCGCAGATGAACCCAACAAAGATGTTCCTACATTCAGCGGATACAGAATGGATGGGGTTACCTTTAGTACCAGGGAACGTGATGACATGCGTCAGGTTCAGTGCAGTGGTGTGTGTGTAGAAGCCGATACAATGGTTGTGCACGGTAAGGATAAAAACATTGAGCACACATCACATACATATTACGGAGTTATAACAAGTATATGGGAGTTGGACTATAATTACCTTAGGGTCCCTATTTTTCATTGTAAGTGGGTAGATATGAACATAGGCACGAAGGTAGACGAATTGGGATATACATTAGTAAATTTGAATAGGTTGGGCTTTTTAGATGATCCATTTGTATTGGCAAAACATGTTAAACAAGTTTGTTACATTGATGATCCTCTTGATAAATCATGGTCCGTTGTCTTGAAGTTACCGGAGAAAAATTACTATGAAGACAATGTGTATGAAAATGAGGCATCTGTAGAAGTAGAACTTGAGAATGACTTCTATATGCCCAATTTTCCGGATGTTGATGAGGAAGACATGCCTACTAGTTACATTCGAGATGATGTTGATGAACTAATACAACTTTCGTAATGTAATAAATTAATTTGTGCTCTTTAATTTGTAACTATAACTCTTGATAGATTGTTGGTTGGTTTGTTCAGAAGTTCTTCTGTTTGGCCTTTGTTGATTTGTTGGATGCCAATTTGGTAGGTTAGTCATCTTTTAAATATATTTTTTTTTCATGTACAGTTCATCAGACAACATTTTTAAACAGAAGACACTTGTATGAGGTGAAACACACAATAGGCCAGAACCTGTTGTGTGTTGGATTAAGATCATACAACACTATGTAAAGCACTTGTGTTAAATATCATTACACAATACCACATTGGAAACCACTTGTCTCATTCTAACAATACTTTTTACGAAGTATTGTCTATGCTTCATTCACATAATATTTCTAAAAAATGTTGTCTGTTGGTTCACTGTCACACAACACTGTGAATAACATATTGTATGACTTATAATTAGACAACATACCTAAAAACACTTGTCTGAATACAACAACGGTTTTCCTGGATATTGTGTTGCAGGCATTTACACAACACTTATTTGCTAAGGCTTGTCTGATCTTAAAAATACTTATGCATTTACACAACACCCCTGTTTTGGCCCATTGCGTGAATGTTGGATTACACAATACGATTTTTTGCACGAAAATAACAGTTGTCTGATCATTTCGGGCAACACTTTTTTCCATGGGTGTTGTCTGATAGGTGTCGTCTATTGCCAGATTTCTTGTAGTGGATCGTAACACATAAATTTGAAAGTGAAGGAATCTAAGACACCGAGATGAATATTTTGGACTATGACAAATTGCTACATTGTCAACACTTGGAAAACAAGTCAGAGGTTTTGAAGATGTCTCTTTTTTTGCACAAGTAATGTTGAAACTTAAAATATATTACCTCGAGTTTCTGGGTACCTAAGCCATAAGCTCAGTCACCGCTGAGATGTTTATTAAAATATATTGTGATACAGTTAAAGATTAAAAGCAACAATGTCAAATAACAGTAATTAAACAATAGCTGATCACAATGGCTTAACAGCCATAAGAAATAATTTAATAAATTCAAAACGTTCATCTGCTTAAAATCGCGCCTGCAACTCCTGGACTGTGTTTTTGTTAAGTTGGAAAGCCTTGGCAAGAATGTCAGCAGATATATCAGGATTGGCTCCAAATACAGCATTTGCAATGGTGATAACCCCTGGGTTTTGGCTGCTAAGAGCAGCAATCACTACTGCATTATCATGTCCAATATTTTGCTGATAGTGTATAAGACCTTCCGGGAACACAAACACATCACCTTCGTTAAGGACTTTGGTGATATGACGATTTTCTGTATTCGAAGTGACAAATCCAACCCTCAGTGTACCTTTGATAACTGTTAAAATTTCAGTAGCACGAGGATGCGTGTGTGGTGCATTGATTCCCCACGGTGCAAAGTCGATACGAACAAGAGAAATGCCAAGAGTGTTGAGTCCGGGAATCCTAGCAACATTAACTGTTGTAACATTTGATCCAACTTTATTGGACAATGTGTCACCAGCTACATTCAATCCCCAAGTAAAGAAGTCGTTTTCAGTTACAACCTTGGGGTCCTTGCAAACTAGCCCATTCACCAAAACTGAAAGAAGAAGCAAATTTGTAAGTTGATTTGTAGTGCACAAGTAAAATGTAGGCAAGAAAAGATAATGACAAAACAATATATACCTGGGCTATTTTCATCAGCAACACAGAAATCCTGAAGAGGATTATTATCAGTTGCCATAGCAACAAAGCAAGTCATAGTAGTTATAACGAAACAAATGAAAAGAACTCTGGAGCCGCTTGATGAAACCATCTTCAAACTTTTGGTAACAATTATAATCTGTATAAAAGAGTTGGATCGGAGAAACGTTAAGAGAACAAATGATGAGGCTTTAACTAAGAGTTGAGTTGTGAAGATATAGATCTTGTCTGGGGCTTATATAGAAAACTTTTACGAGGGAAAGTGTGACAAATAGGATAAAAGAGACACAAATATTGCTTACAAATGGCACTGACATAGTCCTTGATGTAATTAGAATGAGTCTAGTTTAATTACATATGTGCACAGTCAATACACGGAAATAGTAAAAATGCCAATTCTTCTAGTAAGATCGAGAATTGAAGTGGTAAACTATGTACTTTGTGTTATTTTTTTATTTGTTTAGATGTTAGTGGTATTATAATTAACTAGCTTATAACCCGTGCCAAGCACGGGCCGAGCATGAGTCGACATTAAAATATCAGTATTAATAAATTATTAATGAATATTATTTAAAAATGTATTTTTCGAGAATTGAATGATAAAAATATATAATAAATAAATAACTATTTAATTATGTAGTTATAGACAATCGAACCGTGCATAAAGCTAAAGAAATTAAATTAAATAAATAAATCTTGTATGATTATGTAGTTGCGAGGAATCGAACCCGGTCAAGTGATAACCAAATTTGGTACTTTGGTACTTTGGTACTTTTTAGTACCGCGCACCATTTTCACATTGTTTTGCTTATTAATAAAGAGTATAGATATGGTTAAAAATCTATCCAATACATCATCTTGTATTGATTGTTAAATGCATTAGGTGCACTACTTCTGGTTTTTTCGAAGAAACATATAATAAAAAAACCAACCAACTCGATCTGTTTTCTAATAATGCTTTTAGTAAAATAGCGAACTGTCAGCTTCTGAGCACATATTCAAAATTATACAATGTATTCAGCAAATAATTTTAAGACAATTCAACCCCTCGTGTAAGTTTATTTTCCTGCAGGTGGTATAGAAATTGCATGTGTTTGAATCTATTCACCTGCTAACACTTACGTATTAAATTGACCTACCATTAGTGGCTATGCCAACCCGAGTCAAATCTCGAGCATTTTTCGTAAATCGGGTGAAATTCCGATTTCGGGTCCGAATAAAACGAAGCCTACTAACCCAAATGCAGTTAACTTGTGTTACGACAAGTTCATCACTGTTATGGATTAAAAATTGTGCTTGTAAATTAATTGCTAGGGTTTAGAGACTTTCGAGCTTTAATGGCTGCTCCTGTGTTTCGTGACTAAATCGGTCCTCACAAGATGCAGTACAAGAAATTATGGGCAATTTCGATCTCCCAAATTCGACCGCGACTAAATTCAACCGCTTGTGGTCGAATTTATGGACTGCAGCTAAATTCGACCGTTTCTGGTTGAAAATAAAAATGGTCGAATTTAATACTAAATTCGACTGATTTTTCTTATTGGTCGAATTTAATCGTAAATTCGACCGATTTTTTTGTCTAGTCGAAACTAAAATTCCCCCAAAAAAGGAGGGAAAATTCCCGCCAACATATTAAATTTTGAAAACTAAATTCGACCAAATTCGGTCGAATTTAAAATTAAGGTTAGCGGTAATTTTGCCGCCTATATTTTTTCAATTTTGGTAAAAAGTGGGAAATTTCCCGCCCAAAATTTCCCGAACTATTCAAATATATTTTCAACCGAATTTACTCGAATTTAATAAATGTGACCGAATTCGGTTGAATTTCTTTTTTCCAGATTTTTTTAAATATGTTATTAATTTTATAAATGTTTGTACACATCGTAAAAAATAAATAAAAATACAAGGATACCATTCACTACATGTAAATATTTAGTTAGTACAAAAATTTTACATAAATTTTTTATATGATTAGAAAATGTTGAACTTTCATTTATTGATATTTTTAGAAAAATTAAATAAAATATCTAATTATTGTTAAAAAATACAAAAAAATGTGAAAGTATTTTGACGACATACTATATTCAATAAAATAAATTTGAATAAATAATAGTCGGTAGAAAAAAAAATTTCACAGCTCTGTACATGGTCATAGTTGAGTAAAATATGGGGGGTTTATGGTTTAGATTTAGGGGTTGGGCTAGGGTTAGAGTTTTTATTTAATTTAAAAATTATTTTGATTAATCCAACCGTACGGATGTGAAATTATCAAAAAAATATAGTGTGTGCAAAAAATTAATTAATTTAAATATTAATATCTTAAACATTTTAACAAATATATATGTCACTTACACTAAATTCGACCACAAACCCTAGTTGGTTGAATTTAAGCTTTAGCTCGACTGATATCGGTCGAATTTAGCTAAATTCGACCAACTTAAGTTTCGATCGAATTTAGCTAAATTCAACCGATATCAGTCGAATTTACCCGTGTTCTGTTTTCGACCAAATTTGGTTGTAACAATTATAATCTGTATAAAAGAGTTGGAGAAACTATTAGAGAACAAATGATTAGGCTTTAACTTAGAGTTGAGTTGTGAAGATATAGATCTTGTGTAGGGCTTATATAGAAAATTTTACGAGGGAAAGTGTGACAAAATAGGATAAAAGAGACACAAATTTTGCTTACAAATGGCACTGACATAGTCCTTGAAGTAATTAGAATGAGTCTAGTTTAATTACATATGTGCACAGTCAATACACGGAAATAGTAAAAATGCCAATTTCAGGTATGAGATCGAGAATTGAAGTGGTAAAACTATGTACTTTGTATTATTTCTATGCTATTATAATAGATTAAACTTTGGTCGGTATTAAAATAATTTTACTTAATAACCCTTACTTATTTATTATGAAAAAATATTAAATAATAATATTAAATGTTTATAACCAATTACCTTTTTAGCTAAAATATATTACAGATTTTTTCTAACAAAATCTCTTCTTTTCTAAAAATATTAGGGACAATTTTTTTTTTCAACTTACTTTTTCTGTTTTTCTTACTAAAATCCTTTCTTCTTCTAAAATAATCTCCGGCAATTCGGCAAACCATTTACTTATTTATTTTAAAACCTATTTTAATACTTTTAATTATTAAATTTAAAAAAAATCCTATTTTAGTAATTTTAATTATTAAATTTTAAAAGAATGTTTTCAAAAAATATCACGGAAAATTACCTTTTTAAACGAAACATGTTACATTTTCTATTTTTGCTTACTAAAACACCTACTTTTCCAAAAATATAAGCGGCAAACCTTATTTATTTATTTTAAAATCTATTTTAATATTTTTAATTATTTAAAAACGTTTAGCTATTTTAGAATTCCTACTTATCTTTTTAACAAATACAATTAATAAAATATTAAAAAAAAAAATAATAAAACAAAAATTAATAATTGGTGCATCGAGTTTTAAGCTGATTAGGTTAAAAGTCTATCCAAAAGATCTTCTTTAATTAATTGTTAAATGCATATATAGCTGCACTCCTCTTTGTCATAGGTTGTGGAGTTGCAAAATCATCATCGTCATCAAAATCAACAGATCGAGAGTTAGTAACAACATTAGGCTGCCCAACACCCTCCTGATCAAGTTCCATCGGCTTACTATAGGTAGTTTTTTCTATATTTAGTAATTTTAGCCTCAGACTTTCTCTTCTTATAGTCAAATCTGCATCTATTTGTTATAAATAATCATACCAACTCAGTCAAATTACATTTACTGGAAGAAAATACTACACAAGAAAAATAGCCAAAAAAAGAAACTCGACTTTTAATAAAAATCTTCAAATGTTATATAATACATGTCACCAAAAAATTCCTGAGAGAAGAAGATGTACATTCCCAGCTCATTTTTGCACACAAAACCTTGTACATATCATATCACTAAACAAATTGTATCATATCACTAAACCAATAGCATTGTATCACTAAATAAATAATTTCAATACCAAAAAAAGGACTTAAATTACCAAAACAAATAGCATCATATCATTAAATAAATCATTTCAATTTCAAAAAAAGGACAGCCTATCACTAAAAGTATAACAGAAAACAAAATCCAGTATACAAAAAAGATAGTATCACCAAAACTACTATCACCAAAACTAGTAAACTACTATCACCAAAACTAGTATAACTAAAACCGCATCATCATAGCAAAACAGATATGTACTTCTTTTAAAAGATAAATCATCAAAAAATGCATAACTTTTTCAGTAAAACTACTATCATTAAAACATAACAAACACACCTCTTCTAAAACTTGTATCACCAATAGTAATAATAAAAGTATCACCAAAACATAACACATGCACTTAATTTAAAAGATCATAAATCATAAAAAAAATGCATTGCATAACCAAAAATAGATAAAATCACTAACAATTAAGAGCAACATCACTAGATTTTTACCTTCACGGCGTATAGACATTCTATAATAGCTTTTGAAGTTCTGCAACATCATTTACAAACATGTAAGTATAAAAAAATGAGAATAATAGGGATTATTGTTAATATATCTATTTCATACACATACCTGAGTTGATTTGGTGACTTTATGGTGTCAAATTTGAATCGTGAAAAAGATGTCTGATAAAGCTTCATCTCCACTGAGTATTTCAATTTTAATTGAGGTTTTGATGTAGTTTCAGTGATTTATCTTTGAAGGCGGACTGAGTGGGTAGTTGTACAGTTAAGCGAGGATTTAATTGCTCCAACGGTTTTATTCAATTTAACAGATGTAGGCTTGATTTTGCTCTTAATTAACAAAATACCACAGAAGTTTTTGGGCCTAGTGGGCTTGATTTTACCTAGTTATCAGTTCTCACAATTGTTAGGTTCTCATTAGAGTAGCCATCTATATATATATATATATATATAAAATAGGGTCGTTCTCCATTGAAAACCCCAATATTGTGAGATATGAGATCTAATCGTAGTCATTCATTAATATACCCTATATTAATCTTCCACCACTCATTAAATTTATTAATATTTTAATATTCCATCACCCACACCCATCCATCACCTTCGCGAACCTCTATTTCCGGCCACCACTAACTCCGGTCACCATCTCCGACGACCAATTCCGCCAACCCAAAAAATCACCACCGGAAAAAAAAATCACCACACTATCGTCACCTCCGACCAGTACCAAAAAACAAAAAATCACCACCAGAAAACACAAATCACCATCTGTTATAATCACAAATCACCATCTGTTATAAAAAATCATCACCGTCACACGGAAATCACCATCATGTCCTCCAAAATTCTTCCATCTTTCCCGACCACTACTTCCTACCAGTGTCCACCGCCAATAAATCACCAGTTTTATATCAAAATCACCATATTAAACCGCCAAAAATACTGCAGTAAAACAAAAATCACTACAATCAAGCCACCACAAGACCACCACATTTGGACGCCATGTCTGAACACCAACTCCGACCACCATAAACAAATCACCAATATTAGAAACAAATCACTAGATTTAAATTAAAATCGCAACCATGAACCACCACAATTAATTATCCCCCTTCGCCACCATTACTACCACTGTACCTCCACCATTATCTACATAAAACATCGACTATCAACAGGGCTAAATTCCAAACAAACAAAATCAACAAATCAGCAAAACGTTTCAAAAATCACAAGAGTTACTATTAATCACCGCCGACGAATTTTCAGATCTAAGAACATCATAAAACGGTACACTTGTATAACAAGCAATCGAGTATTGAAATTCGAAGCAGTTTGAAGGTGAAACAACATCGGTGGTGGTCGAAAAGGGAAGGAAGGGAGAGAGGAGGAAAGAGAACAGTACCAACTAACCGGAAAAGAAAACAGTGTGAACTCGTCGGAAAAATACATGAATTCGCTTATATATGTATGTATAGGTATGTGTAGCTGGGTTAGGAACTGATTGTGGAAGGTGAGAGAAATGAAAGGATGAGTAACTGACAGGCAGGAGAGAAGAGATAACAGATGTGCAGTTCAGATTATAAATATTTTTATAAAATAGAGGGCTGAGATTAGATCTCAGTTCTCATTTTAATATATATATATATATATATATATATATATGTCATCAATATATATATCAAGGAGCATACGCGGGAGGTTAGGTGGCGCCTATAGGATCGCCTCAATCTATTTTTCTAATTTTCTAGAATTTTTGAATTTTAAATACTAATAAATAAAAAAATATCCTTTAACATATTACAAGTAGAATAGGTGTTCGAATTTATAGAGAAGAATAATTTATATAGGAGAAGAATCCAAATTTTTTAAAAAGACATATATTAAAAGTTTTATTAGAAGGAGAATAAATTTTCGAATTTATAGAAAAAAAGAATTTGAATCTTAAAAATATATATAATCATCTGCGAGTTTATAAAAGAGAATTGTCGAAACACTGTCTTTGACATAATTTTATTTGCATGCAAGTTACGTTTGCTTTCATAAATTATTTGTTTTTTCTTGATTTAATCTTACAATTCTACTTTTGTTTTGTCAGCCTTGAGTCGATAATTTGGTTGGAGAAAGCAAAGGTTATCTTTATTGATTTCTCTGGTCAAGCTTGATCACCAAAGCTTAGACACGTTACATGCATTCAATATAATAATGTATAATATTGAATTATTTTTGAAAGGTTGTTGATATGATTATACGATGATTGCTACATGTAATTATTATGTATGCTTTTCTATTTGTATTTTTTCTATTAAATTTATTTTCGGCTATACGTTATGGAAGTGAGCAAAGTTGGCTATATAGGTAATCAGATATCAAGATATTTATTTTTCTAATTTTTCTAGAGGTTTACAATCAATTTTAAATACTAATAAATCAAAAAATATTATTTAGCATATTAGAAGTAGAAGATATGTTCGAAGTTACAGAGGAGAAAAGTTCGAATATATAGAGAAGACATATCAATAAAGTTTCATTTGAAGTAGAGTAGATGTTCGAATTTATAAAGGAGAATAGTTTGAATTTATAGATAAGCCGTAAAATTAGAAGTTCTATTGAAAATAGAATAAATATTCGAATTTATAAAGGAGAATAGTTTGAATTGATAAAAAAATACATAGAATTAAAAGTTTTATTACTATACAATAGAGGACAAGAGTAGAATTTAAAGTTTTATTGAAAGTTTTTACGGGAGAACGGCTATTAGAAAGTAACGAGTAATTTTTGAAAGTTATTAATATATAACATAAGTATTCATTATATTAATTTTGAGATATTATATTAAAAAAGAATATCGTTTCATGGGAGAACGACTTATTAGAAAGGATCGAGTAATTTTTGTAATTTAATTGATTAAATTTTAAAAAAAAATTAGGACGCCGCCGCGAAGCGCGACTTTTTCAACTAGTTAATATATATTTGACAAATAATTATTATTGTGACATTTTTATATTTGCCTTGAGATATTGGTGCATGCACATGTATCACATACATAAGTATATAAATTTTTAATTTTGAATTCGCAACTGTAGATAAAATATTCTTCTATCATTGTAATCATCGATTATGTAATTATAATTTAATTATATAATTATACTTACACTTTTCTTTGATTGTATATAATTTTAGTTAAATTTGCTGACTTGTGTCTACTCTTGATATAACTTGTATTCAAAGAAATGGGTGAATTGAACACATATAGAGGGAATGTAGATCTTTCATCTATAGTTGATTGATATTATTGTTGATTAATACTCCCTCCCCGTTTTAAAATAATTGTACAATTTGAAAACAAATTACGGATATCAAGAAATCATAACATTGATAACAAAATTATATTTATATTCATATTTATTGTATTGAGATTGAATAAGTGTTTATGGTGTAAATTTAGTCTTGGAAATACAAATACAAATGTAGTTTTTAAAAATGACATTTAAATGATAAGTGGACAATTAATTTGAAACAAATTTTTTTTTTCAAAAGGGGACAAAAAAGGGGACAAGTATATTGAAACAGAGAGAGTAGTTTGCATCAATGAAAAATAAACATTTTTCTGTGGCAAGAACCAATAAGTAAGATCATGAACAAAATCCATCAGCTTTTGTTGCATTTTTTGACATTCTTGGGCAAAACAACTACAAATCATCATATTTGTTCAGGGATTCCAGTAACCTAAGACTGAAGAAGCTAAGATCGTAACACATAAATTTGAAATTGAAGGAATCTAAGACATGATGACCGAGATGAATATTTTGTTCTATGACAAATTGCTACATTATCAACACTTGGAAAACAAGTCAGAGGTTTTGAAGATGTCTCTTTTTTTGCACAAGTAATGTTGAAACTTAAAATATATTAAAATATATTGTGATACAATTATTAAAGATTAAAATCAAGAATGTCAAATAACAGTAATAATTAAACAATAGCTGAACAGTGGCTTAACAGCCATAAGTAATAATTTAATAAATTCAAAACGTTCATCTTCTTAAAATCGCGCCTGCAACTCCTGGACTGTGTTTTTGTTAAGTTGGAAAGCCTTGGCAAGAATGTCAGCAGATATATCAGGATTGGCTCCAAATACAGCATTTGCAATGGTGATAACCCCTGGATTTTGGCTGTTGAGACCAGCAATTGCTACTGCATTACCGTATCCAATATTTTGTTGGTAATGCACAAGTCCTTGCGGGAACACAAACACATCACCTTCGTTAAGAACTTTGGTGATATGACGGTTTTCTGGGTTCGAAGTGACAAATCCAACCCTCAATGTACCTTTGATGACTGTCAAAATTTCAGTAGCACGAGGATGCGTATGTGGTGCATTGATTCCCCACGGTGCAAAGTCAATACGAACAAGAGAAATGCCGAGTGTGTTGAGTCCAGGAATTCTAGCAACATTAACTGTAGTTACAGCTGATCCAACTTTACTGGATAATGTGTCACCTGCTACATTCAATCCGCTAGTAAAGAAGTCATTTTCAGTTACAACCTTGGGGTCCTTGCAAACTAGTCCGTTCACCAAAACTGAAAGAAGAAGCAAATTTGTAAGTTGATTTGTAGTGCACAAGAGTAAAATGTAGACAAGAAAAGATAATGACAAAACAATACATACCTGGGCTATTTGCATCAGCAACACAGAAATCCTGAAGAGGATTATTATCAGTCGCCAAAGCAACAAAGCTAGTCATAGTAGTTATAACGAAACAAATGAAAAGAACTTTGGAGCCGCTTGATGAAACCATCTTTGAAAACTTTTGGTTATAACTATTATGTGTATTAAAGAGTATGATAAATTTTAGGATAAAAGAGAAAGAATGACGAGTTATGAGAATTGAGGAATTGAGTTGTGAAGATATGGATCTTGTCTGAGGCTTATATAGAAAAGCTTTAGAAGGGGAAGTGTGACAAAAAGGACAACAGAAACAATTACTATTTCTTAAAGAAAGCAATTGACCTAGTCCTTTATAGTGAATTTTCAATGACGGAAGTAGTAAAATAGCCGATTCAATATTTGACGCGATCGAAATATTGAAGTGGTAAATCTATTTATAGTATTTAGTATTCATTTAATTATCAATACCTCTTGGGCGCGTCAACCTAGTGACATAATTTCGCCTAAAGTCTATCAATATAAGTATGTTGTCCATGCCCGCCGAGTATGTTGTCTTCAGCATGATCAAATAGTATACAGCTGGGGTTAAAAGTGGAAAACCGATAAACAGTAAAAATCATACCACCAATGTAATTCGCCTTTTTAAATAAATTTGTTAACTTCATGATGTCATTAAGGGTTGGAAAATTAAAATATTAATTTTACATTGGTTACCTTGTATATATTAAGGCTCAAGTGCAGTGTTAAAAATCATTCTTTAATCCGATTAATGACCAAGTAATCGAGAATCAGTAAGTTACCACATCTGATTATGAATAATAACTGGAAAAATCTTTATCTGATGTAGTCAAGAGCAATATATCTGATGTCAGAATATAAAAATATTAATTTGTTTTTCTAGTGGTTACCGGTTAGTATCCAACTTTTTGAAACTTTGTTAACTGATTTTGTTTTTTAATAATTAGGCTTATATGTCTTGCAATTGAGTATCTTACAATTGAGTATCTGTTTCAACAAATTTTACCGTGAGCGAGAATTCCAGAACCCGGAACCATAAGTGATAAGCTTTTAACCACATAAGTTTTTTTACAGCGTTCTTGTTAACTCATTTAATTAGCTGGGGCGTGAAATTTTGAACCCCATTTATTTTGTCACGAAGATTAATGTACAAAATTCATATATGAAATGCAAACTTTTGGAAAGATGTTCTTTACATTCATTACATAATTGTATTTTCATTCATGATAATAAATTAAATTACATATACAAATTTTATGTCAAAATGCCGCTCTCAAAATCTCAGGCTCACACAAAGATGTATAAAATAGAATAAGAGGACATGTGACCTAACCTGCAACACATTTTGTACATTTGACACTATCCATGTGAGGAACCATGTGAGGAAACTGTGTGACAGATTCAAACGCAACAAAGATAAAACGCACGGATTAATTCAATGTGAAAGAAAACCCTTCTATGATTATAAAAAAATTCCTTCCGATGTATATCATTACAAGGGGACAAGGTAATTGCGACTGAATTAAGACAATTGCCCTAACTTGTGACAGAAAAATTCTGTCACAAATGCCCGAGTCGTAAGTTCTTATTATGTCACAAATTGTTAATTTGTCACAAGTTCATAATGGGTCCCCATTTTGCACAAAATAATTTTAAACATAAAGGAAAAATCGAAAAAAAATATTACGACGGATGATACTGTCACAGATTTTCCAAAATTATGACAAATAATCTATAATAAATTGCCCATACATTACGACTAATTATGTCACAATTGTCCCTTTGATTCCCCAAGGTTGCGACCAAATCTGTCACAAGTATTTTCAGAACATGCGACAGAATCTGTTGCTATTTTGAATTACCATCATGGTTACACAATACAAATCCAAATCTAAACTATATAATTTGAATAATTAGACACGCAATTGAAGTCTAAAGACGCTTTTAACATAAAAAAAATAAGAAAATGGATTATCATACAAATCTAAATTTGTGCAGAAGTTACAATAAAAATTCATCAGAACTTTACAATATACGAAAACAAAAAGCCTAGTCTAATCCCGCCTAATGTAGATACCACCACCTTGGCGTCGTTTCACATGAGAGATGAAGAAGCCAACCCAATCGCTGGAATGAACATCCTTATTTAAGACGAAGTAACCATACATGTTATTAACAAAGACCATTATCAACAAAGACAAATCCAATATATATCATACTCTAATTATTCACCAAACAAAACTTCGGGAATTATTAACCAAAAAAAGAGTGGCATTTTAATTTAACCAAAAAACTAGATTGAGCATACATGTAAGAGCGCCCAAAAACTAAATTGAGCATATAGATCATACTAGTGGAATTCACTTGTCTAAATACATAAACATTAATTCATTTTAGATGAGCATCTATGTTCATCAAAACCGCATAACAGAACTGAATATTTAAGTCATAAGATAATTATGATCCGTAAATTTTATAACTGAATTATTATAATATTATACATTTCATTGGATCGGATAATTTTGACATCCCTACTAAATAGCTGCCTAGCTGACATGGTTTATAAAAATATTAATTTTTTTGGTTTTATTGATTTTATTTTTCAATCAATATGTCATAATCAAATTAATGAAATCCCAAACTATGTTGTAATACTTTTCTATATATATATCTATAACCTTTATTAATAAACGAAATCTTTTTTTAATTGGTATTCTTTGTACCAATTTTGGTTCGTACTTTTTGTAGTTTCACCCCTAAAATCCTATCTTACGTAGAAATTCTATCTCATATAAAATTTTATGTTGTTTTTTAAGATCCCATATAGAATTATATGTTGTTTTTTTAAGAAATATAAATTTTATATCACCTAAAAATCCTATCTCACATAGAATTTTATTTTATGTTGTTAAAAACACATTAATCTAAAATATATTATAATATTATTATTATTTTACTAAAACATATAATATTATTATTGTACCATGAGCGCCACAATCAGATCATCCAGACCCAATTATAATCATTTCTTGAATCAAGATACGAATCTCAATTTATTTATACCATTAAATAATATTATTCTAAAATATATATTATTATTATTGTACCAAAGACCCAATTATAATCACTTAATTGTTGAATCAAGATACTAATCTCTATCTACTTTATACTACTGAATAATATTAATTTAAAAAATATTATAGTGTTATTATTGTACCAAATATATTATAATATTATTATTATACCCATTAGCCTAATCACCCACCACCAAACCCCATTATATCCCTTAGTTGTTAAATCAAGAAACTAATCTCAATCTATTTTATACCCATACCCATGAATTGGTTATCTTAATCTAGGACCATCTACCCACACTCAAAACTCTATGTATCATTTGCCTCTTTCCGGACTATATTTTGATATTTTGAGTATAATTTTTAATTTCATGTTTGATTAAGTTGAAAATATCTGCAATTTCTTAAAAATTCTTTTTATACTCCCACAAGCTCAGACAACAATTCAGAGGAGCTGGAATTCATATTTAGTTTCTCATCAATACACACACCTTATATATATATAATAATTAATTTAAAGTTTTAAATAAACTAACGGGTTATCATGTAGTGTGTATATATATATATATATATATATAGGTTTGTGCTCAGATGAGAACTTCTCTTAAGATGAGAACTGAGATCTAATATCAGTCATTCAATTAAAATAAAAAAATTTAATCTCCACCACTTATTAATAATCCTTACATTTCTCCCACTTCTTGTACAGCCACAGCCCATCCCCCTCCGTCTCCGCACACTTTTTCCGGCTACGACCTTGATTTTGGTGAACTATTTTTAACAAACGCCTTCATCTCTCTCTCCATGCCTTCACCAAAATTGAAATCGACTAATCATGTAATGATACCTCGATTAAAGTCGCGCTGCACATCGTAATTTCATGTCACCATGACTTCGTTCTAGATTGTAGATGTCGAAAATGGCCAGAGATATGTTAGTTTTTCGATTTACGTGATTTTGGTGTTCTTAGATCTGAAAACTTTTAGTGATTTTCGGTTAAATTTTGGTGATTTATATTGAAACTTTGGTAAATTGAGTTCGAATTTGATGTTTATTTTGTAGTAGCATTTGATTAAATTTTAGTGGTTTTATAGGTGGCGGTACTAGTGATGTGGTTGTGGTGGTTGTAGAGGCGGTGTAGGTGATAATAGTTCTGGTGATTAATGGTGGTAGTGTAACTAGTGGATATTCTGTTGAAGAGAAGAATCATTTAATATTGGGGATTTATGTGTTATTTGTGGTGATTTTCTGGTGGTGGTGGTGATTGGAGGTGGTGCCGGAAGGTTGACCGAAATGATGACTAGAAGTATTCATCGACACTGTGGTTAAATATTATGCGTTGATTGCAGTGATTTTTTGGTTGAATATGGTGATTTTCTAGTGATGATCGGACTGGGTGACTGGAAGGTGGTCAGAGGTGATGACAGTGTGATGAGTTTTTGTTTCCGGTGGTGATTTTTTGGATTGGCACGAGATGGTGATCAAAAATGGAGGTTCCGGCTGGCTAGAGGTGGTGGATGGGTGGAGATGGTAGAAAATTAAAATATTAATAAATTTAATAAGTGATGGGAGATTAATATAGGATATTTAAATGAATGGTTATCATTAGATCTCATATCTCACCATATGGTTCTCATTTGAGCTCGACCATATATATATATATAGGTCATTAATATATATTTGACAAATAATTATTATTGTGACATTTTTATATTTGCCTTGAGATATTGGTGCATGCACATGTATCATAAGTATATAATTTTTTAATTTTGAATTTGCATCTGTAGATAAAATATTGTTGTATATCATTGTAATCATCGATTATATAATTATAATTTGATTATATAATTATAATTTAAATATATAATTATAATTACACTTTTCTTTGATTGTATATAATTTTAATTAAATTTTCTGACTTGAGTCTACTCTTGATATAACTTGTACTCAAAGAAATGGGTGAATTGAACACATATAAAGGGAATGTAGGTCTATCATTTATAGTTGATTGATATTATAGTTGATTAATACTCTCTCCTTTTCAATCCTTTTCAAAATACTTGTCTACTTTGAAAAAACTTACGCATATTAAGAAATCATAACATTGATAACAAAATTATATTTATATTCATATTTATTGTATCGACTATATTGATTGAATAAGTATTTATGGTGTAAAGTTAGTCTTGGAAATATAAATTAAAAACTAAACAAGTATATGTAACTTAGATTTGGTCATGGAAATACAAATACAAATGTAGTTTTTAAAAATAACATTGAAATGATAAGTGGACAATTAATTTGAAACAATTTTTTTTTCAAAACGAGACAAGTATATTGAAACCCAGGGAGTAGTTTGCATCAATGAAAAATAAACATTTTTTCTCTGGCACGAACCAATAAGTAAAGATCATGAACAAAATCCATCAGCTTTTGTAGCATTTTTTGACATTCTTGGTCAAAACAGCTACAAACCATCATATTTCACTACAAGAAAAACGGAATCAGACAATGCTTGAAGAAAAAAGCGTTGGCTAAAATTTTCATACAACGGTTTTATTTCACCCTAAAAACGAGTATTGTCTGATCAACATCACTACAACGGGTCAAAAACTGTTGTGTAGTAAATTGAATCAGACAAGTCTTTTCTCAAAGCGGTGTTGTGTAAATAATAAGATTTGAGCTTTACAACAACGGTTTTAGAACCATTGTCTAGTTAATCAAATCAGACAATTCTTTTTCAAAGCGGTGTTGTGCAAATTAAAAGATTTGTACAACGGTTTTCAAATGTATTGTCTAAAGATGTTTGAGACAATGTTGCGATTAACCGTTGTTAAAATCACACAAGTGTTTTTTCTTTGTTTCATGTAATAGCGTTTCAGACAAGGTTGTTCTGTAGTGTTGTCTGAATGTCACCAATCATACAACTGTTTTTCTGATGTTGTATGTTTATCTTTTAGACATGACTTTTGTTACTAAAACCGTTGTCTGACACACTGTATTGGAAAAAAAAATAACAGAAAGAAAGAAAACCTGCCAAAACAGTGGCATATCTATAACTAGCAAACCAAACATCAAACCAACCATGAACAAAACTGAACCAAAGTTATAATGTGTTACAGGACCTTATACAATTCAAAGTACACAAATGGAAATGCATCACGAAAGTTGAATTAGTTCATCAACATCTCGCTTGTAACTAGCCACGTCACATTCATCAATATCCGGCAAATTGGGCATAAAAAAGTCATTCTCAAGTTCTACCTCGACGGATCCCTCATTTTCATCATCATTGTCTTCGTAGTACTTTTTCTCGGGTAATTTTAACACCACGGACCATAATTTCTCTAGAGGATCATCGATGTAACAAACTTGCTTAACATGTTTTGCTAAAACAAATGGATCATTCAAAAACCCCAACCTAATCAAATTAACCAATGTATATCCCAAGTCATCAACTTTAACCCCTTTGTTTATATCTACCCAGTTGCAAAGGAAAACAGGGATCCTAAATTTATTATAGTCCAACTCCCATATGCTTTTTATAACTCCGTAATATGTATGTGATATGTGTTCAATTTTTTGATCCTTACCCTGCACAATCATTGTATCGGCTTCTACACACACACCGCTGCATTGAACTTGACGCGTATCATCACGATACTTGGTACTAAAGGTAACCCCATCCACTCTGTAGCCACTGAATGTAGGAACAGCCTTGTTGGGCTCATCTGCAATCCACCTTATCTCCTGCGGTACTTCTTTTCCATCAACCAAATCTGAAGCAATCTTAAAAAAAATAATAGAAATTGTATAAAACTCATTTGAGCTAAGTAGTTGAAAAAAAATTGCACAAAACTATTATCACACAAACGTAATACCTTTTCTTTGAACCATTTTGGGAATGTCTCATTTTGCTTGTTCTTTAGCCACATTTCATCATTTTCATGTTCCGGGTATGTGGTCACTAAATATGCCATGTGTTCACTGCATTTGCAGATAAAAGACTATATGAATAATGAACTAATGACATAAACTATGTATGCAATTTTTCACATAAAAAGAGTGAAAGTTTCGTTACTTACGCAAAATATGGCCCAACATCAGTAGTATTTTGTAGAACACATAAATGTGCTACGTGCAAATCAGTGCTAGTAGGGGTTATCATCGTTGCACCAGATAATGCCCTGCAAATGGAATCTTTGGCATGCCTACCATTTTTCGGTACCCCAATAGTCACTTCGTCGTGGTCCACCAAACATTCAACTGCCTCTTCTGCAATATAGGCCTCCGCAATGCAACCTTCTGCACGAGCCCGATTCCTTATGTATCCCTTAAATGTCTTCATATATCTCTCAAAGGGATACATCCACCTAAGGAAAATTGGTCCACAAAGCTCAACTTCTCTTACGAGATGAACCGATATATGAATCATTAAATCAAACAAAGAAGGGGGAAAGTATTTTTCAAGCTGGCATAAGGTTTCTACCATCTGCGATTGCATTTTCTCCAACTTATCAACCTCAATGACTTTACTACAAATGGCCTTGAAGAAGAGACAAAACCTGATAACAGTGTTCCTGACCTGTTTTTGCAGTGACGACCGAATCGCAACTGGAAGCAAGTGATGCAAAATCATATGGCAGTCATGAGATTTCAATCCAGTAAGTCGAAGAGTTTCCATTGAAACTAGACTTTGAATATTAGAACAAAAACCATCAGGAAGCTTCATGCCAAGAAAGGATGAGCAAACAACCTTTTTTTCAGAATGCGTTAAATTCCAAGATGCCAATGGTAACTTCTCCTTTTTCCCCGGAGTTTTTGGCCTTAGTTCTGTTCTGATTCCCATTTCAGCCATGTCTAGACGCACAGATTCCTTGTCTTTCGTCTTCCTTGGTATATTAAGCATGGTACCAAGTAAAGCTTCACACATATTTTTCTCGATGTGCATCACATCGAGAACATGCCTAACAGGCAAAAACTTCCAGTATTCAAGTTCGAAAAATATAGAAACCTTCTTCCAAACAGGTCGAGGATCACCTTTCTTAAATCGAGGCTGACATTGTGTCTTACCATAGACATGGCCCTTTAAATGTTGTACTCTTTGAAGCACCTCCTCTCCGGTTAATGGAACCGGAGCAATTTCTTTTTCCACAGTGTTATCAAAATCTTGTTTCTGCCGACGATATGGATGATTACGGGGCAACCACCTTTGATGCCTCATGACCACACACTTACGATAATTGACCAGCCTCGTAGCTTTTGTTTTATCAACACAGACATGACACCCGTTATACCCTTTGATAATATTTCCCGACAAGTTACCATAGGCTGGATAATCACTTATAGTCCATAACAAGATGCCTCTTAGAAAAAAGTACTCTCTCTTGTAAGCATCATATACTTGTTTCCCATTCCACAACTTTTTTAAATCTTCCATAAGTGGTTGAAGAAATACATCAATGTCATTTCCGGGTTGAGTTGGTCCAGATATCAACAAACAAAGCATTATATACTTTCGCTTCATACAAAGCCATGGTGGAAGATTGTAAATTGACAATAAAACTGGCCAACATGAGTAATCTATATTTGTGCTGTGAAAAGGATTGAATCCATCAGATGATAAAGCTAATCTTAAGTTTCTAGGATCTGAAGAAAATTCTGGCCACTTCGCGTCGACTTCCTTCCATGTTTTTGCATCTGCCGGATGCCTCATTTTACCATCCTTCAACCTTTCCCTATCATGCCAGGTCAAGTCCTTCGCTGTTTGAGGTGAACTGAAAAAATTCCTTAAACGTGGTATTAATAGAAAATACCATAGAACCTTGGCAGGAATCCCTTCCAATTCATTTCCTTTCTTGTTCAACTTCCATCTAGAGGCCTGACAAATGCGGCACCTCATCTCATCTTCATCTATCTCTCCACGGTATATTAGACAATCATTCGGACAAACGTGTATTTTTTCATACTCTATTCCTAAAGCACACAAGCTCTTTTTAGCTTCACTGAACGAAGAAGGAAAAGTGTTGCCTTCTGGAAGCATAGAACGCACCAAGAGTAGAATATCAGAGAAGGCAGAATCAGATATTTGATATTTTGCTTTTAAATTATATAACTTTACTAAAGCATTCATCTTAGTAAATCTTTCACATCCCGGATAAAGGTGTTCATGTTCCGACTGAATATGGTTAAATAAATCTGAGGAATCTAGGGGGACATCATCATCACTATCATTATTCTCTATTTTCAACGGGATTTGATCTACACATTGTCTAAAGTCAAAGGGTCATATAAAGTGGGACATATGGAGTACCAAATTCGAGTTTACACATTTTAGTACGAAATTATGTTTAATATGAGCACTCATAAAAGTATTACTAACAATATGGTCAAAATTTTTGATTAATAACTCATTAACATCGTCTAAAGCATTTCAATGCGTGAAAAAGTCAAAGGGTCATATAAAGTGGGACGGATGGAGTACCAAATTCGAGTTTACACATTTTAGTACGAAATTATGTTTAATATGAGCACTCATAAAAGTATTACTAACAATATGGTCAAATTGTTTGATTAATAACTCGTTAACATCGTCTAAAGTATTTCAATGCGTGAAAAAGTCAAAGGGTCATATAAAGTGGGACGGATGGAGTACCAAATTCGAGTTTACACATTTTAGTACGAAATTATGTTTAATATGAGCACTCATAAAAGTATTACTAACAATATGGTCAATTTTTTTGATTAATAACTCGTTAACATCGTCTAAAGTATTTCAATGCGTGAAAAAGGCAAAGGGTCATATAAAGTGGGACGGATGGAGTACCAAATTCGAGTTTACACATTTTAGTACGAAATTATGTTTAATATGAGCACTCATAAAAGTATTACTAACAATATGGTCAAATTGTTTGATTAATAACTCGTTAACATCGTCTAAAGTATTTCAATGCGTGAAAAAGTCAAAGAGTCATATAAAGTGGGACGGATGGAGTACCAAATTCGAGTTTACACATTTTAGTACGAAATTATGTTTAATATGAGCACTCATAAAAGTATTACTAACAATATGGTCAAATTTTTTGATTAATAACTCGTTAACATCGTCTAAAGTATTTCAATGCGTGAAAAAGTCAAAGGGTCATATAAAGTGGAACGGATGGAGTACCAAATTCGAGTTTACACATTTTAGTACGAAATTATGTTTAATATGAGCACTCACAAAAGTATTACTAACAATATGGTCAAATTTTTTGATTAATAACTCGTTAACATCGTCTAAAACATTTTAATAATCATCCATACTCTCACATTATTTTTATTTGCCCCCTTCTAATTTCCCCCCGCTGATCCCGTTCTAATTATTTCATTTCCCTCTTCTAATTTCATTTCCCTCTTCTAATTTCATTTCCCTCTTCTAATTTCTAATTTCATTTCCCTCTTCTAATTTCTAATTTCATTTCCCTCTTCTAATTTCATTTCCGCCCTCACTCTCACATTCTAATTTCATTCCCCCTATTTCACATTCTGTTAACCCTAACTCTTCCACTCTCTCACAATCGCCGTCAGCTCTCTCTCATAATTGTCAACTCTACTCTCTCACCATCGTCCGTGGACAGGTACTCTCTCTCTCTCTCTCTCTCTCTCTCTCTCTCTCTCTCTCTCTCTCTCTCTCTCTCTCTCTCTCTCTCTCCCTCCCTCTCTCTCTCTCTCTCTCTCTCTCTCTCTCTCTCCCTCCCTCCCTCTCTCTTTCCCTCTCTCTTTGCCTATATCTTGGTCTCTATTTTTGATTTGGGTAATAGTCGATTAGGTTTTGAACATCGATTATATGGGTTTGATTATGTGGGTAATATGCATGCACCCTATTTTTGCGATTTGGGTATAAAGGTAGTGTAATTATAAACTATATTTTTGCGATTTGGGCATAAAGATAGTGTAATAAACTTTATTTTTGTGATTTGGGTACGAAGGTTTTTATCATATTTCTGTGGTTGTATATCTGTGTATATTGTTTGTCACTTGGGTCTTGTGCTTTTGTTACCCATGTTATCATATTTTTTGTGTTTTTTATCATAAAATATGTACTCCCCCTTGTGCAGATTCATTTATGGCGCCTTCAAAGAAAACGAAATCTGATAACCGTGTAACCAGTTCAAATCTTTTGAAGGCACTAAAAAAGAACAAGGCAGTTCATTCGGGGAAGAAAAAGGTGGTGACACCAAAAAAGAACAAGGAAGCTGTGTCGGAACCTATGTCGGAACCTATGAAGAAAAAGGCGGTGACACAAAAAAAGAACAAGGTGGTTGTGTCGGAACCTGTGAAGGAAAAAATGGTGACAACAAAAGAGAATAAGGAGGTTGAGTCATGTCATCAACAATCATCCCCTGAATCAGTGAAGAAAAATGCTATTTCTAATAACCTAAAAAGCAAATTGACTAAGAAGAGGAAACAAGTGGAAGAACCGGTACCAAGCAAACAAGGACTTAGGCTTTTAAAACGTGGAGCAGTTACAATGCACAGAATTGTTAGGCGTAAGATGTTGGGAATTAAGTTGACGGTTCTTTTCAATGCAAAGGGTGCACCGTACGGTTCAGCTGGCACAGAGATGCAATCATATATTGGGGTTCTAGCTAGATAAAAAGTCCCAATATGCTATGATTCTTGGATACGTGTTCCGAAAGAAAGGAAAGACAAGATTTGGGATTGTGTGCAGGTAAAAAAACTGCATCTCATAAAGTAATTGATTGTTTATTTATGTTAGATTATGACTGCCTATTAAGCTAACACACGTGTGCTAATTAAAATGCTTATATATAGATGGCATTTATTGTACCACCAACAGCAAAAAAGATTGTTTGGAAATCGGCGTGCCAGAAATGGAGGGAGTTTAAGAGCCATTTGACAACCAATTATGTCCTTCCGTATGGGAATCAACTTGAATTGATAAAGTTTCCTCCGGCTGACTACTCATTTATCGAGAAGGCGCATTGGGACATTTTCGTTGCTCGCCGTTTAAGTGATGAATTTCGGGTGAGTTTTTCACCTTATTTGTTTTACAAAGTTCTTGGATAGTATAATTAGCGTGACAACTTTGTTGCTTACCTTTTTGTGTTTGTTTTTCAAGGAGATCCACCACACGCAGCAAACAAGGAGAAATATGAATGAATATCCACATTGCATTTCTCGAAAGGGTTATTCTAACCTAGAGCAGGAAATGGTTAGTAATCATGATACATATCACTTTCAAACGTGCATGATAAAGATATTTAATTTTAAGATGTCTTACATGATAAATGACACTGTATTATTTTTTAAACATCTTTACAGATACAGTCTCAAGGTGATCAGTCTCAAGGTGATCAGTCTCAAGTTGATCAGTCTCAAGGTGATTCTGAAATTGAGATAGATAAATCTGATAGCTGGGTCCTTGCACGTCAGGATAAAGATGGGAACTTCAAGTCGGAAAAAGTTAAATTAATTGCTCAAAACATTGTAAGTTATTTAGTTCTATTATAAACACATTTCTCTATCACCACATAACTGTTTTGTTAGTTAACTATAATTTTTTTGACAATTTTTAGGAGATTATGAAAAAGAAAGTTGCTGAAGGGGAAGTGACGTTGGAAGGCACTGACGATATCTTGACCAAGGTGCTCGGTACCTCTGAGCACGGAGGAAGGGTACGTGGCCAAGGGGCATATGTGAATCAGTCTACATACTTTAATCTTCCAAAGCATAAGAAAAAAGGCAAGACAATAGAAGAGAGAATTCAAGAGGGTGTTCAAAGATTCATGAAAGAAGAGAGTGAGAGGATAATTGAACAGTGAGATGCCTTTTGGGCTGGAGAGATGGATAAGCTGAAAGTAGCTTTATGTGGAAAAAATATTGAGTTTAATTTAAGTCCAGATATTGGATCACAACAAGGAAGTTGTTCGAAGGGTGCACATGCTATTCTGAAGGAGTTGGACTTACAAGGTGTAAAGAAAAAATTGGACCTCATTGAAGATGCAGAAGTTGAGGATGTTGGAGGAGAAACACACATTGAGAAGAAGACTGAGGTGGAAGAAAAGAATGAGGAGGCTGAGATTGTACAAATTGAGGATGATCATCACGTGGCGGTTGACAAGGTGTGCAAGGAAAGTGATGAATTGGAAGTTGACGGTTCTACAGAATGGGAATTGGCAATTTACTCCCCAACAAATGTTGTTGCCTATGCAACAATAGATACTGTTTGTGACGTTCTTCATGGGAAACCACTCGAAAAAGAAAATGCACGAGTCTCTATCACTCGTGTTATCCAAGGATCTGTAAAGATTCCTTTCCCAATCCAAGATGAGATAGTGACTGTGGAACAAGCTGTCGGAACGTATATTGCATGGCCGAGAGACCTAATAATGGAAGTCAAGAGAGACAGGGTAGTAGTGCAAGGAACAAAGGTACAATTGTTTATAATTATTAATTAACGATAAAATATGTTACATTTTTTTTGAAACTTTTGTTGTTTTTTAAATGTACAGGGTAAAATCATAATTTAAAATCTCATTTAACAGTTTGCATTCTCAATTTTCTTTTAATTTTTCCGTTTCAGGGAGTTAAGAAAATTATGGAAAAGAAGTGGAAAAAGGTAACAGATTGTGTCTTACAGGAAGAGTATGTGTTGGACATGGGTGTCGATTACCCCCCGGTGTTGAAGCGTTTTTGGCTTTGGGCCAAAAATGCCTTGACCGATGGCCAAGTAAACACTTTTCTTCTCTCCCAAGAAGCTTTTGGATCAACCAACAAGAAGGCTATCTTTTTATCGGATGTGCATGCTTTGTGCTCTGGGGATGAAATATCAGGTTCCATCATCTGCATGTTTATTAAGTAAGTGTCGAAGTTCATAAATTTTTTTTGACTTCATGAGTACTTGTTGAATAAAATTTAGAATTTGTTATGATGTATCTCTACTTCTTATACAATGTACTCCAGGAATATCTGAAAAAACACAAGATGTCTAACATGGTAGCGTTTGTCGATCCTGCGATAATAGGCGCCATTGGGTGTGGTACTGTAGGAGATAGGTCGCGAGCTCTATCTATCAGATTCAAGAATGCTCAGCCAGGCCAAATATTTCTGCTACCATATAACTCTGCGTTAGTATTGCTATTATATATGTGCCTCATTTTAGTATTGTTTTGTGCTTAATGTCATCTCTCTTGCATGTAATGTCATGATATAGTCATGATTTTTATATTCTCATTTATCGTGTTCATGATTTTTAGGAATCATTGGACGCTGACAGCTGTAAATCCAGATTCACAAATGGTTTATCACATGGACCCTTTGAAGCGCCGAATCGCAGCAGAAGAATGGATAGAAGTGGTTGATAAGTTAGTACCACATCAGAATGATATATCTTCTGTAATCACTTTTAACAGTTATTAAGGAATATGTCTTAAAATTACACTATATTATATTGTTATAGTGCCATTAAACTCTACAAGGACAAAGCAAAGAAGTTTCTGAAGAAGAAAATAATGTGGGAGAATTTGGCGGTAATATCTTTTTCGTAACGTATATCTTACCTTTTTTGTCTTTTTTTGCACGGATATATTTTTACATATTTTTTTAATATTCTTTAGGGAGTTCCTCTCCAAAATGGAAGCAAAGACTGCGGTTTGTTTGTCATGGGTTACATGAAAGAAATATGTGAAGATAAGGAACTCAAATTTCCTGAGAAGGTAAGATTGCAATTTTCATTTTTTTTTTTGCAATATCCAAGTGTATTGTGGGAGAATATATATCTGACTTTCACTATTGTTGCTATTTTCAGTGGCTACGCAGAAGTAACCATGCTTATGGCATCACTGAGCTCAATGCAATAAGGATCAAGTGGGCAAAGTATTTCATGAAGAAGCATGCTACGTGAACTATGGCATATATAACTAGATGTTTTGGGTTGAACATATCATAAACTTTTGGGTATTTCACTGGTAGTTTATTGTACATTTGGCGCAAATAGTATGAACTTAAGTGAATATTTGTCCATCTCCTGGTCTAGATATGTTCATCCAAAAATATGTTGGTGTCCGCCGCTTGAACATAGTCTTATTTTGTGAATGTTAATCTTTGTGAATGTTAATCGTTGGTTGGAACTTAATGTTAGTTGCTTGTAACGGTGAATTTGTTGTTTGGATGAATTGGTTGGTTGCTTGTAATGGTGAACTGGTTGTTTGGATGAATTGGTTGGTTGCTGGTAATGGATTGGTTTTCTAATTCTTGGCATGTTCATTTTATAATGTAACCTACTGTTGTATGGATATAAAAAACCATTGTCTAAGCTGCTTTTATGCAATGAGGGCACTTATTGGAATGCTTGTTATATTATGTATCACACAATCCTTTTAATACATAAAAAAAGTATTAACTCTTTAACACTAAAACATTGCTTTTTAACAACTAACATTTGTGAAAAGAAAACTCATACAACCTATGTGAAAAACAAAACCATTGTCTATACATCCTTTTTAGACAATGTATATGCTTTTAGAAACCATTGACTAAAGGGAAGGAGAACAATTCTTAGTTTTGTAACCACTGTTGTCTGTACAGCATTACCACAACAATTCTTTAGACTTGAAAATGTTGTCTGTTAACATATACAACAATGACAATATGTGTCAACGGGTTGTATGTTTCATTTTAAAGTTATAGTTTTTATGACATTATATGACAAGTCTTTCCTGTGTTTAGCAAACACTTGAGTTATACATTCTCTGACAATGGCTTCTATATACACCGTTGTTGTTTCTGGATATGTTACAACGGTTTATTAGGAAATTCCGTTGTCTTTAGAGCCTCAGACAACGATCTCTAACCGTTGTCTGATACGCGCATCAGACGGCATCTCCATACACAACGGAAATTTAGGGTGTCAGACAACGGTGATAAACCGTTGTGTGATTTGATTTTTCTTGTAGTGTTTGTTCAGGGATTCCAGTAACCTAAGACTGAAGAAGCTAAGATCGTAACACATAAATTTGAAAGTGAAGGAATCTAAGACACCGAGATGAATATTTTGGACTATGACAAATTGCTACATTGTCAACACTTGGAAAACAAGTCAGAGGTTTTGAAGATGTCTCTTTTTTTGCACAAGTAATGTTGAAACTTAAAATATATTACCTCGAGTTTCTGGGGACCTAAGCCATAAGCTCAGTCACCGCTGAGAAGTTTATTAAAATATATTGTGATACAGTTAAAGATTAAAAGCAACAATGTCAAATAACAGTAATTAAACAATAGCTGATCACAATGGCTTAACAGCCATAAGAAATAATTTAATAAATTCAAAACGTTCATCTGCTTAAAATCGCGCCTGCAACTCCTGGACTGTGTTTTTGTTAAGTTGGAAAGCCTTGGCAAGAATGTCAGCAGATATATCAGGATTGGCTCCAAATACAGCATTTGCAATGGTGATAACCCCTGGGTTTTGGCTGCTAAGAGAAGCAATCACTACTGCATTATCATGTCCAATATTTTGCTGATAGTGTATAAGACCTTCCGGGAACACAAACACATCACCTTCGTTAAGGACTTTGGTGATATGACGATTTTCTGTATTCGAAGTGACAAATCCAACCCTCAGTGTACCTTTGATAACTGTTAAAATTTCAGTAGCACGAGGATGCGTGTGTGGTGCATTGATTCCCCACGGTGCAAAGTCGATACGAACAAGAGAAATGCCAAGAGTGTTGAGTCCGGGAATCCTAGCAACATTAACTGTTGTAACATTTGATCCAACTTTATTGGACAATGTGTCACCAGCTACATTCAATCCCCAAGTATAGAAGTCGTTTTCAGTTACAACCTTGGGGTCCTTGCAAACTAGCCCATTCACCAAAACTGAAAGAAGAAGCAAATTTGTAAGTTGATTTGTAGTGCACAAGTAAAATGTAGGCAAGAAAAGATAATGACAAATCAATATATACCTGGGCTATTTTCATCAGCAACACAGAAATCCTGAAGAGGATTATTATCAGTTGCCATAGCAACAAAGCAAGTCATAGTAGTTATAACAAAACAAATGAAAAGAACTCTGGAGCCGCTTGATGAAACCATCTTCAAACTTTTGGTAACAATTATAATCTGTATAAAAGAGTTGGATCGGAGAAACGTTAGGAGAACAAATGATGAGGCTTTAACTGAGAGTTGAGTTGTGAAGATATAGATCTTGTCTGGGGCTTATATAGAAAACTTTTACGAGGGAAAGTGTGACAAATAGGATAAAAGAGACACAAATATTGCTTACAAATGGCAGTGACATAGTCCTTGATGTAATTAGAATGAGTCTAGTTTAATTACATATGTGCACAGTCAATACACGGAAATAGTAAAAATGCCAATTTTCTTCTAGTAAGATCGAGAATTGAAGTGGTAAACTATGTACTTTGTGTTATTTTTTTATTTGTTTAGATGGTAGTGGTATTATAATATGGTTAAAAATCTATCCAATACATCATCTTGTATTGATTGTTAAATGCATTAGGTGCACTACTTCTGGTTTTTTCGAAGAAACATATAATAAAAAACCAACCAACTCGATCTGTTTTCTAATAATGCTTTTAGTAAAATAGCGAACTGTCACCTTCTGAGCACATATTCAAAATTATACAATGTATTCAGCAAATAATTTTAAGACAATTCAACCCCTCGTGTAAGTTTATTTTCCTGCAGCTGGTATAGAAATTGCATGTGTTTGAATCTATTCACCTGCTAACACTTACGTATTAAATTGACCTACCATTAGTCGCTATGCCAATTCGAGTCAAATCTCGAGCATTTTTCGTAAATCGGGTGAAATTCCGATTTCGGGTCCGAATAAAACGAAGCCTACTAACCCAAATGCAGTTAACTTGTGTTACGACAAGTTCATCACTGTTATGGATTAAAAATTGTGCTTGTAAATTAATTGCTAGGGTTTAGAGAGTTTCGAGCTTTAATGGCTGCTCTTGTGTTTCGTGACTAAATCGGTCCTCACAAGATGCAGTGGGCAATTTCGACCTCCCAAATTCGACCGCGACTAAATTCAACCGCTTGTGGTCGAATTTATGGACTGCAGCTAAATTCGACCGTTTCTGGTTGAAAATAAAAATGGTCGAATTTACTACTAAATTCGACTGATTTTTCTTATTGGTCGAATTTAATCGTAAATTCGATCGATTTTTTTGTCTAGTCGAAACTAAAATTCCCCCAAAAAAGGAGGGAAAATTCCCGCCAACATATTAAATTTTGAAAACTAAATTCGACCAAATTCGGTCGAATTTAAAATTAAGGTTAGCGGTAATTTTGCCGCCTATATTTTTTCAATTTTGGTAAAAAGTGGGAAATTTCCCGCCCAAAATTTCCCAAACTATTCAAATATATTTTAACCGAATTTACTCGAATTTAATAAATGTGACCGAATTCGGTTGAATTTTTTTTTCCCAGATTTTTTTAAATATGTTATTAATTTTATAAATGTTTGTACACATCGTAAAAAATAAATAAAAATACAAGGATACCAATCACTACATGTAAATATTTAGTTAGTACAAAAATTTTACATAAATTTTTTATATGATTAGAAAATGTTGAACTTTCATTTATTGATATTTTTAGAAAAATTAAATAAAATATCTAATTATTGTTAAAAAATACAAAAAAATGTGAAAGTATTTTGACGACATACTACATTCAATAAAATAAATTTGAATAAATAATAGTCGGTAGAAAAAAAAATCTTCACAGATCTGTACATGGCCATAGTTGAGTAAAATATGGGGGGTTTATGGTTTAGATTTAGGGGTTGGGCTAGGGTTAGAGTTTTTATTTAATTTTAAAATTATTTTGATTAATCCAACCGTACGGATGTGAAATTATCAAAAAAATATAGTGTGTGCAAAAAATTAATTAATTTAAATATTAATATCTTAAACATTTTAACAAATATATATGTCACTTACACTAAATTCGACCACAAACCCTAGTTGGTTGAATTTAAGCTTTAGCTCGACTGATATCGGTCGAATTTAGCTAAATTCGACCAACTTAAGTTTCGATCGAATTTAGCTAAATTCAACCGATATCAGTCGAATTTACCCGTGTTCTGTTTTCGACCAAATTTGGTTGAATTTAGTAAAATTCAGAATAAACCAATTTATTCATGCCACGTGTTACGCTTGTAGTGGCTGAAAAACAAGCACATGTATTGCTCTTTTGCATTCAATCTAGACCATTTTCATTTCTTTCCTAAAATATTTCATCCTAACCATTTATTCAATTACATTCATTTTCTTCTCTTTTATATTTTTCATCCATTCATATTCTCTCATAAACATTCTTCTATACTCTTACTCCATTCTTCTTCTCTAACAAACATACATATCAATTTATATACATAAATACTAACACATGTTTCATAAATTTCAAACAATATATATACATCATTTATATTAGCTAGTCCTTTAATTACATTTTTAACATTTGGCGAGTTCATCCCAATTAATTCTGACCAGTTCATCTTCACCACTTTCGGCCTCTACGACCTCCGATGAGTTCATTTCTGGTAACTTAAAAACGAAATAACACAAGTCATTATAATTATACACACACTAAGTTAATTTTTTTTAAAAAAATTTCACATTTGGATATTATTGGGGTAGAGTAATTTTTATAGTGTTTGATTTTTAACTTTGTGTTTCAAAAGGAATGAAAAATTATTGTATTTTTAGTCCAACATTTTTGATGTATATTATTTTAGGATTAGTAGAAAAAATAAATATTATATCCATTATTGTTTAATATAATCATCCTTCTTGATATGTAGAAACTACTGAAAAATTACAAAACATTTGTGCATTTCTTGGGCAGCAGATTCTGCTGCTTTTTTTTAAAACTGGTGTTCGTTAAATTCGACCGAATTTGGTTGAATTTCACAAATAATTTTGAATGTATTCGGTCGAACTAAATTCGACTATATTTGGTCGAATTAAATTCACTTTGGGCGTCAAAATTCGAAAATTTGAAATTTTTACCAAAATTTTGAAATTTTGAAATATTTGGTCGAATTTAGTGGGTCGAATTTATATGGTCGAAAATAGACGGTCGAAATTAGCTAATTTCGACCGTCTTGAGCAATTTCGACCAAGCTAAAAATGACCACTTTATTTTTGGTCGAAATTAGTTAAATTCAACCGTTTGTGGTGGAAATTAGCTAATTTCAACCGTTTTTTATGGTCGAAATTAGCCGAAATTTTTGTAGTGATGCCTACGTATCTCAATCAGTGCTGAGAATCAAGCCAGAAAATGTAGTTCTTGGGGCACACCAAGGACGTAGTGACTTGTATGTCCTTATTCGAGGATTAAGTCTAAAATGTCGTAGATGACGTATGGAGCTGTGTCCAAAACGTAGTTCTGAGATGAGGGGTCAGACCCTTTATATAGGCGTTTAGAGCCTCGTATTTAAAGTATGTTTAGGAGACTTAGCGAATAAGTCTCCTTTTTGATAATGGATAAACATTATATTTTTTGATGGACAAGTCTTTTCCTTGTTGATAAGGACTATGACTCATTATTTCTTTTAATTGGGGATTCTGGATCCTTCTTTGATGAATTTACCATATTTTGGACTCATTTCCTGAGCTGTATATTTCCCTATTTATTAATTACGAAATTAATAAATAATTAGGGTTTCGAGCCTTGTTTATGGGCCGTATTTTTGGACCAATCTGGGTCTAATTAATACGTCATTAAGTGCACTTCTAGGGTTATTTTTTAGCCCATATCATTTGCCCCCCAACTTCTAGGAAAATCTCTTTTGGATTATCGTAGTCGTTATTTTATTCGGGAGTTACGAAGTTTTCTTTCGTATTCTAGTTTGGTTTTGCGAACATATTAGTTCTAACCCAATTTTTATAATTTTTCCAAAATAGGAATCAGGATTTTTCATCAATTCCCTGGAAAATAATTTAAATTTTAAAATTCCAGTGTATTTTCGACCAGGATACTGGTCGAATTTTAGTGTCATTTCATCCCCTGGTCGAACACTTTCGACCATGTTTCTGGTCGAATTTTGGTGCAATTTCGTCCCCTGGTCGAACACTTTCGACCAGGTTAATAGTCGAATAGATGATCCATTTTAGGCCCTGTTCGAACTCTTTCAACCAGGATTGTAGTCGAATAGATGATCCATTTTGGCCCCTAGTCGAATACTTTCGACCAGGATCGTGGTCGAAGATAAGTGCCATTTTGGCCCCTGGTCGAGTACTTTCGACCAGGATCGTGGTCGAAGATAAGTTCCATTTTGGCACCTGGTCGAATACTTTGGACCAGGATTCTAGTCAACCATTTTGATCTCACTTGGAGACGAACATAGAATCACGAGTTTCTACAAGTTGTACCTCTTGTGTCATTTGAGGTTTACTTATGTTGGACTCAAGTTGGGCCCAAGACTTTTATTCGTCCCTTACCTGGGACTTACTACCTTTTTTTTGGGATTTTAATATACATTATTGTTTCACGAGTATCGTCTTGGTGTAAAGTGTGGAGCGACCTACACATTTACGACGATTTTGCCTTATTTGAGGCTAGCTTGACATTTGCATAAGCCTTTTATGTCTTATACCGTCTTGTTTTGGCTTCAAGCCTTTCATTGAGCATATCGAATGATGGGGTTTGGACTGAATGTCTTAGGTTTTTGGGGTTTCAACCCTTCACCCTTACGAGTTCTTACTGATGGCTGCACTCGTAGTGATTCATTCTCAAGTCTATCATATCAAACTTCTCCTGAGCTTGAAATTTTCGCTAATTAACAATAGGCATCTTTGGCTTTCTTTTGTATGTTTATTAGTACCATTCACCCTTCGGGGTTCATTGTATTCAACTCTATTTGTGAAGTTGACATGCATATTTTGTATGCTTTCCTTTGCATTCATTTGTAGTTTGTCTTGGCAAAGCTTTGAGGATGTTTCTTCCAATAAAAACGGGTTCAACCCTTCATCTGCTTTCTAGGAAGCTCATGATTTCATCGAACCTTATTTCTACTTGTCATATACTAGCGGATCCTTTTAGGATGCACTAAACATAATAAACTTTTAAGTTTTGAGGCATGCCAAGTCCTTGGCACCTCATGCCCTTCGAGGGTTTCTAGCTTATAAGCTTCGATTATTGGAGATGTGTGAGTAATCTCCACTAGAACCACTGCCTCTGCCCCATACGCCAACAAAAAGGGGGTTGCTCCAGTGGTGACTTTGAAAGTAGTACGATATGCCCATAATATGGGGAACAATTCGTCTACCCAAGTATTTCTAGAGCGTTCAACTCTTTTTTTCAGTCCATCCAGGATAATTCGATTGGCAACCTCAGTTTGCCCATTTTCTTGAGGATGGGCAACAGAAGTGAAGCGTAACTTAATATCATTCTCTGCACAATACTTCTTGAATTCATCATTTTTGAACTGAGTTCCATTGTCTGTGACCAAAATACGTGGGATCCCGTATCTACATATCACATTTTCCCAGAAGAAATGCATCACCTGTTTGGTGGTTATCTTGGCTAAAGGCTTAGCCTCAATCCACTTGGTGAAGTAGTCGATTGCTACTATCAAGAATTTTCTTTGCGCACTTGCCATTGGAAATGGTCCAAGTATATCCATCCCCCACATGGCGAATGGGATAGGTGAGTTTATGGATGTCATCATCTCAGGTGGTTGTCTAACCACTGGTGCATTCTTTTGGCACCGTTCACATTTCTTCATGTAGCTCTTAGCATCTGCAGGTATGCTTGGCCAACAGAAACCTAGACGAGTGATTTTATGAGCAAGGGCTCTGCCCCCCAAGTGCTGCCCACAAATTCCTTCATGTACTTCACTTAGGGCCAATTCTGCCTCTTGGGGTCTTAAGCATTTTAGGTAAGGAATGACGAAAGACTTTTTGTATAGGATTCCCTCAATCAGGGCATACCTTAATGCTCTCACATATAGCTTTCGAGCTTCTGAAGTGTCGTTGAGTAACCATCCAGTTTCCAGATGAGATTTGATGGGATCCATCCAACAGCTGGCAACATCAATGGGCGCTACCAACTTTCCATTGATGCTTGGGGTCTTCAAGACTTGGAAGTATACACTTCCTGCGTAGTTTTCAATTTCAGAAGAGGCAAACTTAGACAAGGCATCGGCCTTCATGTTCTTTTCCCTTGGAATGTGTTCCACATAACATTCATTAAACTGAGTCATGATGACCTTAACAAGTTTTAGGTACTTGGCCATGACTTCATATCTGGCTTCAAACTCCCCATTTACTTGGGAAACCACTAGCCTCGAGTCTCTACACACTTTCAGAGTTTTAACTCTCAAGGCTCCAGCCAGCCCTAAGCCAGCTATCAGGGCTTCGTACTCAGCTTCATTGTTTGTCGTTGGGAAGTATAGTTTTAGTGCGTACTCTATGAGAAATCCATCAGGACTTTGTAACACTCTTTGGACACCATGTCTTCATGTATCACTTCCTGCCCCCGACTTCCTGGTTGTCAATAGTGCATTCAACCATGAAGTCAAAGAGTGGTTGAGCTTTTATGGCCGTTCGAGGCTTGTACGTGATGTCAAATTCTCCCAATTCAACAGCCCATTTGATCAACCTTCGACTAACTTGAGGGTTATGCAAGATGTTTCTTAGAGGCTGATTGGTCAAGACATCAATCTTGTGAGCCTGGAAGTATGGGCGTAGCTTTCTTGAGGCCATTATCAAGGCTAAGGCAAACTTCTCAATAGTAGAGTAGTTTATTTCTGCCCCATGTAGAATCTTATTTACGTAGTAAATGGGTTTCTGAACCTTCAACTCTTCTTTTACCAAAACGGCTTGAAGGGCTGTGTTAGAAACCGCCAAGTACAAATAGATAGTTTATCCTGGCTTTGGCTTTGCCAACTGTGGTACCTCAGCCATGTACTTATTTATGATCCTCAGCTTTTTCCCTTTAGTTTTTTCTTTCCCTTCTTGTCCCATATCTTGCCGTGTATTAATACATTATAAGAATCTTTCGCGTGCATACACTACAAGAAAAATGTAATCAGACAACACTGATCACACAACGCTCGGTCGAAAAAGTGTTGCCCAGAATTAACTGACAACGGTTATTTTTCAACCTCGAAAAAGTATTGTCTAATCACTAGTACAAAAATGACTTTCAGTGTCGGTCAAAAAAGGCCTAAAGCGTCGGTTAATGGGCGTAGTATATGAAGGGGACGCTATAGGTCTAGGCCTATAGCGTCGGTCAATTGGGCGACGCTAAAACTACTGCGGTGTCGGCTAAATAACCGACGCAAAAAGATAAACCACTGACGCATTAGGTCTAACTATAGCGTCGGTTTTTCAAAATGCCGACGCATAAAGTCCATGACAACAGCGTCGGTCTTTCAAAATGCCGACACATAAAGTTCTTTTCTTCAGCGTCGCCACTAACAACCGACGCCTTAGGTTAATTTTTTTTTAAATTTTTTTTATTTGTTTTATTGATATCCCCTGCTTCACATATTACCACCAATACAAGCACAACCACCAAAAATCAACCAATAAAACAAAAAATAAAATCATAACTAAATTCTGACTAAAAATTTCATTGAAAAAAAATAGAAGAAAAAATTATATTACATTATTTGTTTTAAAAAATGCATATTAATCCTGAAGCTACAGCAGGGCCAAATGCATTAGCTTTTGTCTTGTTTAGCTTCTGCCAAACAAATAGCAGGCTTCCGACACACATATAATTTGGCTCACAAACATCGACCTTGGTGAAGCCAGGGTCATATAACCTGTTTTGAAGTCCTGCATCAGGTCAGATGCAGTGGAGACGATGTTCATCATGACTCCACAAGCTGCCAATCCCGCAAGAACACCACCATGTGAAGCTCCTGCCCATGCCCCAATTGTAAAGATTGCAAGCTTTCCATAGGTAGAAGTCAGAGACCAATCCGTGAGACCACAACCATAGGCATTGCAAAAGGCCAGTACTGGTGCAAAAACGTATATGACAGCGACATGGTACCACTTTAGATGTTGAAAGATATGAGGAAGAGTTGCAGCAGATATAATAGCAACAATGACATAACCAGCCACTGCAAACCACGTTGGGATTTGGTCCTTGATCATACGACAGAGATGGAGTTTCTGTGGAAGACTGACCAGCTTCTACTGGTAATGTTTCAGGTTTTTTCATCCGGATTTGGCGAAACAATCCAAATAAAGTATGACCCAACACTTTTAAGAAATTGTAGAGACCATCACCAAGGATCATGGCTATGGCAATGAATACCTTAAAGGAAGATTAAAGATTAAACGGTGGGTTAAAACTGTAGCATGCATTTTCGTGTATGCTTAAGATAACAACAAAAGCAAATTACCTTGTAACCTTGTAAACCATTGAGACTACTTGGGCTAAGGTCTGCAGGGTACCAATGACCCTTCTTGTCCTCGATGAGAGGCCACATTATACACCTGGATAGAATTGCTCCAAGTAGTAATGATACATTGATCAGATATGGACAAATCATTCCGACACCAACATAAGTTGCTGAGAAGTCAAAGAAAAACCTACAGATTTTTTTTATATAGAATGATAAAAACTTTCAGGACTCAAATAGGAAATATACAAGATAATTAATTTGAACTTTTAAAAATAATTCATTTGTTTCACCCTTTACTTTAAATTGATTCAAAACTAGGAAGATTCTTGGATTAGCTCACGGGTACATACTTGTTTTTATAAGCTTCAAGTCCAAACGTAGGAAACTTCGGGTACATTTTCCCAGAGCTTTAACTTGTTTTCTGCAGTGAATTGATGAAAAGGAGACTGTGAAAATGAAATTGGACACTTCGGGCGTAGACTAGGATAAATACAGAACATATAGTAACATCCTCACTTAGCAAGCCTGGCTCCCTGAGGAGTGTGGAAGCTGTTTATTAGGTGAGCAGTTGCAGTGCCACTCGGGTAAATCAGTTTGAAGTCAATGATCATTATCTACAAAAAATAAAAAAATGAAGCGAACTACAATGAATACATTTATGGTTTCATTACATCATACCAGTACCAAATACAAGTTCACAAGTTGTAAGTGGAACATTTGAGAATGAGAAGTGGATCCTTAATGATCCATGTTACATGATGCTGAGTATCTATATATCAAACAGAGGAATGGGAAAATTAGGTCAAGGTGACCAATATAACCAATCTCATTGATGTCATGGAATAAGCAAATTCTACACGTAAGCTTTAAGATGCAAACATAGCATTTCAAGATGCAGGAAAGCATGGGGTACTGCAGAAGGTCATCAAGTGGATTATACCCAGACAAATTTATCGTATATTTGTCTTAACTGGACAGCCAGACTTCATGTTTAAATACAAAATCTTATCAGATTCTAGATTAAATTCAATCCAGAAGTGATCTAATCTCATCAACCTACATATACTATATCAACTGATCTCTAAATTAATTTTCAGCTAACAGTCGTTACTGTCAAATCTTACCCGGATATTCCCCAACCATCCTATACTTATTCCCTATATAACAAAACAGTCACTTTAAATTATTTCAAAATCAATGTTACAAGTCAAACTTCAACTCGCCTATTATTATCTCTTACAAGTTCATGTGATAGGCTAGCAAGGTTACCACGATTGTTTGCAGCTCCTAACAGTCTCACTACTCTAAATTTCTTCTACTTGTCCCATTGTAGATAGCCTTCATCAATTAAGCACAATAAAACACAGACATGCTGCTTGGTAGCTAGCTAGGGGGTTGATCCTTGTGAAGCAAAAGGTAAAAAAAAAAAGTGGGAGTTCTTGAATTTTAATTTTAAGGAGATGCATATGCCTTTTGAGGAGTAGAATTTCAAGATACAGTACCCAACCACCTAATAAGTAAAGCTCACGTGGACCTACAAATACATATCATAATATTAGAAGATAAAAAAAGAAGACAAAGACCTGGCTTCTAATGAAGCACACTGGCTTCGAAGCATAAATTAATAGCAAACTATCAGATATATCCGCTAACATCGCATTTTAAAACTTGATCTATTTGTAAAATTACCTCTTACAGGATTAAAAAACTTCCTCCCAGAATCTTTACCGCCGCCAACTTAGTCATCCACAGAGTCACTAAACCAACTGGAACACAACACAGACCACTTACATAATAAGTTATAGGTAAGAAAGCATAGATAAAGCTGCTATCAGACAATTTAGATCAATCAAAAACATTTAAAAAAACTTCTTTTACTACTAATTTGTGAAGAACCATCCTAGACCAGAACCACACACACAAAAAAAATGGTTAAAACATCAAGAACTCCTTTGTTAGCCCTGAACAGCACTATGGCCTATTTTTCGGAGTACAAATTATACCACCACATACATCAGTGAATTTGAACAACACACAGAAGAAATCAAAAACAAAAATCTCTTTATGATAATATCATCGATGCAAAGGATTCATCCCAAGGGCCAAATATGAATTTACTTGCCATTAGTATTTATATAACCTTCTTCATTTACATTGCAAATTTATATGTTCTAAGAATTTACATGTATTTATATTTTACACGAAATTACTAAGTCAAGAAACAGAAGGAAATTGAAACTATATTAAATTGAAATTTATATAAATTCACATACCACAAAGAATACCTTCTTTCCAAGAACCAAGAACCGAGAGAAGCAATCAATTAGCTTCGATAATCAAACCCAAAGATTCCTAATCGAACCCAGAGAACTCAATGAAGTAATAGCATCCGAAAAATCGAGTTAGCAGCACACTGGAGAAAGTGAAGAGCGGACGGCAGTCGATATGGAGTTGAGAAAGTTAAAGTGAGCAGTGATTATGTAGCAGTGATTATGTAGCAGTGAATATTGTAGAAGTGGATTACCACTTAGGGATTAGAACAATTAGGGGAAGATAAAAAGATGACCGGGCAACAGAGATGTTTTAAGACAATGAAAAAATTAAGATATAAGAATTTTTATCTTATAAAAAGATTTATTATTATTAATATTATATAAAATTTTAGTATTTTGAAAAATTAAATAAATAAAAGTGTAATTTTGTCATAATATAATGTAAATAATGAGATGTGATTGGATATAAATTCATTTTGGGAGTAAGGTAGAGAACCATTGCATAAATATTCATACTTCATATTTTTATAACTTTTTTCAAAATATGTAAAATCAATAAATTTTAATTTAAAAAAAAAATTACTTTAAAAAAAAAAAATTAAAATTAGTCAAATAGTTCAAAGTTATTCTACAATTGCATAAAATTTATCCAAAATGATTTTGCAACAATTTTTTTGTGGAATGAAAATATTAAAATATTATTTATATAAACATTATATTATTATAAAAATAATATATTATTTATATAAACATTATATTATTATAAAAATATTATATTATTATAACTGAGTTATTAGGAAAATTACTTGAATTTAGCATTTGTTTTTGGAAAAAAGCACATTCTACAACGTCGGTTCGACAAGGCGACGCAGAAAATTACACTCTACAGCGTCGGTTCTTTATAGGCCGACGCATAAAGTGCATTCTATAGCGTCGGTTTTACAAGGCCGATGCATAAAAATGCACTCAACAGCGTCGGTTACAGACAGACCGACGCTAAAAGTTCTCAAAAGCGTCGGCATTCACTAAACCAACGCATAAAAGTAGAAAAAGCGTCGGTCATTACATAAAACTGACGCATTAGATCAAGCACCTTAGTAAATAAGCGTCGGTTAAGTTAGCAACCGACGCTAAAAACAAGTATAAGCGTCGGTTCACTTAAGAACCGACGCCTTAGGTGCGACGCTAAAAGGCTTTTCTGTACTAGTGAATCCAGGGTGATTACAACGGTTTAAAAACCATTGTCTAGAAAATTGAATTAGACAACGGTATTTTTAAAGTGTTGTTGCGTAAGCGTGACCAATAGACAACTATTTTCAGCAGTATTGTGTGAATAAACCTAAGACAATGCTACAAAAAACCGTTGTTATAATGATACAACTGTTTTTTTAGTCGTATTGTGCGAATAATCCTAAGACAATGGTGCAGCAAACCGTTGTGGGAATGAGACAAGTGTTTTTTAACATTTATTGTTTAAGAAGTCTACAAACAACGGTAGTTGTAGAGTGTTGTCTGAATTAGAGTACTATAAAAAAATACGGACATACCAATCTTAGAATAAAATCCAAGTAACATACCCAATATTATTAAAAACAATATTGATATAATTTAATTACAAAGTCGTGAGTAAGTTGTCTTATATTAATATATATATATATATATATATATATATATATATATATATATATATATATATGTCGCGACTCACGTATGTTTTATGTATTCGATTTATATATATATACTTTATGTTTTATGATATACACAACAGATTTTTTTATAAAATCATTGTGTGAGTAATTACGTTACAACACTTTTATTAGCTAAATCGTTGACTATATCAAAATCGCTGATTTTTCTTTTATAAATTTTATTTGTTGTCCTTAATACATAAGTGTCACACCCTTGATGCAATGTTATCATAGGAATTTTGAATATTTAATATTATCACACACTTGTTGTATTCGATTTTTTGAAAAATATTAACGGTCAACTAGTGATTTGACTAGTACTTTTAACTAGTGTTTCGTCCTAGATTGATATTTCGATTTTTTAAAAAAATCTTTATTGGCGATCCAACCGCATGAATATCAAGATCACTTTATTTTAATGATATTACAAAAATTTCAGAAAAAAATAAATTTATTTGGTTTGAGATCTTAACGGTCAACTACTGATTTGACTAGTACTCACGTATGTTTTGTTTATACGATTTCAAAAATGTTTAAGACACTGGTTTATTTTAACAAAGTGTTGTAAGTTATAGTACTTAGCAATTGTTTTCGTCGAAAAACTGTTGTATAATATACACAATGGTTTCCATTTTGATCCGTATGTTGTTGAATATTTTTTGTAACAATTGTTTATTTTGTTAAACCGTTGTATGATGTACACAACGGATTTTTTTATAAAATCATTGTGTGAGTAATTACGTTACAACGCTTTTATTAGCTAAATCGTTGTCTGTATCAAAATCGCTGATTTTTTTTTATAAATTTTATTTATTGTCCTTAATACATAAGTGTCACACCCTTGATGCAATGTTATCATAGGAATCTTGAATATTTAATATTATCACACACTTGTTGTATTCGATTTTTTGAAAAATATTTATTTGGTTTGAGATCTTAACGGTCAACTAGTGATTTGACTAGTACTTTTAACTAGTGTTTCGTCCTAGATTGATATTTCGATTTTTTAAAAAAAATCTTTATTGGCGATCCAACCGCATGAATATCAAGATCACTTTATTTTAATGATATTACAAAAATTTCAGAAAAAAATAAATTTATTTGGTTTGAGATCTTAACGGTCAACTACTGATTTGACTAGTACTCACGGATGTTTTGTTTATACGATTTCAAAAATGTTTAAGACACTGGTTTATTTTAACAAAGTGTTGTAAGTTATAGTACTTAGCAATTGTTTTCGTCGAAAAACTGTTGTATAATATACACAATGGTTTCCATTTTGATCTATGTTGTTGAATATTCTTTGTAACAATTGTTTATTTTGTTAAACCGTTGTATGATATACTCAACGGATTTTTTTATAAAATCATTGTGTGAGTAATTACGTTACAACACTTTTATTAGCTAAATCGTTGTCTGTATCAAAATCGCTGATTTTTTTTTATAAATTTTATTTATTGTCCTTAATATATAAGTGTCACACCCTTGATGCAATGTTATCATAGGAATCTTGAATATTTAATATTATCACACACTTGTTGTATTCGATTTTTTGAAAAATATTTATTTGGTTTGAGATCTTAACGGTCAACTAGTGATTTGACTAGTACTTTTAACTAGTGTTTCGTCCTAGATTGATATTTCGATTTTTAAAAAAAATCTTTATCGGCGATCCAACCGCATGAATATCAAGATCACTTTATTTTAATGATATTACAAAAATTTCAGAAAAAAATAAATTTATTTGGTTTGAGATCTTAACGGTCATCTACTGATTTGACTAGTACTCACGTATGTTTTGTTTATACAATTTCAAAAATGTTTAAGACACTGGTTTACTTTAACAAAGTGTTGTAAGTTATAGTACTTAGCAATTGTTTTCGTCGAAAAACTGTTGTATAATATACACAATGGTTTCCATTTTGATCCGTATGTTGTTGAATATTCTTTGTAACAATTGTTTATTTTGTTAAACCGTTGTATGATATACACAACGGATTTTTTTATAAAATCATTGTGTGAGTAATTACGTTACAACGCTTTTATTAGTTAAATCGTTGTCTATATCAAAATCGCTGATTTTTCTTTTATAAATTTTATTTGTTGTCCTTAATACATAAATGTCACACCCTTGATGCAATGTTATCATAGAAATCTTGAATATTTAATATTATCACACACTTGTTGTATTCAATTTTTTGAAAAATATTTATTTGGTTTGAGATCTTAACGGTCAACTAGTGATTTGACTAGTACTTTTAACTAGTGTTTCGTCCTAGATTGATATTTCGATTTAAAAAAAAAATCTTTATCGACGATCCAACCACATGAATTACAAGTTCACTTTATTTTAATGATATTACAAAAATTTCAGAAAAAAATAAATTTATTTAGCAGCACCAGCAATCCCTTTTCCTTTATTGAAGGTGTTTGAGCCACTAGATCCACCAGTGTTTCCATTATTGAACTTGGACCTAAATGGCTGCTTTCTTTTAAACCTTATGTTAGGATACCTCCTAGCCATATAAGCAAAAGATTTGTTTTCCATTTTGTCCAGCTCATCTATACTGTAGAACTCATCCTCTTCAGGTAAATCATACACAACCTGAGTTTCATCACCAGTGTCTTCAACTTCCAGTTCCTCAATCTTGACCTGACTGATTTTAAGAGAGTCCATTCTTTGACTTAGGTTGTCAGCAATAAGTGCACAGGAGGTATTAGCCACTAATCCTTGCTTTGCTTGAATAGATCTCTTTTGAAACAGCTCTAACTCATATGTCTTTAAAACACCATACAACACATCAAAACCAATCTTTGTCAGATCTCTTTCTTTAAGGGAAGAGATTCTTGGTTCCAAGTGATCTGGAAGAGTTAGTAGAAACTTCATATTTAGCTCTTCTGTTTCATAGTGTTTGTCATAGAGTTTGAGCTCGTTTATCAGCTTGTTGAATCTCTCAAACACTTCTGTGATTCCCTCTTTTGGCTGAGCCATGAAGGCTTCATATTGTGAAACAAGAATCTGCTTCTTGTTCTTTCTTACTTCAGTAGTTCCTTCACAGAGCACTTCTATAAGATCCCACATCTTCTTGGCACTAGTACAATGAGCAACAGTGCCATACATGTTGAAGTCCATAGATTCACAAATGATAAGTTGAAGATGTCCATCCAATGCCACTTTTTCCTTTTCAGGATCAGTGTATTTTAAGGGATCTTTGGGCACATGTTTTGCTGGTACAATCTCAGTGCCATTGGTTGTTTCACCAATCTCGATCATTGGAATGAAGGGACCATGCTTTAGAATATCTAAATACATGGGGTTAGAAGCTTTGATGAAAAGCAACATCTTCTTCTTCCATAAACTGTAGTGCTCCTTGTTAAAGGGAGGAATCTTGATACTGCTTAGTTTCTGTGAACTCATTCTTGATCTTTTCCTGTTTGTACGTTAACAGCCTACGCTCTGATACCACTTGTTAGAAATGGATAGTTTGATATATTTTTCGATTCTTGAAACCTAAGTAAACAACTGTATGTGATTATGATATGTAATATGCAGAAAGTAAATAACACACACAATCACTTTAATCTACTTTGTATAAGCAAATTAAATACTACAGCTTTCCAGGAAATTCATAATCGAATTTCTGGCTTCTAAACAAGAACAGTTTGAACTTGCTTGCTTACAGAGAAAAGAGCTTAGCAAATAACTATGTGTATCTCTCTTACAGCTTACAGTTGTGTGTGCACGATATATATATTCACCTATACAAACTAGGCACACACAATATTACACAGCTACACCTTCTGAAAGTCCAACTTGTCCTGCCATAAGAAGTTCACTGTGTCAGGAAGGACCACCTGCTTTTCGGAGTCTTTCCCGTTTCTGTAGCTGCTTGTCTCTTATCTTTCTCTCCAAGTTTAGCTGTAGATTTGCCATCTGTTCTTTGGACCACCTTGCCAGAACAAATGCTTCAGTATTTGTCTCCTTTGATTCTTGGTTCTGTACCTTGATTTGTCTTGTTATAAACGGCTAAGTGTTGATATCGTGAACTCCACTTTATCCCTGACTTCGCGATCTCCCTTGTGAGGACTACGCGATATAGCCTTTGAAGACTTTGCGACATAGGTCATTTGATGACTATGCGACATAGGTCATTTGATGACTATGCGACATAGGTCATTTGATGACTATGCGACATAGGTCATTTGATGACTATGCGACATAAGGCTTCTGAGGGCTTCACGATCTAGGCTCTTTTGACTTTGCTGACTTCAACACTTCACGACATGTGTCTTGAGGACTTCTCGACATAGTACAAAATGGACTATGCGATATAGTACTTCACGACATGGATATTGGTGACTTCACGACATAGCTTTCTTTTGACTTTGCTATATAATGCCTTAGACAAATTCCTGCAACTTATTTCTTCATAGCCTTATTCAACTCTATCCTGCTGCATGAACACTTCTGAACTTCTACCAGGATAATTATTCAATGGCCTATATATATACAATCTAGATGCAAGAAACTTTACTAAGCTCATTATAAATCTGAGCATACATGATAAAGCTATTGTTCATGAGAACAAGACAAGTACATTTAGAGACCTCTACTCTATCCCAGTGATAGAAATCACTAGGTCATGTAGTGTGACATAGTCACATAGTGTAGGCTTGTTAATAGTGGTATTCAGACATGTCTTGAGCCTAACAATCCCCCCCAAATTGTGAGTAAGATCCTTAGGCACAATTTCATGTCTGATAACAAGCCTAACTTACATAAAAGGAAATTTAGTAACAGAGAGGATAATTCATGAACATTGAGATCAGAGATTTGATTACATAGAAAAATTGAAGGCTTACAGTTTACTTTTGTTGCTTAGCAGCTTCAGCTTCCAATTGCTTCTCTAGCAAATCATCATATATCTTCTTTTTCCTTATCTCTTCTTTTCTCTTCATGTCTATGATGGATTCTTGAAGTTCTTCTCTTGCAATCAGTTCTTCAATGAGAGGTGAGCCTTTCAAGTCATCAATTGCAGCCTTGAGTGCACTTTCTACATAGGAATCAAGAAACTCCATCCTTATTTTGCTTTGACCTCCATGTGAGTTTTTGTACTCCACAATGTAAGGATTTTGTTTGACCCTGCACATCCCTTTCTGGCTTAGCTCCTTAGCCCTCTCCTCCATCTCAGCCATTTCTTTCTCTCTCTGTATGTTTTTCTCTTCATTCTCTTTCCTCATGTTTTCTTCATAATCAGCATGCATCTTCAAGTACCTGGCAATATCTATCTTCCATGTCCTTTCATCTTTTTCTTCAAAATTCAGTAAGGCATTTATCCTTTCAAGCTCATACTTATAGAAATATTGCCAGCTTCCTTGCTTCATTATCCTTTCTCTTCCATCAGTGTACTTGATCTCTAGATGATCCAACTTCACTTTGACTTCAAAGATCCTTTGAGCCCTCAAAAATGCTAGGGCATCTTCATCATAGTCCTCATCTAGTGGAAGCACATTGATGCCAATAACATTTGTGAGTTTTCCAGTCTTCTTTGTTATCCTCATCCTTTTGGGTACACTCTTGATCTTCAAATGCTTCACAAGAGATACCTTTCTGGAACAAGGAGAATTAGTCTTCAGTGCCACATCACTTGGAAGTAGCTTCATTCCTTTCCCCTTCATCCACTGTAACACTCCACTAGCTGTGACTTTGTGGAAGTGTTTTCTTGAAATTACTTTAGTGGCTTCATCTTTCTTCTGTGGCAATTCAGGTTCAGAAGTCATGGATAATGATTTTGGAGGATCATTGCTAACAGTACCCACCCTAGACTTAGAGTCTTGTGTTGTGGTTAAAGTACTACTAGCAATGTCCTTGACTTGCTGAATTCCACTTCTTGTTTTCTTAACTGATTCCTTTGCCCCCTTGTCATCCCTCTTGCTATCATCAGCATCCTTTGATTTCTTTGAATATTTGCTCCTTTCCTTATCTCTCCTTGACTGAGATCTCCTTTCATAGGTTTTCTCCTTATCATCATCATCATCTTCATCTCCATCCTTCTTTTTGTTCTTTTCTTTGACAGATTCAGGAATGACTCCATGAATCAGAAAAGATTGTAGAGTGTGAATCATCTCTAGCATTTGCAGCACCTGGTTGATCTTTGCATTATTCTTTCTTGTCAAATCTGAAGGGATCACCAACTGGTCAATGCTGCTGTCTTGAGATAGACTTTGGAAGATTATTGTCTTTGGCTTTGAGATAACCTCAGGCAGTCTTTGATCTTGATCCATCTTCAAGTCATCAAACAGTCTCTTGTTGTTAGCCCCACCTTTTTCTATTAAGTCCATTATTGTTGACAGCTCAGTGAATCTCAGTTTCTCTAGAGTTTGAAAAGCTAGGTGCCACAAGCAGTTGTCCTTGCACACCATGATTATCTCTCTTAGATGGACATCCTTGATTTTCCTTACTGCAACTGTGAAGTACTTAATGTTTTCCTTGAGCTTCATTCTGTAAGTCCTTGCATCTTCTTGTGCATCTCTGTAGGTGGCTTTCAGAAACTCCAGGAAGGCCTCATCATGATAGATGTGAGAATTGGCAACTTCCTGTAGCTTGGCCTCTGTGATTGTTGTTGCTTTGGCAGGTTGAGCATTGGAAGTAGGTTGAGCAGGTTGAGAAGTGGAGATTTCTTTTGGCATTGTGGAGGGATAGTAGGTAGTGGTGACTGTGCTTTTCTGGCCTTGTGCATTGATGACCTCTACAGGGGGAAGATTGATTGGCTTTATTGTCTCTTCAATGAGCTTGCCCTTAAGTTTTGACTGCTTGGCAGGTACTCCCCCTTTCTTTTTCACAATGACCTCCTTAACTTTCTCCCCCTTAGGCTTGGGATCAGACAAAAAGTCTTGAGCTTCACCAGGGATAGGCAGGTTCATGGATCTCATCATTGAAGTCATCATTTGTTGCTGCACCAGTAAGATGTTTGAGGTGTTGTTGCCTTGGTCATCCAGCTTGTCATTGAGTTGGCTTAAGGATGTAGATAGCATTCTGTTTTCATCCTTGAGAGAGGCCACTTCTTTTTCTAAGCCATCCACCTTAGAGAATAATTGTTGAGACCTAAATGAGTTTAGGGATTGATCTTTGACCCTGGCAAAGTCATATTTGGAGATGTCTGACAGAGGGACTTCATCCACCAACTTGTCACCATACTGATTTTTCCACATGACATTTATCATAGCATTTGAGGTGATGGTGGCTTTTGCTTGAGTTTCCAGTGAAGAAGCCAGTTTCTTGATGTTGTCTGTGACCATGGCAAGAGTCACATCCATCATGGATACATTTGTGGAGGTTTTCTGGACTTCTTTGAGGATACCATCCACCTTGGGAAAATCAGAGAGATAAGAGTTCCTGAGCTTAGTGAGGGATCTGTCTGTCTCCTCCTGGATTGAAGAAATCTCTGATTGAAGCCCTTTCCCAAGATAGTGCAGAGCCTTTAGCTGGTTCTTGTACACATCATTCACAGCATCATAGATGGCAGCAGGAGAGAGATCCTTTGCATTGGAGCCCAGAGAAGTTAGGAATTCTTCTCTTAGAAAAGCTAGGGCATCCTTGAGCTTGAGAGTCCTCTTAGCATCCAACCAGGCATCCACATTTCCCTCTGGTTCAGCTGCATCCACAATCTTCTCCTGCTGAGCTTCAACATCCTCCTTGTGGCAAAGTAAGATAGCTTCATAATCAGCATTGGGAAGATTTGAGGTGAGGAGATGTTGAGCTATTTTGGAGAACTCATCAATCTGTGCCACATGGAGATCTTGTATGGCTTCTTCTGTCATTTTGGAAGGCACAGATGATGATTCTGAAGGCCTGTCATGGTGCACAGGCTTCAGCCATTCTGACATAGTGGCCTAAGCCAAGTGAGAGCTAGTGCTAGGCACTTCATGAGATGTAAGAATTGGAGTCTTCTCCAGCCTTGGAATGGCTGTAGGGTCTGATGATGTCTCCATTGAAATGGGATGTGTTACAACATCAGCCCTATTTGTCTGTGAAGACATTTCCACATCCCTAGGGATGGGAGAATTTGGCACAGAGTCTCCAGTGAAAACTGGTGAATCCTCTATATTTGTGTTGGTGTCATTAGGATATGCCCTAGCATGCATTCCCTGACCAACTAGATGTGGTTCCTGGGTGGTGAGCATAGTGTCATGCACCATGTCACTTGAAATTGGCTCAATCACAGGAGAGAATTGTGATTGATCAAAGGCAAGATTGTCATTGGAATGACTTTCTTGTTCAGAAGAAATTTTTATGGAAGAATCTGAGAGAGAAGTGGGGTTTAGACAAGATTTTGGCAACTCCCCCTGAGAAATAGGAGGAGTTTCAACAGTGATGTGCTCTCCACTCTGTGTGTCATCAGCCTTATTACTCCTGGGGTCAAGAGTGAGTTCTTGATCCTGTGCAGACTCAGTACAGGTTGTAGTGGGGAGACTACTCTTTTCAATGCCAATAACCTGTTGGGAGGCCATTGACAGTAGTAGGTGTACCCCTTTTTCCACATCTGAATCCTGTTGGGAGGATTCAGTGGTAGGTTTAGATTTTGACTTATTCCTTTGTCTGGTAAGGGGTGACTCAGGATCCTCACTTCCTATCTCTACAGAGTCATTTATCACTGCGAGGGCTCTCTTCTTTGACTTCTTTTTAGTAACATCAACCTTTTGAGAGATTGATGCACTTGGTTGTCTATCCTCTACAGTGGTGTTTTCCGTAGGATTGCTGGATGGGATAGGAAGGCTGGGGATAGACTGTGCAGCTCCTTCAGTCTTAGCCTTCCCTGTCCAGGAAAGTTCATGATATATGGGCTTATCAAGTGGATAAGACTCAAATGTGTCCTGCATATGCTTGGTCACACTTAGAATCACATCCACTTGATTCCTTGTGTCCAATGAACCAAATAGTACTTTGGACATGGACTTGGAATAAGCCATTTTAGTGTTATCTATACCCTCCAATAGATGGACATTTGCATCAAGAAAATTTAAAATAACTTGAAGGAAACGAGGGTAAAAGATGTCATTACCTCTACCACGAACGGTCCTGCCTAGCCTCTGAGTCAATTCTTTGAGGATTATGGCTCCCACATTGATCTCCTGGTTATTGGCCAAGGAGTAGGCTAGCTTCACAGCAATGTGACTGATATGGTCCCATCCTGTCTTCCTGCAGAGAAACACCTTCTGGAGTGCGTCAAACAGAAATGACCACTCCCTTCTCACAAACTTCTTATTCAGCTTTCCAGTGTCTATCTCATCAGCATACTGAATGAAGGTCATGAATTCTATGATTTGAGCATCTGTAGCTTCTTGGTCATGACCTTCCACCTTGAACCCCAAAGCTTCATTGATTTCCCTTTCACCAAATTGAAAGTGTTTGCCTCCAATTGAACAGCTAACCTCCTGGAATGAGGTTCCATCTTCCCTAGCCATTGTTGATACCAACGCCGTTCTCCAGAATCCTTCCAACACATCAACATACAAGGTAGGGTTCAGGGTTAGGGCTTGGCGTAGGTAGGAAGTGTTCAAGAACCGTACAAAACACTTGTACCTTGGGTTAGCCTCAGCCTCAGAGGGAATGGTGAGAAGATTGGTTTCTTTGGGAATTGTTAAAGGGATAGGGGAAGATACAGTTTGAGATTTGGGTGCCATTTCGAGAGAGAGAGAGAGTGAAAATTAGAGTAGAGAATTTGTGCTTAGGTTTGAGAGTTTGAGAGCAATAGACAAGATGAAAAGTTGTGAACGGTTAGAAAAGGTATTTATATGATAGAGACACTGCGATATGGAGTTATGAATATGTACAGTCTATATGTATGTCGCGAAGTCAATAATAGCCTGTACCGCAAAGTCTTGCAAAATATATCGCATAGTCTCAACAATGAACTATGTCGCAAAGTCTTCAAAATGAAAGGATCGGGGAGACTTTGCGATATAGTAGAAATACCCTGTCTAAAGCTCTCTTTTAGGAATTTTAAGCAATTTGTCAGACTTTTATCAAATTTTGAAATAAAATTAATTTAAATCAAAATTCTGTCAACTATGGAGACTTGTCGATATAGTTATTCTAAGTCGCGAAGTCATAAAATAACTATGTCGCAAACTCATGAAATGAACTATGTCGCGAAGTCTCACAATCTCAACAGTTTGCGATATAAGTCTGTTTAATTTGAACTATGTCGTGAACTCTGAAAATCATCTATATCGAGATGTCTCAAAAGCTCACAACTCCACTAACAAATATGATTTTGAAAAATATGCAGTAAAATACTGAAATATTTATAAATCATATCTCAGCTAATTTTCACTCCAAACAAATAGATCATTTAAATACAGTGAAAATTTACTGCTTCAACCATTAACCAGCATATTTACTTAGAACAACTGAATGAAGGATTGAGCATTCCAATTTCACTCACAAGTCTGTTGAAGACTGCTTCATTCAGAGGTTTAGTAAATATGTCAGCTAGTTGTTTCTCAGTTGGAACATAAGAGACTTCTATGGTACCATTTGCAGCATGTTCCCTAATGAAATGGTACCTGATCTCAATGTGCTTTGTAGTAGAATGATTAACAGGATTGGCAACTATGGATATTGCACTAGTATTATCACACATTAGAGGAATGTGTTCTAACACTAGCCCATAATCCATGAGTTGATTTCTAATCCAAAGCAATTGAGCACAGCAACTTCCAGCAGCAATATATTCAGCCTCAGCTGTGGATGTTGCTGTGGACTGTTGTTTCTTACTAAACCAGGACACTAACCTTTGACCTAGGAATTGACAGCTTCCAGAGGTGCTCTTCCTGTCAATTCTGCATCCAGCATAATCAGAATCTGTGTAACCAACCAGGTTGAACCTAGTGCCCTTTGGATACCATAGCCCAAGATTAGGAGTCCCCTTCAGATATTTGAAAATTCTTTTGATGGCCATCATGTGAGATTCCTTGGGATCAGACTGGAACCTTGCACAAAGGCATGTGGCAAACATGATGTCTGGCCTGCTAGCTGTGAGATAGAGTAGGGATCCAACCATTCCTCTATAGACCTTGATATCAACTCTCTTGCCTTTCTTGTCTTCATCCAGCTTGATTGCAGTAGACATAGGAGTTTTAGTTGGGGATGACTCTTCTAAACCATATTTCTTTAAAAGATCCTTGACATACTTAGATTGGTTTATAAAGATGCCATCCTCCCTTTGATGTACTTGCAGGCCTAGGAAGTAAGTTAACTCTCCCATCATACTCATCTCATATTTACTTTGCATCAACTTAGAGAACCTTTCACAGAGTTTTTCATTTGAAGAGCCAAAGATGATATCATCCACATAGATTTGAACAAGAATGATATCATTTCCATGCTTCTTGAAGAATAGGGTTTTGTCAATTGTACCCCTAGTAAATTGATGCTCAAGAAGGAATTGAGATAGAGTTTCATACCAGGCTCTTGGTGCCTGTTTGAGTCCATAGAGCGCCTTGAGCAGTCTATACACAAAGTTTGGGAAGTCTTCACTTTCAAAGCCAGGTGGTTGAGACACATAGACTTCTTCAGCAAGATCACCATTGAGAAATGCACTTTTCACATCCATTTGATACACCTTAAAATCTGAGTGAGCTGCAAAAGCCAGGAAGATTCTTATGGCTTCCAGTCTAGCTACAGGTGCAAATGTCTCATCATAGTCAATGCCTTCTTGCTGACTATATCCTTTGGCAACCAGCCTTGCTTTGTTTCTTACTACCACTCCTTCTTCATCCATCTTGTTTCTGAACACCCATTTGGTGTCAATAACATTCTTTCCTTTTGGAGGTGGCACTAGTTCCCATACTTTGTTTTTCTCAAATTGATTCAACTCTTCTTGCATGGCAACAATCCAATCCGAATTCTTCAAAGCTTCTTCAATTAATTTAGGTTCCTCTTGTGACAGAAAGCAGCTATACAGACATGTATTTAATGTTGCCCTTCTTGTTCTAACTCCCTCACTAGGATCTCCAATGATTTGATCCCTAGTGTGGGCTCTGTCCCATTTCCTTGTGTGCCCCTGTTCATTTCCTTGATCTGTTCCAATCTCATTTTGGTTGACAGTTGCATTCTCTTCTTCTCCCCCTGTGTTTGTGAATCCTTGCACAGGTGTTTGAAGAAGATTGTCAACTTCAAGAATTTCATTTTCTAGAACAGTTTGAACAGGGGGTTCATCTTCACTTTCAGAATCCTCAAGATAACCTTGATTCTCAAATCTCAATAGCACACTGTCTTGATCACTTGTTTTCAGTCCTGGAGTTTTCTTGTCATCAAAGGTAACATCCATGCTTTCCATGACTTTGTGTTGCTCAGGTACAAACACTCTGTATGCTGTCCTTTCCAGAGAGTATCCAATGAAGATACCTTCAAATGCCTTAGCATCAAATTTTCCAACATGCTCAGAGGTATCTTTCATCACAAAGCACTTGCTTCCAAACACATGCAGGTGCTTGAAGGATGCTCTTTTTCCAGTCATTAATGAGTAAGGAGTTTTGCCAGACTTCTTATTGATTAATGTTCTATTTTGCACATAGCATGCTGTGTTAACAGCATCAGCCCAAAAGCTAGTGGGTAGCTTTGCATCCAGCAGCATTGTCCTTGCAGCTTCAATGAGAGTTCTATTCTTTCTCTCAACTACTCCATTTTGTTGAGGTGTTCTAGGAGCTGAGAATTGTTGAGAAATTCCTTTATCTTTGCAAAACTCATACAATGTTGAATTTCTGAACTCAGTCCCATTATCACTTCTCAAAGCAACTACAGAGGAACCAGTGCTTTGTGCTTCTTTATCAACTCTCTTGATATGCTCTATTATGACTTGGGGTGCTTCATCCTTGGAGAATAGGAATTCCACCCAAGTGTATCTTGAATAGTCATCTACCATTACTAGAGCATATTTCTTTTTGGAGAGGGACATTACATTCACAGGGCCAAATAAGTCCATGTGAATTAGTTGCAGAGGTTTTGAGTTTGTATTGAGCAACTTGTTCTTGTGACTTGATCTTTTAATCTTCCCTTTCTGACAAGCTTCACATGCTCCATCTTGCACAAACTCCAAGGCAGGCAAATCCCTGATGAGTTCTCTCTTGGTTAGAGAGTTCATTGCCTGAACATTCAAGTGAGACAGTTTCTTGTGCCACAGCCAGAATTCCTCATTTGTGGCTTTTGTGTAGAAACAACAAATTTCTCCCTTATCTGCAGCCTTGAGATTAGCTACAAACAAGCTTCCTTTCTTCACACCAGTTAGAACAACTTCACCACTTTCCCTTTTTGAGATTGAACAAAGGTCTTCATCAAATTCCACTTTGAAGCCTCTGTTGGTAAACTGTCCAATACTCAAGAGATTATGCTTCAGTCCTTCAACAAATGCTACATCTTCAATAATGACATTTCCAGATTTAACACTGCCATATCCCATTGTATAACCAATGTTGTCATTTCCAAAGGTTACTGATGGGCCAGCCTTTTCCTCAAAATGTGATAGCAGGGCCATATCACCAGTCATGTGACTTGAGCATCCACTGTCCAAGATCCATATGACTCTTTTATTCCTGTTGCCCTGCATTCACAAAGTGACTAAGTTGTTTTTGGTACCCACACTTGGTAGGGTCCAGATGATTTAGAAACATTTTGATTAATAATTCTTCTGTCATAAATTGCATTTCTCATAGTAGGAGACTTCACTTTTTCTGTGGCTTTGTAGTTTACACTCTTAGGCTCACATGAAGTTTTCACCCTCTCAACCCTGATTGGGGACCCTGTCCTATGAGAATGTATGTGTGTGTGTGATTCACCAGATTGTGCAAAGTCAAGTTTATGTTTAAGAGATAAACAGTTAGCAATCACAGTCACATAGCATGTCATGCAGTTTGGCTTACCACAGAAAGAATCATGACTAGAATTTATGCTTGCAGAAAGGTTACTTAGGTTGTCAACTTCAACAATTTCAGGCTTACTACACTTATGAGTCAAATGATTAACAGATAGGCATTTTTGACATTGTTTCCTGGGAGCATTTGGCACATAAGCATAGTTGTTTCCTTTGTTAACACCAACTTTACCGTTTCTGTTTTGTTTCCTTTTCTTAACAACTTCTTTCTTTGCTTTAGGACTCTTGACAAGATTGTCTTTGGTCTCTTTCTGATTGACAAGTTCAGGAAAGGAAGAAGTGTTCTTAGCAGCCTCATCTTCTTCAAGTATCTGTTGCTTGATGATCAGTAGTTCCTCATCAAACTCAACAACACTCTTTCTGAAGATGGGCAGTTCAACACTTGACAGTATGGTTGGGGCATTTTTGTTTGTAAAAGTTTCCTTTCCTTTGCCCTTGACCTTCTTCCTTCCCTTGTCATTATCATAGTCAAAACCAACTCCAACCTTGCAGTCTTCAGTGTGTTCCTTGTGGTAGGTTTGAATAAGTTCAGAGGAGTTTTTGAAGCTTCTTAGTTTCAGTTCAGTTTCAGCAATTTGTTCTCTAAGGGCATTCTCTATCTGCTCAGCACAAATCACTTTGTTTTTAAGATACTCAACCTCCTTTTTCAAACCATCCAGGTTCACAACCATTAACTCAAGTTGCTCATTCTTTTCTGTAAGCTCAACATTCTTAGCAGTTAGTCTGTCAATTTCTTCATTAGCTACTAACATGCTAGTATGAATATTAAACATCTCAGTGCTCATATCTTCAACAGTTTGCTTATATTGAAGGGGAGTCATATCAAGAGAAGTAAGAATAGGTACCTGACTTGAATCACCTTCATCAGAAAATGCCATCAGGGCATAGTTTGAGTATTCTTGTTCTTCTTCTTCATCAGAGTCATCCCAGCATTTTCCCTCAGCAATAAAAGCTTTGCCCTGTTGTTTCTTGAGTAGAGCCTCATACTTAGCTTCAAGCTCTAAGTATGCTTTGTCCTTCTTGACTTGTTTAGGCTTTTTGCACTCAGTGGCAAAATGCCCAAGTTCATTGCAGTTATAGCACCTTATTTTGGTCCTATCCACACTTCCTATCTTGTATCCACCTTTAGCAGCACCAGCAATCCCTTTTCCTTTATTGAAGGTGTTTGAGCCACTAGATCCACCAGTGTTTCCATTATTGAACTTGGACCTAAATGGCTGCTTTCTTTTAAACCTTATGTTAGGATACCTCCTAGCCATATAAGCAAAAGATTTGTTTTCCATTTTGTCCAGCTCATCTATACTGTAGAACTCATCCTCTTTAGGTAAATCATACACAACCTGAGTTTCATCACCAGTGTCTTCAACTTCCAGTTCCTCAATCTTGACCTGACTGATTTTAAGAGAGTCCATTCTTTGACTTAGGTTGTCAGCAATAAGTGCACAGGAGGTATTAGCCACTAATCCTTGCTTTGCTTGAATAGATCTCTTTTGAAACAGCTCTAACTCATATGTCTTTAAAACACCATACAACACATCAAAACCAATCTTTGTCAGATCTCTTTCTTTAAGGGAAGAGATTCTTGGTTCCAAGTGATCTGACAGAGTTAGTAGAAACTTCATATTTAGCTCTTCTGTTTCATAGTGTTTGTAATAGAGTTTGAGCTCGTTTATCAGCTTGTTGAATCTCTCAAACACTTCTGTGATTCCCTCTTTTGGCTGAGCCATGAAGGCTTCATATTGTGAAACAAGAATCTGCTTCTTGTTCTTTCTTACTTCAGTAGTTCCTTCACAGAGCACTTCTATAAGATCCCACATCTTCTTGGCACTAGTACAATGAGCAACAGTGCCATACATGTTGAAGTCCATAGATTCACAAATGATAAGTTGAAGATGTCCATCCAATGCCACTTTTTCCTTTTCAGGATCAGTGTATTTTAAGGGATCTTTGGGCACATGTTTTGCTGGTACAATCTCAGTGCCATTGGTTGTTTCACCAATCTCGATCATTGGAATGAAGGGACCATGCTTTAGAATATCTAAATACATGGGGTTAGAAGCTTTGATGAAAAGCAACATCTTCTTCTTCCATAAACTGTAGTGCTCCTTGTTAAAGGGAGGAATCTTGATACTGCTTAGTTTCTGTGAACTCATTCTTGATCTTTTCCTGTTTGTACGTTAACAGCCTACGCTCTGATACCACTTGTTAGAAATGAATACTACTAGAAACTAGACAGAGGGGGGGTGAATGGATAGTTTGATATATTTTTCGATTCTTGAAACCTAAGTAAACAACTGTATGTGATTATGATATGTAATATGCAGAAAGTAAATAACACACACAATCACTTTAATCTACTTTGTATAAGCAAATTAAATACTACAGCTTTCCAGGAAATTCACAATCGAATTTCTGGCTTCTAAACAAGAACAGTTTGAACTTGCTTGCTTACAGAGAAAAGAGCTTAGCAAATAACTATGTGTATCTCTCTTGCAGCTTACAGTTGTGTGTGCACGATATATATATTTACCTATACAAACTAGGCACACACAATATTACACAGCTACACCTTCTGAAAGTCCAACTTGTCCTGCCATAAGAAGTTCACTGTGTCAGGAAGGACCACCTGCTTTTCGGAGTCTTTCCCGTTTCTGTAGCTGCTTGTCTCTTATCTTTCTCTCCAAGTTTAGCTGTAGATTTGCCATCTGTTCTTTGGACCACCTTGCCAGAACAAATGCTTCAGTATTTGTCTCCTTTGATTCTTGGTTCTGTACCTTGATTTGTCTTGTTATAAACGGCTAAGTGTTGATATCGTGAACTCCACTTTATCCCTGACTTCGCGATCTCCCTTGTGAGGACTACGCGATATAGCCTTTGAAGACTTTGCGACATAGGTCATTTGATGACTATGCGACATAGGTCATTTGATGACTATGCGACATAGGTCATTTGATGACTATGCGACATAGGTCATTTGATGACTATGCGACATAAGGCTTCTGAGGGCTTCACGATCTAGGCTCTTTTGACTTTGTTGACTTCAACACTTCACGACATGTGTCTTGAGGACTTCTCGACATAGTACAAAATGGACTATGCGATATAGTACTTCACGACATGGATATTGGTGACTTCACGACATAGCTTTCTTTTGACTTTGCTATATAATGCCTTAGACAAATTCCTGCAACTTATTTCTTCATAGCCTTATTCAACTCTATCCTGCTGCATGAACACTTCTGAACTTCTACCAGGATAATTATTCAATGGCCTATATATATACAATCTAGATGCAAGAAACTTTACTAAGCTCATTATAAATCTGAGCATACATGATAAAGCTATTGTTCATGAGAACAAGACAAGTACATTTAGAGACCTCTACTCTATCCCAGTGATAGAAATCACTAGGTCATGTAGTGTGACATAGTCACATAGTGTAGGCTTGTTAATAGTGGTATTCAGACATGTCTTGAGCCTAACAATCCGTATGTTGTTGAATATTCTTTGTAACAATTGTTTATTTTGTTAAACCGTTGTATGATATACACAACGGATTTTTTTATAAAATCATTGTGTGAGTAATTACGTTACAACGCTTTTATTAGCTAAATCGTTGTCTGTATCAAAATCGCTGATTTTTTTTTTATAAATTTTATTTATTGTCCTTAATACATAAGTGTCACACCCTTGATGCAATGTTATCATAGGAATCTTGAATATTTAATATTATCACACACTTGTTGTATTCGATTTTTTGAAAAATATTTATTTGGTTTGAGATCTTAACGGTCAACTAGTGATTTGACTAGTATTTTTAACTAGTGTTTCGTCTTAGATTGATATTTGGATTTTTAAAAAAAATCTTTATCGGCGATCCAACCGCATGAATATCAAGATCACTTTATTTTAATGATATTACAAAAATTTCAGAAAAAAATAAATTTATTTGGTTTGAGATCTTAACGGTCAACTACTGATTTGACTAGTACTCACATATGTTTTGTTTATACGATTTCAAAAATGTTTAAGACACTGGTTTATTTCATCAAAGTGTTGTAAGTTATAGTACTTAGCAATTGTTTTCATCGAAAAACTGTTGTATAATATACACAATGGTTTCCATTTTGATCCGTATGTTGTTGAATATTCTTTGTAACAATTGTTTATTTTGTTAAACCGTTGTATGATATACACAACGGATTTTTTTATAAAATCATTGTGTGAGTAATTACGTTACAACGCTTTTATTAGTTAAATCGTTGTCTATATCAAAATCGCTGATTTTTCTTTTATAAATTTTATTTGTTGTCCTTAATACATAAATGTCACACCCTTGATGCAATGTTATCATAGAAATCTTGAATATTTAATATTATCACACACTTGTTGTATTCAATTTTTTGAAAAATATTTATTTGGTTTGAGATCTTAACGGTCAACTAGTGATTTGACTAGTACTTTTAACTAGTGTTTCGTCCTAGATTGATATTTCGATTTAAAAAAAAAAATCTTTATCGACGATCCAACCACATGAATTACAAGTTCACTTTATTTTAATGATATTACAAAAATTTCAGAAAAAAATAAATTTATTTGGTTTGAGATCTTAACGGTCAACTACTGATTTGACTAGTACTCACGTATGTTTTGTTTATACGATTTCAAAAATGTTTAAGACACCGGTTTATTTTAACAAAGTGTTGTAAGTTATAGTACTTAGCAATTGTTTTCGTCGAAAAACTGTTGTATAATATACACAATGGTTTCCATTTTGATCCGTATGTTGTTGAATATTCTTTGTAACAATTGTTTATTTTGTTAAACCGTTGTATGATATACACAACGGATTTTTTTATAAAATCATTGTGTGAGTAATTACGTTACAACGCTTTTATTAGCTAAATCGTTGTCTGTATCAAAATCGCTGATTTTTTTTTATAAATTTTATTTATTGTCCTTAATACATAAGTGTCACACCCTTGATGCAATGTTATCATAGGAATCTTGAATATTTAATATTATCACACACTTGTTGTATTCAATTTTTTGAAAAATATTTATTTGGTTTGAGATCTTAACGGTCAACTAGTGATTTGACTAGTATTTTTAACTAGTGTTTCGTCTTAGATTGATATTTCGATTTTTAAAAAAAATCTTTATCGGCGATCCAACCGCATGAATATCAAGATCACTTTATTTTAATGATATTACAAAAATTTCAGAAAAAAATAAATTTATTTGGTTTGAGATCTTAACGGTCAACTACTGATTTGACTAGTACTCACATATGTTTTGTTTATACGATTTCAAAAATGTTTAAGACACTGGTTTATTTTATCAAAGTGTTGTAAGTTATAGTACTTAGCAATTGTTTTCATCGAAAAACTGTTGTATAATATACACAATGGTTTCCATTTTGATCCGTATGTTGTTGAATATTCTTTGTAACAATTGTTTATTTTGTTAAACCGTTGTATGATATACACAACGGAGTTTTTTATAAAATCATTGTGTGAGTAATTACGTTACAACGCTTTTATTAGCTAAATCGTTGTCTGTATCAAAATCGCTGATTTTTTTTAATAAATTTTATTTGTTGTCCTTAATACATAAGTGTCACACCCTTGATGCAATGTTATCATAGAAATCTTGAATATTTAATATTATCACACACATGTTGTATTCGATTTTTTAAAAAATATTTATTTGGTTTGAGATCTTAACGGTCAACTAGTGATTTGACTAGTACTAACTAGTGTTTCGTCCCAGATTGATGTTTCGATTTTTTTAAAAATACTTATCGACGATCCAACTGTATGGATATCAAGATCTATGTATTTTAATAATATTACAAAAAATGTAGAAAAAAATAAATTTATTTGGTTTGAGATCTTAACGGTCAACTAGTGATTTGACTAGTACTTCTAAATAGTGTTTCGTCCTAGATTGATGTTTCAATTTTTTTTTAAAATTATTTATCGACTATCCAACCGTATAGATATCAATATCTATGTATTTGAATGATATTAAAATAAATTAGAAAAAAATAAATTTATTTGGTTTGAGATTTTAACGGTCAACTAGTGATTTGACTGGTACTTCTAACTAGTGTTTCGTCCTAGATTGATGTTTCGATTTTTTTAAAAATATTTATCGACTATCCAACCGTATGGATATCAAGATCTATGTATTTTAATGATATTCCAAAAAAATTAGAAAAAAATAAATTTATTTGGTTTGAGATCTTAACGGTCAACTAGTGATTTGACTAGTACTTCTAATTAGTGTTTAGTCCTAGATTGATGTTTCAATTTTTTTTTAAATTATTTATCGACTATCCAACCGTATGGATATCAATATCTATGTATTTGAATGATATTAAAAAAAATTAGAAAAAAATAAATTTATTTGGTTTGAGATCTTAACGGTCAACTAGTGATTTGACTGGTACTTCTAACTAGTGTTTCGTCCTAAATTGATGTTTCGATTTTTTTAAAAATATTTATCGACTATCCAACCGTATGGATATCAATATCTATGTATTTTAATGATATTACAAAAAATTTAGAAAAAAATAAATTTATTTGGTTTGAGATCTTAACGGTCAACTAATGATTTGACTGGCTCCGTGCGCGGCAGGATGAAAATGGGAATTATAAGTCTGTAAAAGTTGCAGAAATTGCAAAAGATATTGTAAGTTTTTCATTTATTTTATATTTTGAGTTCTTTCAATGTGATATCTATTTTTTTAGTTAACGTACTTATATTTTTTATGTCACTTTTGTAGGAGATAATGAAGAAGAGGGTTAGGGATGGAGAAGTTTCCGTGGAAGGCACAAGCGATGTCTTGACCAAGGTTCTCGGTAACCCTGAGAAGAAAGGAAGGGTACGTGGACAAGGTACTTATGTCACGCAGTCTACATACTTTAATCTTCCATGGAAGAAGAAGACCGACAAGTCAATGGATGAGAGGATTCAGGAGGGCATTAAGAAGTATATGAGAGAGGAATCAGAGAGGATAGTCCGAGAGCGAGATTCCTTTTGGTCTGCTGAGGTTGAAAAGCTAAAAAGTGCTTTATGTGAGAAAATTGATTCTGAAGGTAGTCCAAATATTGGATCTCAGCAAGCAAGTTGTTCTAAGGGTATCAAGGAGTTGGAGTTGGCAGGTGCAAAGAAGAGACTCAATCTCCTCGAAGGTGATTATAATCTTCCTGAAGGGGATCAAGAGAATGGGAAGGTTGATGTGGAAGAAAAGAATGAGAAGGTTGTGGAGGGTGGAGAAAGGACTGAGAAGATTGTTGACGTGGTAGAAAAAATTGAGGAGGCTGTTGAGGGGGTTCATTTGGAGGATGATCAGGAGCTGGTTGTAAATTTGTGTGTGGAAGATGATAATGATACAGAGTGGGGACTGGCAATTAACTCCCCAAATAATATTGTTGCACACGCTGCTGTTGATACAAAGAGTCAGATTCTTCATGGGAAACCTTTGACAAAAGAGAATGCCCGAGTCTCTATCACTCGTGTAATTCAAGGATCTGAAAAGATTCTTTTTCCAATCCAAGATGAGATCATAACTGTGGAGCAAGCTGTCGGGACTTATATTGCATGGCCAAAAGATCTCATAACGGAATTGAAGACAACCACTGCCAGACAGAATGGAAGTACAAAGGTTAAATTCGTTGTAATCTATTAAATCATAATTAAAATAAACATATTAGGCAGTTTACTTTAACGAACCTAATATATTAGGCAGTTTTCATTCACAATTGTTTTTTAATGTCATATTTCAGGGAAGCAAGAAAAATGGACAAAAGAAGTGGAAGAAGGTGGAAGATCTGGGATTAGTCCCAGAGTATTGGGTGGACATTGGTCCTGACTTTCCCCCTACCATGAAGCGTTTGTGGCTTTGGGCAAAGGATGCCTTGGCGGACGGCCGAGCATCTACTTTTCTGATATCCGAAGAAGCTTTCGGATCAACTGCTAAGAAGGCTCTTTTTTTGTCGGATATTCATGCTTTGAGCTGTGGGGGTGAGATGTCAGGGGGCATCATTTGCTTATACATTAAGTAAGTATCGACGTTCAAAAATTTATTTGACTTTGTAAATAGTTCTTAAATGAAAATGGACTGCTTGTGTAATGACTTTTTTTATACAGTTTTCTGCAGGTATATTTGAAAAAACACAAGATGACTGATATGATAGCGTTTGTTGATCCTGATAAGATTGGTGCCCTCGGTTGTGGTAATCCAGCAGAGAGGTCGCGATCCCTATCTCTCAGGTTCAAGAATGCTCAGCCTGGCCAGTATTTTCTCTTACCATATAACTCCGGGTCAGTTCTTTTTTTTTTTAACACTTATATGCTATCAAGTCTATTAATTTTATAGGAGTGACCATGTGATCTGATTTATTAATATTCATAATTAGAAAATTCATTATGAATTTAGATCGGACACAAGAACAGTCGGGGTATATATAATTGAACACAGTTCGTTTAATTTTTTTTTTTATGATTTTATTTATAATTTTATTTTATTTAATGTGTGGTGCTAGTGTTAATGTTTTTTAAATGCACACTTTAATATAGTTTAATTTCATGAATTATTAGGAACCATTGGACACTCACCGCTGTAAATCCAGATGCTCAAATCGTTTACCAGATGGATCCTTTGAAGCGCCGAATTACAAGTGAAGAATGGACGGAAGTGGTCGACAAGTGAGTATTTTATATTAACTTAATTTCATTTGAGAGCACTTCTTAAGTTAAATGTCATAAATTTGATTTACATTATATTTCGTAGTGCCATCAATCTCTATAATGACGATGCGAAGAAGTTTACCAAAAACAAAATTACATGGGAGAACCTGGCGGTATTATCCTTTCCTTAATTAATTTTTTTTCTATCTCTGAATTCCACAAGGACAGTGTAGACATATAATTAATTCTACATGTTCTTCAGGGAATTCCTCTTCAACCTGGGTCCAAGGACTGTGGCGTGTTTGTGATGCGTTATATGAAGGATATATGTCTTGATAAGGAATTGAAATTTGCTAAGAAGGTAACAATGCATTTTTTTTTCTAATATCCTTGTGTTTTGTGGTGAAGATATATGACTTCCAATACATGTTCCATTTTGCAGTGGCGACGCAGAAACAACTTGCACTATGGCATGCCTGAGCTTAATGATATAAGGACTGACTTGGCGAATTATATGTTGAAGCACCTGGCTCCTTGAACTGTCGTCTTTTATTGAACTTGGTATTTTGACCTGAACATGTTCTTGGTAGTAGCGGAAATTAAACTTTTAGTCCGTCTCTTTTGTGGATGTGTTCCGTAAAAATATGACTTATGTATTAGTTGTTTTGGATGTGGATAGACTTTAATTATGTACTTGGTTGGTTGGTTGTGTACGTTTGTTGGTGGTGTTGGCGTTATAAGGTGAAAAAATGCTTGTGTAGTTTTGGTTGATGGTATGGTGAATATTGGTCGTAATGGATGGATTGAATTGGTTTCTATTGTTTGTTTCTTGCATTTTCATTTTATAGTGTAGTTTGGTTTTCTGTCCAGAACCATTGTTTAAGTTGTTTATCAAGCAATGCTTTTATTAAAATCTCTTGTGAGAAAATGACTCACACAACAGGAAAATAAAAATTACTTAATGTTAACAGTTGTAAAAAATACAAACAAACAACATGTACCATTTAACAAAGTAATGTGGGAGAAGAATACACACTGCAGGTTACAACCACAAAACTGTTGTCTCTTTTAACAAAGAACAAACACTTAATGTCTATAACCATTGTCTTCATGAACAAATAACAACATGTTATACTCTGCAAAACCATTGTTTGAAATAATTTCAAACAAGAGTTATATACTAAGAAAGTGTTATCCTTCCTACCGTACAACAACATGCCATATGAGATAACATGTTGTACATCTAACCATAAAACAAATGGTTTTTTGCTAAGAAACCATTGTCTGTAGTGACATACAACAACATCCTTGATCAAGTAAAAGATTGTATCTTTTCCACTTAAACAATAGGTTTTTTTTCAAAAACCATTGTCTTTCTGCTTAATAACAGCAATATATTCGTTAAAAAGTGTTGTGTTATTGGAGTTTTGACAATAGGTTTTCAAAGAAGTGTTGTTGTTTCTGGGTATCAGACAACAGTTTTCAGGTGACTTTTACTTGTCTTTCAACTTTCACACAACAGTTTGCCGTGTATTGTCTGAGGTGTGTATCAGACGACTTCTCAATAGTCAACAGTTTTTGGTATGTTCAGACAACACGTTTTGCCTGTTGTCTATAGCAAAAATCCTTGTAGTGTGGTACTTCTAACTAATGTTTCGTCCTAGATTGATTTTTCGATTTTTTTAAAAATATTGATGTTTGTCCTAGATTAAGAATATGTTAGTAAAGGTGAATAATAAATTAAAAGAATTAAATTATATTTTTAGATTAATATTATGTTTTTATAATCACAAAAAATATTATTAAATAGATATAAAATGATTTTTGCACGTAAAAAGATGAAAGATGAGCGGCAAAAATACCGCCCAATCCAAATTTTTTCAGACAAACACCCCCCCTCCACTTTGATTTTTCATTTTTCACTCTCACTCTCTCTGGCTCTCTGTGTCTCTTCATCATCTTGGATTCTATTGTTACTAAAAGAATTTCACTCAACTCCATCAGGTTGACATTCTGGAGCATTACGAACATATCGTCCTCTAGCTTCTTCTTTGTACTGGAAGCACATGTTTAAGTACGTAAAAGAATTTGTTGCTTCTTGTTTGGTGTGCCAACGTACTAAATATGAAGCACTCTCACCAGCAGGTCTTCTTCAACCCTTGCATATTCCAGATCGCATTTGGGAGGATCTATCAATGGACTTCATCACTGGACTACCTAAGTCGCATAGTTTTGATTGTCTTTTGGTGGTAGTTGATCGTCTGTCCAAATATGGTCATTTTCTACTTCTGAAACATCCTTACACTGCACACTCAGTGGCTGATTTATTTATTAGGGAGATTATACGACTTCATGGTGTCCCACAAACCATTGTAAGTGATGGTGATCACTACAAGAAAAGCGCACATTTCTGACCATCTAATTCGGTCAGATATGAGCTCTATCGGTCGGAAATAAGGGTTATTACCGACCATCACCGACTGATTCGAATGGTCGGTTAAAACCTGGTCGTTAATGACCGCTCGGTCGGTTATAAAAGTTATTACCGACCACCATCCGACCAACAGAAGTGGTCAGTTATTACATTCCAGTTGTTAGTTGATTGACCCCACATACCACCTGGTAGACACGTGTACCTTGCCACGTCAGGTTACAACCTACCACGATTGGTCGGAAAAGAGTGGTCGGTAACGTCACATTATAGCCTACCATGTCTGGTCGGAAAAAAAATGGTCGGTAAGTCATATTATAACCTACCATGGTTGGTTGGAAAACCATGGTAGGTAATGTCAAATTATAACCTACCATGGTTGGTCGGAAATGATATAGTCACTAATGTCAATCTTTTTCTAACTAGTTATAAGCAACCACTACTCAATGAATATGGTCGGATTTCTGGATATGTTATACCCATGAATTGGTCACAAATAGCTTGCAACTGGTCACATTTCTGGGCATAGTTTAGGTCAAAAAAATGTTGCACAGCTATTACTACTACCACCTGCTACTATTACCAAAATCATAATCTGAAACTTCCATAAACCATAACATTAAAATTAGAAAATTAATCATACCAAGTTCTTTTAATAAAAATCAACACAACATTCATTACAAACCAACGTTGTTCACCATTTGTGATCATACATACTAAACAAAAATAGAAACTACATAAATTCAGTACCAAACATCGCAAAAAAAAAAAAAACTACTTTCGACGAGCAAATTTAAGTCACCAGAATTCACAAAACAACGGTTTCATCACACATTATCCGGTCAACTTAAGTTTCAGCATTAAAATTAAAATAAGAAAAACACTAAAGCATGTTCAATTCCCAAATCATGAATTACATTTTAGCATCACCACCATCATCATTTTGCGACCTGCACCACTTCGTTCCCAGACTTGCATATTCAGAACTTTCTGTAAATTCTTGATTTACTTTCTCAGTTACCTGCAAATGATATACATACATATATCAAACTGAAAACACCACAATATCTTCCTAATATATCACCTTAATATCTTCCTAATATCTAAATGATGAACATGAGGAACATGAATTAATACAAGTTGTTCACTATTAGTGTTGTAGTTGTCACTACTGCCTTGCAAGTGAAAAATTCACAGAGTCGGGAAGGCCAAGATTTATTCTAGTTGTACCATATTCTTAGGACTTGGGTAGAGAATTTTTTTAAGTAAAAACTCTTGGCTTTTTAGCTATTCACGTATGAATGAAGTATTATCCATTGGTTCTGTCCATTTTAAGCATTTTTCACTTTTGTCACCAGTGTCTTGCAAGTAAAGTTTATGCAAGATTAATACTACTTGCTATTCTTAGTGATTGTGCCTACTGCCTAATATACTTTCTATCATTAAATCTCTAAGTTTGTCTAGTGGAATGTGACCCGGAGTTCATGTGTGCGGTGGCAGAACCGAGGAAGTTAGCCTAGGCTGCTGTTCTTCAAACTCACTTCATGTTCTTTATCAATGTATGTATAGAAAATGCAAGTCAATGACTTGTTATCTTTAGTACAATGTTTAGAACTGAAGACCAATGATTGGCCGAGATGGTAAAAAAAATGTAATAAGTTCAATAGTAACATAAAACAAAAGTAATTAAGATTGATTTGGAGGGATATCAAAGGTACCTCTCTACATATTTCTTTAAAAGCTCTTTCGCTTGAACCAACTTTGTGAGAAGATTACGGTATGCATCACGATCATGCTAAACACTTCTTTGTCTATATTCAGCTCTGGACATAGCTGTATCACCAATTGAAAGAGTTAAATATCCAAATAAATTTGGAACATGGATGGAGAGGGTTCAAAATTTGGTTTTAAACAGTACCAAATTAACAGAAAGAATAGCAAGGTCTCATTAAGTGAACTAATTAATGTTGCAGGAAGTGAGAGCTCTAGCTGGTAAGGTCTAATATCTGTTATTATTTCTTATTTATTCTGGTATTCTACTCTAGATATTGATAGTTAGGAAATCTTGTGGGTTCGGCTTGACTTATTTCTTTCTTATCTTATCCTTTTACATATCATATTGTTTAGGTATGTAGGTGCCTGCAGGCTGCAGCCACAACACCTTGAACACACGCTGGTTAAACTTTAAGTGAACTAAATACACTGAAGCGACCAAGCATATACATACGCAAACTATTTGGCTGCAGCAAAGATGATCTTTTTGTGACCATGTCAATAGGCTTACTAGTTCCTATTTCCAGACACTTAACCTTACCAATTAGTCACATTAAGCTAAAGGACTCCTTTCTAAACCTAGAAACAGATCACAGCCAATTCCTCTAAGATTTAGTGACTTCACAACAATAAAATAACTAAAACCACAGTATTCAAGTGCAAAGACCCTCATCATAAAAAACACAAAGAACAGCAGGGCCTTTTTTGTGTATCATCATGTAATAGATAAGGACCAATAATATTATAAATGGGACTCAAAATTATAGAGAACTACAGTTTAAAGATAAACTTGTTCCTTGAACAACTGAAGCAAATATAACACATAGGACAGAAAAATATAGAAAGTCACCAATAGCATTAACTGCTGTGACGTAGAATTTAAGTAGATATATGTTTAGCTAGAACACGAGTTTGCCTTGCTATGTGAGAATCTTACACACAAAAGTTCTTGAGGTCTGATCGCTATGAACGATTCTATCAAAGTCATTTCCGAAGTAAACAACACTTGCACAAGTTTTAGGACAGGAGATACAAATATGTCAATCAGACATGGAGGCTTGAACATGACAGTCCAAAACGTAGCATCCAAAACGCTATCTTAGTGAAATCAGATTTTTAGAAAGGCTTGTGTGAGACTATACACTACTATAAACATAAAGGAGTAGTATCCATACCTAGTTGATGATAAGCAGTAACAAACAAATCTCCTCAAGAGTCAGAAAACTCCGGTAAACTGACTCCGGTAAACTGCAGTCCCCTGTTTAATCAACAAAAAAAATTAGATATCTTCATTTACATTTGTAACATATACCCAAAATCAAACGAAAGAACAGCAGGGCCATTCAATTAAATGTGCAAATAACACAAAAAACGAACCAATTACACAACTAATACCCAAAAAATTGAAAAGAACAAGCTAATCGAGTAAATACCTGAAAAAAAAATCTTGGCCAGTCGAAGGGTGAAAACCCTAACAGCGACAATACTAGGAACATTGAGGAGTCTTTAAACTGATATTGATATATGGATAAGATTTATAATAGTAAACTTTATACACATATATATATACCCACACGCATAAGCGGCGAGAGAAAGAGAGAGAGAGAGGAATGTGAGATAATAGAGAGAAAGAGGATGTAGGTTTTTTGTGACGGAGAAAGAGTAAAGTGGGATTTTAGGTCTTCAGCGCGAAATCGTTTTAGTATTTTAGTACCCGGCAAAACAAAATTTTACGAAATTTTGGATTTCCCTCAATTTTTTTGTATGTATATTTAGTTTTCATTTAAAGAATTGTATTTCAATTTGATAATTATCTTTCCAAATAAATTATGATATAGGTAAAAATAAAAATAAATTGGTATGATATCTTTTATATAATTAAAAACAATTACAAACTCTTAAACAAAATTTAAAATCTCGACATCCCTAAATGAAATAGATATCGATCGATATAAAGGTCATTGATTTTGTATGATTTATTTGCATTGTAAATAGGGCAATCAAATAGAGAAAAGGTCATTGGTATTTCGATTTTTTTTAAAAATATTTCTCAATGTTCCAACCGTATAAATGTCAGTATTTATATATTTTAGTGATATTTGAAATATTTTAGAATAAAATTTAATTTACTTGGTTTGAGATTTTAACAGTGAACTAGTCATTTGACTAATACTGTTAATTAGTGTTTTCTTCCGGATTGGTATTTCGATTTAAAAAAAAATATTTCTCGATAATCCAACCGTATGGATGTCAGTATCTATATATTTTAGTGATATTTGAAACCTTTTAGTATAAAAATAAATTTACTTGGTTTGAGATTTTAACAGTCAACTAGTTATTTGATAACTAATACTACTAATTAGTGATTTCTCCCGAATTGGTATTTCGATTTTTTGAAAAATATTTCTCGATGATCCAACCGTATGAATGTCAGGTTCTATATATTTAAGTGATATTTCAAAATTTTCAAACAACTAATGTTTCTTCCCGAATTGGTATTTTGATATTTTTTAAAAATAAATCTCTATGATCCAACATTTTAATGATATTTTGATGTCAAGATCTATACATTTTAATGATATTTCAAATATTTCAGAAAATGATAAATTTACTTCGTTTGAGATTTTAACAGTCAACTTGTGATTTGACTAATACTTCTAACTAGTGTTTACTCCCGAATTATTATTATTTGATATTTTTAAAAATATTTCTCGATGATCCAACCGTATGGATGTCAAGTTCTATATATTTAGGTGACATTTCAAATTTTTCAAAAGAAAAATAAATTTATTCGGTTTGGGATTTTAAAAGTAAACTAGTGTTTTTATGAGTTCTTTTTTGCGGGAGATGTTTCGGCTCATGGGCACAAAATTGCATGAGCATAAGCAGGGGCGTTTCAAGCTTCAGGTGAATATGACTCGTAACATATAAACTTTGGCCATTTTTGTTTTCATAATTTTTGAAGATTTTTGGTTCTGGCATTTGTAGTGATATTCTGGTATACATTTTTCTATATAATGACAAAAAGATTCTGTTATTTAATTTATCAGAAATGGTTCATGAATATTGTTCTCTATTCTGTTTGGCTAAAGTTCACTGTGCTCAAATTGCTTGTTTGATTAAGCATATGATATGAATGTGAGTTTTCAGCATACCAAGATGAATTTGATTACAACGTGTGGTTCTGTTAGAAATTTTGCATTAAGACATCGCTGTTTTAATTATATAGAATACCTGCTTCTACAATGTGCATTATATGATATTAATAATTTTGTATATTACACATTCTTGCATCTTTGGTGTTAATATATCGAGAATCAAGGATATATGGTCACCATGTTCCATTTATATATAATTTTGAGTTGATTAATTGCTATTTGTAACCATGTCTTTAAAATTGCATGATCGCCAAACGACATCTTCGAACTATTAGTTGGGGTGTGTTTATCAATGCCAAAAGACTTATCGGAGATTAATATCAAGAAATGGTGCATGTGGCATTTAACTAGTCTGATATATAATGTATTTGGTTTATTCGAATTTTTGAATTATTGTGATGTAGCTGGTTGAATCAAGAAGGATTACGATGTTTGGGAATTTTAAGTATTTTAATGCTTCTAAGGATGTGTATTATAATCTTATGTTTGGTGACAAGTTTATCTTCATAACTGGACCTCACATGTGGGGCCCATTTTTTTTTTGCGAAAATGTTAATCTTTGGTAACACAGAACGTATGTTGCTATAGAATGTTTAAGGTGTTGTTGTAGATATCTGTAGTAACATCATTTGCTATGTTACCATAGGGGTCTTCAGTATGTTACTATAGAGTCCTATAGTAACTACTCAGAACCTAACACAGCTCTGATGTTACCTTAGCCCTTTTTGAGGCTCTAACAACGTGAAACTGAACTTATAGCAACATAGATTTCTGGTTGCAATAGGCCATCTATGGCGTAGTGCTGATCCGTCTTCTAGAATTGGATTTCGACTCACTTTAGAAATGTACAACGATGAGGCCTAGTCACAAAGGCCCAAGGCTCAACTACAGTCTAGGGACTTCACGGATACGGCATCGACCCAACTTAGGAGCCGACACTAACCGCTACCAGCTGTCTCCCTGACCAAAGTAGTTGCAGGTATAACCATGACTTACCGCAAATGCCAGACGCATCCTTGTCTCCCGAATGAGAAGCACCCACCAGATTGCAGGACAAGTGATCCCAAGCGTTTGTGTGCAAAGTGCAGGATTATACTCCAAAGTTCCCCAATGAGGACGCACCCATTGAATGCAGGAACAGAGCTCCCAAAGCACACACCAAGATTTACCCCATATCCCCAATGAGGACGCGCCCATTGAATACAGGAGCAGACCTCCAGTACACAGGCATACCCCTGGAGGCCTTCAACCACGGACATCCCCCTCCTAAATCATCAGGCAAACCCCTGGAGGCCTTCAATAACGGACATCCCTCCCTTAGGAGACATCCAAAGAGAGAAGTCTTCAATATCTTGCCATTATCAAGCCAATGGAGCCATCCTTCATCACCAAGTAGCTACTTCAAACAAAGAGAACGCGGGATGGACGGCCTAAAGGAGCGCGCCCTTACCCCTATGTGGGCAAGCCTCCTAACTCTTTTTAATGTCAATGTAGCTCTTATTTTCTGTCAAGTCATCACTTTGTACAATGAGGGCGTACACGGACTCTTAGGGCGCACCCTTACCCTTATGAGGAGTAAACCCTAAGTTTCCTTGTGTCAGTTCAATCCCTAATTGCATTCATATTGTAAAAAGTTAAATGCGGAAACATTCATATTGTAGCTGGTGAGAATTTTTTAGCTATAAGAAAAATTATAAGTGCTCACGAACATAATCAAATCAGGCCTTTCATAAAGTTCTTTCGAAGGCATTCGAAAATATATTAATTGATGTTGCATTAATAATAATCAAATATATGATATAATTTGTTTGGAATACATATTGAAAACAATTCAAACCTTTGTTTCACGCCGTCGGTAAATGGCTGCCTTTATGTTTCAACAATATTTACCTACTATCCTCGTACATTTCACTTTGTTCTTAGTTTTATCCAAAATGTGGAAAATTTGGCCAATACTCATATCAAGAACAGATCATCTGGAGGAAGGAAGGAACAGATCATATATTTATTCTTCAAAAAGAAAAGAACAGATCATCTGGAGCATTCTCTATAACTATAGTGAACTCATGATCGACATAAACCTATTAAGGAAAAGTGTGCTAATTATAAATATGTTTAATACTAATAAACTTTCGTTCCATGCAATTGCTTTTACATGATAGAAGACCACTTTATTTCCTCTTCATGTAGTAATTATTAAATTATATGATGGAGAAGTGTCTTGCCTTGTTTGAGGTGAAGCCAGCAGTTGTTCGTATAAAATATAAATTCATATTTACTTTGCTGGTTTTCGATCACAACAAAATTTTGATAGGCTGATAATATTCAGAGTTAATGTTAAGTTACCAGTTTTCCTAATAGCTAAGGGATATATATATTAACAACTAAATTTTTCAAGGGTGTTAGCCGGAAATGCATGGGGTTCGATATCCAACTCATAAAAGAATGTATCAGTATCACAATGATAGTATTTTATAGAAATGGAGAAAATTTCCGGTGGCTTTATTTAAATAGTACGGCAGCTTTATGTCTGTATTATCTCAAAGTTCTTAGTTTTGGTTCAACAAAATAAAAAAACCCAGCTTAGTCCCTGCTAAACTTTTTATTTAAGCTTGATACAAACAAAGCATATTGCGATACAATAATAGAAGAGAAAAATTTCAAATAACACTGAACAATAAGGGATCATGGCTGCAGCAATAACACGTAATATTTGAAAAATCCAATACGTCCTCAATCAAAACGCGCCTGTAACTGCTGGACAGTGTTTTGGTTAAGTTGGAAAGCCTTGGCAAGAATATCAGCAGATATATCAGGATTGGCTCCGAATACAGCATTTGCAATGGTGATAACCCCTGGATTTTGGCTGCTAAGAGCAGCAATCACCATTGCATTATCATGTCCAATATTTTGCTGATAGTGTATGAGTCCTTCGGGGAACACAAACACATCACCTTCGTTAAGGACTTTGGTGATATGACGATTTTCTGTATTTGAAGTCACAAATCCAACCCTCAATGTACCTTTAATGACTGTCAAAATTTCAGTAGCACGAGGATGGGTGTGTGGAGCATTGATTCCCCATGGTGCAAAGTCGATACGAACAAGAGAAATGCCGAGTGTGTTGAGCCCAGGAATCGTAGCAACATTAACTGTAGTAACATTTGAACCAACTTTATTGGATGATGTGTCACCAGCTATGTTCAATCCGCTAGTAAAGAAGTCGTTTTCAGTTACAACCTTGGGGTCCTTGCAAACTAGTCCGTTCACCAAAACTGAAAGAAGAAGCAAATTTGTAGGTTGATTTGTAGTGCACAATTAGTAAAATGTAGACAAGAAAAGATAATGACAAAATGATAAATACCTGGGCTATTGGCATCAGCAACACAGAAATCCTGCAGAGGATTATTATCAGTCGCCAAAGCAACAAAGGAAGTCATAGTAGTTATAACGAGACACATGAAAAGAACTTTAAAGCCGCTTGATGAAACCATCTTCAAACTTTTGGTAACAATTATAATCTGTATAAAAGAGTTGGAGAAACTGTTAGAGAACAAATGACGAGGCTTTAACTTAGAGTTGAGTTGTGAAGATATAGATCTTGTGTAGGGCTTATATAGAAAATTTTACGAGGGAAAGTGTGACAAATAGGATAAAAGAGACACAAATTTTGCTTACAAATGGCACTGACATAGTCCTTGATGTAATTAGAATGAGTCTAATTTAATTACATATTTGCACAGTCAATACACGGATGTAGTAAAAATGCCAATTCCAGTTTTGAGATCGAGAATTGAAATGGTAAAACTATGTACTTTGTATTATTTCTATTCTATTATAATAGATTAAACTTTGGTCGGTATTAAAATAATTTTACTTAATAACCCTTACTTATTTATTATGAAAAAATATTAAATAATAACATTAAATGTTTATAACCAATTACCTTTTTAGCTAAAACATATTACAGATTTTTTCTAACAAAATCTCTTCTTTTCTAAAAATATTAGGGACAATTTTTTTTTTCAACTTACTTTTTCTGTTTTTCTTACTAAAATCCTTTCTTCTTCTAAAATAATCACCGGCAATTCGGCAATCCATTTACTTATTTATTTTAAAACATATTTTAATACTTTTAATTATTAAATTTAAAAAAAATCCTATTTTAATAATTTTAATTATTAAATTTTAAAACAATATTTTCAAAAAATATCACGGAAAATTACCTTTTTTAAACGAAACATGTTACATTTTCTATTTTTGCTTACTAAAACACCTACTTTTCCAAAACTATAAGCGACAAACCTTATTTATTTATTTTAAAATATATTTTAATATTTTTAATTATTTAAAAACGTTTAGCTATTTTAGAATTCCTACTTATCTTTTTAACAAATACAATTAATAAAATATTAAAATGTAAATAATAAAACAAAAATTAATAATTGGTGCATCGAGTTTTAAGCTGATTAGGTTAAAAGTCTATCCAAAAGATCTTCTTTAATTAATTGTTAAATGCATATATAGGTGCACTATTTCTCGTTTTTTCCAAGAAAAATATAGGGCATGTTTGGGTCAGTAAACTTATACATTATAAGTTGATAAGACCGTGTTTGTGTAATCAACTTATTTTGATAACTTATAACTTATAAATTGATAAGTTGAATGTTAGAAATCACTAACATTTTACTTAATTTATCAACTTATTATTTGCACTACAAGAAAAATGGGCAATTATGACGGAAAACTTATGACGGAATTTTGGGCGCGCCTTACTTACGACGGAAATGACATTTTGAAGGAAGAGAGACGCAGGTTAGTATTTACTGGCACTACATTACTTATTTACGGTGTAATTTGTGTGTATAGTTATTTATTTAAAAGTAGAACTATGAGGCAACGAGGCCATGAGCTTATTAAGGCACTTGTATATTAACATCATACAATGTAAGCTTAGTAATTTTTTGTTGGACATCTTTATAAAAATATCATATTACTTGGCCAAAATAAAAAATAAAAAATCATTCTGCTATTTGTCTTGGTCGTCTCTATGATGTGCTAGTTAAAGAAAAGAGAGATTTTTTTTTCTTTTAGAGCCCAGGATGCTGCTTTTTGTTTGTGATGTCTGTAGTATTCTGCAGTCAAACTTCGTCCTTCCTAACGTGAGTTTGCTTGGCATTGTATAACTTTTTTAGTCGACAAGATGCATTAGTAAATGAAATGTTATTTTCTACACAGGGTGTGACTAGAGATGCCAAAGTATTGAAGAATGAATGAACTAATGAAAATTCTGTTTGTTTGTCGTTGATCTGATGGCTTTAGTACATCAAACACTGATGGCTTTATCCTATTCTGTAATTCTGTACAAAATGCAGTTCCTTCAAAATTTTACAAGTGTTCTTATGCTTTTTTCTCGAGCTCACATCACTTGGCGCTGGTGGCATCTGATCAGGTTTCATGGCCTTTGGTGCAGATCAATTTGTCAAAAGATACAACAAGGAAAAAAGTTTTTCTGCCTTAGATAGTTACTTTGGTTGGTATTATGCCGCTTCTTATCTTGCAATTATCATTTCTTTAACTTTAGTTCCCTATATTCAAGAACACTTGGGCAATTTTATTATGCAACTATCCCTCATATCTAATCTAGGTTATTTTGTACTTTTAAATTTTAGAATTGATTGTATGTGCTTGGTGTTAGCACTTTGGTACATTTGAAAATTTTGTAATGGATCTTTTAGGTACTTAGTATTATGTTGGATATGCCTTTGTATGGTTTGAATGGGATAATGAATGTGTTGGATTGGTTTCTTTTATGTACAAAACTAATATTGTAGAAATTTTAATTAAAGCATTGCGTTTGGGATTTAATTTGGAAGTCAAAAATGGCTGGAACCAGAAAAAGCAGCATAATGCTGCTTCTGATATGTTGAACTTATGACGAATTTCTGGGTAACTTCCGACGGATGCTCATCTTTTTTTATTAATTTTTATTTTTTTCGCGAATAAAATATTGGTACCAGGTGGGCCCCATTCTTTAACTTCCAACATATTTTTCGTCGTAAAATATGAATTTATGACGGTATATGTCGTCGTAAGTTCATTTATTAATTTATTGAAAAAGGTGGGTCCCAAACGGGAACTTATGACGAAAATGTATACTTGTGACGAAAACTATACTTATGACGAAAACTATTCTTGTGACGAAACTGCTACTTATGACGAAAAAGATACTTGTGACGAGAATGACATTTGTGACGAAAATGCGAACTTAAGACTTGAGCAAAAATGACGAAAATTTTCCGTCGTAATTGGTCCAATTGCGACAATTTCAGTGTAAAAATTTTCGTCATAATTGCCCGTTTTTCTTGTAGTGTTGATTTCTTTATTTTTCTAATATTTTATATTTTTACATTTGTGTTTTTAAATATTTTTTTAATTTAAAATACAAGTGTTGAATTCATTGTATTTAAAAATTATTTTTTCAAATTTAATTTAACAAATTCTTCAATAACTTAAAAGTAAATTTATCCAAACACCCAAGTCAACTTTTTTGTGATATCCCAAACAAGCACATAATAAAAAACCAACCAACTCCATCTTTTTTTAATGATACTAATAAAATAGCTAACTGTCAGCAGATGCTTTCAAAATACAATGTATTCAGCAAATAATTATAAGACAATTCAACCCTCGTGTAAGTTTATTTTCCTGCAGTTGGTAATGAAATTGCATGTGTTTGAATCCATTTCACCTGCTAAACACTTACATATATAAGTTATAAATCGATACCATTGGTGGCCCCTAGTTTTTTCATTCTTGTCATGCTTGCAAGGTCACTGCAGGAAGTCTAATTTTTTTTTTTTTGTAAAACATTATAATTTTATATTAGATAATAATTTTGAATGCAAGAGATAATGGGGCAATCCCCAGAGCAAAAGCTCAAGATTCATGTGATTAAGTGGCTAAGATAGGAACAAACTCCAAATCTTAAATAACAAATATTCAAATAAGTAAGAGAATATATATACTAGACTATATTCTCCTTATGATCATTTTCTTGTCACTTGCCAATCCTTATTATTGTAGTACCCTCCTCCCAAGAGATGTCCAACAAGCGAGTCATCAACGTCCCGACAGTCACACCATGTTCCTCGATGACTTGTTCACGTGGATCCGTTACTACAACAACTTTCACTTGCAGTCTACCATTATCCCAAACCCAACCGGAAAGAGGACACTAGTTGCTACAACATCAAACCCAACCAGGGCTTCAAGTTCTACAACATCGACACACCGATTAGATAAATCAAAAAGTAACCCTACGTGATAGGGATAACAAGTGTTCAATTTGTTAACATACATTCCAGGCAGTGAGATCCCTCTCCTACGGCATATCCAATAATTTCTATGCTCTCATTTTCTAATTCACCAAGAGCTTCATTTATGCCCAAACAACCATGCCTTTCACTCTGCCTCCTCGCATTTACACCATAATTCAGAATTTTTTCAACAATGCATATGCACTGTGCTTGAGAAGCAACATCATCATCATTAGTACACCTCGCATAAAACATGTGAGGTATCTCACTTTTAACTAGGCACGGCCTCTGAATCAGCAAGTCTAAATTCCCCGAAATCCTCATAAATGACTTCAAAGCAAGCATGACATTCTCAAGAGTCTAATGTAAAAAGACACCAGGCATTTCTCTGTTAAAAAGGCTCAAGCATAGACCGCTCAATGACTTATCGACAAACAATTGAAACAGAGCAAACTGTTGTCTAGCACAAATGGATCTCTTATAGTAATTAATACCATGAACAAAGTTACAACAACAATTCCCTAACAAATTGCTTATATCGACCCAAAGTAAGTATTGTTAATTGTTAACAACTTGAAAAGTTAGAGTTCAATTGATAAATCAAAGTAAACCCAAATAATTAGGATTCAAAGAAAAAGATGGGTTGTCATAGAAATGGAATGAAAAGAAAGGAAAAGAAAAATGAGGTTGAGAAGACAAGGAAAAGTATAGAAGAAAAGAAGAAGAAGAGGGTGAGAGGAGCCCATGGAGACGACTCTCATCTGAGTTTCAATCTGTATCGTCACTTGAAGTCTAATTAATTGAACTAAACCTACAAATTTAATTAATTTAATTTATCTTTTAATCAAGTTGTTCATATGATATTTTCCAAGTAGTAGGGATGGCAACGGATTGGTGTTAGCTAGGGCCGGTTTCATAAAATTCAAATTCTAATATTTTTGGATTTTGAAATTAATTTATAATTCATATTCAGATTCATTGTGTTTTGGATTGGATCAGGTTTCTTCGTATATGCAATATTGAGAATAATGTGTATCCAATTAACTTGACTTACTTTATATGAGGTTAAACGACACTCTAACTCATGTTTTACACTCAAATTATTGACTGTGCAGATACCCGGACCCACACACTTCTTAATCAATTAACATCTTCAAATATAATATATTACTGCGTCCTTTCATTTCTATACCTTTCCATTTTGGATGTTCCTCTCATTTCTATACATTTCAAAAATAATAACTTTTAATAATATAAAACACATTACACCCACTATTTCTAGACTATCTCTATTATATAATAATTTAAAACACTATTACACCATCTATTTTCCTCCAATCTATTATTAAGTATTGATAGGTCCACCACTTTACCCAGTTTTCATCTAACTTTACTCATTTTTTATACATTTTCTTGGTGTCCGTGTCCCAAGCAATGTATATTAATCAACCTGACAGAGGGAGTACAAGATACTAAACGAAATCAAAAGTCAAAATAATACTTCACCAGCTCCATGCAAATAGTCTAGTTAAAATCTTTTTTGTCCTTTATTTAGGGTTCGATTCTAGCCTCCTAAGATTTATTAAAAAATGGATAATACTTAGTATCTCATAAGTTATACCCATAAAATAAATAGTTCACATGTTAATACAAATGAAAATTTTATGTAAAAAAAATGACAGTTAAATCTTAAATATATTAAGAAAAATTCTCTTTGGTACCCTCTTAAATATATTAAGGGAAATATTTTAATAGAATGTGAGATTTGAGATAGAATTATATGTTTTTTTTAAGAAATATAAATTCTATATCACGTAAAAATCCTATCTCACATAGAATTTTATGTTGTTGTTAAAAAAACATTAATCTAAAATATATTATAATATTATTATAATTTTACTAAAATATATTATATTATTATTGTACCCATGAGCGCCACAATGAGATCATCCCGACCCAATTTTAATCACTTATTGAATCAAGATACGAATCTTATTTTTTTATACCATTAAATAATATTATTCTAAAATATATAATATTATTATTATTGTACCAAAAACCCAATTATAATCACTTAATTGTTGAATCAAGATACTAATCTCTATCTACTTTATACTACTGAATAATATTAATTTACAAATATTATAGTATTATTATTGTACCAAATATATTATATTATTATTATTATTATTATTATTATTATTATTATTATTATTATTATTATTATTATTATTATTATTATTATTATACCCATCCTCGCACATCAGCCACCACTAAACCCGATTATATCACTTAGTTGATAAATCAAGAAACTAATCTCAATCTATTTTATACAGATACCCATGAATTGGTTATCTTAATACTATATTTTGATATTTTGAGTATAATTTTTAATTTCTTGTTTGATTAAGTTGAAAATATGTGCAATTTTTTAAAAATTCTTTTTATACTCCCACAATAATTTTCTCCAACAACAATTGGCTTATTTGATTGACTAATATCTTAGCGGAGTCTCAATGTTGGAATTCATATTTAGTTTCTCATCAATACACACAGAATTTGTACTAAGGTAAATAGCACTATATTATTATAATCAAACTAATTATTATTATTTTTTTTCCATCTAAAATTTGTATAGTTGTTCGAATTATTCTATTATAACCTCAGTACCTTATATATATATTATACAATTAATTTAAAGTTTTAAATAAACTAACGGGTTATCATGTGAGTACAAGCTTATATATATATATATATATATATATATATATATAGGCTTGTACTCACATGATAACTTCTATTAAGACGAGAACTCAGATCTAATCTCAGTCCTTCAATTATAATAAAATAATTTAATATCCACCACTTATTAATAATCCTTACATTTCTCCCACTTCTCGTACAGCCACCTCTCGCCGCACACATTTTCCGGCTACGACCTTGATTCCGGTGAACTATTTTTAACGAACGCCTTCATCTCTCTGTCTCTCTGTCTCTCTCTGTCCATGCCTTTACCAAAATTGAAATCGACTAATCATGTCATGATACCTCGATTAAAGTCACGCTGCACATCATAATTTCATGTCACCATGGCTTCGTTCTAGATTGTAGATGTCGAAAGTGTAGGCTTTCGGGCATGAAAAACGCAACGGAAAAACGCGTAAAAATAGAAAATAACGAAACCCTCCGCAGGATTCATGCGAAACACGATGTTTAATTCGTGAACAGAATTGTTTACCTTTTAATGAGCTTTACGAATGGTTGACAGATGGAGGTCCTTTCCTATGATTACCACGTGTCCCGCCTTGCGATAAACGTCTCTAATCAGTCCACACGAACTCCCGATCGTCCAACGATCACCGGAGTTGGTACTAGCCAAGAACTGCCCTCGGAACTCTCTCTCTGTTTCTAGCCTCTCTTTGATGTAGAGGTGCTAGGGTTTTTAGAAAAATGAATTATGTATCTGTAACCTTAAAACAATACATCTTAATGTATATATATGGAGAGAATTCTGGGCCTTTACCTAATCTGATTGAGCTTCCAAAACCCAATCTGATTATTAGTAGTTTTTCTTATTATATTCGAATTATATATAATTAATCAAGTCCTACTTAATTAAACCAATAATTCAATATAATATAATTCAATTAAATTCGAAATTTAATTAATGCTCCGTTTAAAACGTTCTTTGTGTGTGACCCTTTAGGTTATTATTACGTTGGTAATAATTTTAATATCTCATAATAAAATTATAAACAATGAGCGGCATCTAGTAATACATCATTGCTACCCAAGTAATAATAATAATTGGTGATCCAATTAAACCTTTAATGAATAATGTTCAATGTAATATAATCCTTTTAACCTTATATTATAGATTAAGCTCGAGGCATGGTTTATGTCATCCTCTTCAACATTTAATCCCGGTTTACTTGATCGATGAGTAGACTATAAACAAATCACAATTTGAGCATGGCCATGCATTTCATAGTCTCACTCAATCAAGAGGCCAATAATATCACTCGGGTAAAATCCTATATCTATCATTCATATTTCTCATATGATTCATAATATACCCAATGTCCAACTTTATCATTACCCGGTCAAAGGTAACTTTGAATAGAATCAAAGTATATTAATTCTCATATAGAAATATAATGATTTCAAGTCTAAGGATCATTACGCCATTATCACTGTGAGAATTTCTTATGACACTTGATAACATTTACCATGAAGAATTCACACGGTGGGTCTATCCAGTGCCATGTTCTTCTAACATGCACTTATGTATTTGACTTTAGTATCACCATATTTATGACCAATGAGATGTGGTCATCAGTCAACAAACATACTAGTCTTAATGTATTATTATTGTCCTCAAATAAAAATACTCGACCAGGGATCTTTTAGGATTATAAACACTACTCATATAATCTCATTTCTAAGTCACATACTTAGAGATATAGAATTCATACTTATATTCCAAGGACATTTATTATTCTAACATTTATATCGCAGTTAATAAAGACATAATAAATAATTGAAAGAAAATCCATAGAACATATTTATTAATAATCAAAATGTCTTCCCTAAGAACATTATAGTATTGTCTCTAGGGCACAAGCACTAACAGAAAGTGGTCGGAGATATGTTAGTTTTTCGATTTACGTGATTTTGGTGTTCTTAGATCTGAAAGCTTTTAGTGATTTTCGGTGATTTATATTGAAACTTTGGTAAATTTAGTTTGAATTTGATGTTTTTTTTGGTAGTAGTAGTATAGTTTCTTAAATATTGGTGATTTTTGATTAAATTTTAGTGATTTTATAGGTGGCGGTACTAGTGATGTGGTTGTGGTGGTTGTAGAGGCGGTGTAGGTGATAATAGTTCTTGTGATTAATGGTGGTAGTGTAACTAGTGAATATTTTGTTAAAGAGAAGAATCATTTAATATTGGTGATTTATGGGTTATTTGTGGTGATTTTCTGGTGGTGGTGGTGATTGGAGGTGGTGCTGGAAGGTTGACCGAAATGATGACCAAAAGTATTCATCGACATTGTGGTTAAAGATTATGCGTTGATTGCAGTGATTTTTTGGTTGAATATGGTGATTTTCTAGTGATGATCGAAGTGGGTGACTGGAATAGGTGACCGAATTTGTGTTTTCCGGTAGTGGTCGGAGGTGACGGCAGTGTGATGATTTTTTGTTTCCGTTGGTGATTTTTTGGGTTGGCCGGAAATGGAGGTTCCCGATGGCTGGAGGTGGTGGATGGGTGGGGATGACGGAAAATTAAAATATTAATAAATTTAATGAGTGATGGGAGATTAATATAAAATATTTGAATGAATGATTATGATTAGATCTTATATCTCACGGTTCTCATTTAAGCACGACCATATATATATATATATATGGGTGTTGAAATGAGAACCTAATTTTATACGAGAACTGAGATCTTATATCAGCCACTCATTTCATATGAGTAACTTTTAATCCTGGCCACACAATCTTTTACAGCTCTATAACCGTTTTTAACCGATATAATGTGTAATCTAATATCTCTCTCTCCATTATCGTTTAACAAAATAATGAGTCCATCGCTGTTATCATCTGTTTCCATTATCTCATCGATTCACGTTTTTTAATTATTTTTTTAATCTTTTGTGTGTGAGATCGTTTATAGTTATGAGACTTTGAAGTGATTTACATCGCATTCACCTGTGTTTAACGATGATTAATGAAGATTTGCTACGAATAAGTTCTAATCAAGGTTTGTTTATTGTTTATTGTTGATTAAATTTTAGTGATCTTGCCTAATTTGTGTTTTTAGTGATTTGCTTGTGTATTAATGACATGTTTTATTTAGACTTTTATGTATTGTGTTATAATTTTTCCAAATTTTACTGATTCTTCTGTCCTTTTAGTTATTTGTTCAAGTTTTTGGTGAATGCTAGTTAAATATTTAAATGTGTTTTCATTTTGTGATTTTCAGTGTGTTTTAGTGTTCCAGAATTTAGTGATTTTGCCTAATTTGTTTGATGATTTGCTTTCTATTTTAATGACGTGTTTTATTTTAAACTTTTTGTATTGTATTGCAATTTTTTCAAATTTTAGTGATTCGTTTGTCCTTTTAGTTATTTGTTTAAGTTTTTGGTGAATGTTAGCTAAATATTTTTCATGTGTTCTCGTGAAGGTGTTACGAGTTTTGATTCTTCACATGCTTCTCGATTTATTGATGATGCTCTTTTCGACTGCGGTAATGGTAATGGTATAGGTTCTGAATCAGTATAAAATGATGACGCTAATTCAAACTACACGTTTTCACCTGGTGGAAGCATGTATTTTGTACCTGTTTGTGTTGATGAGAAGTGTAAACCTTTTGTTGATCAAATTTTTAATTCTTTAGAAGCTGGTCTAAATTTCTACAAAGATTATGGTCGTTCGTGTGGATTTGGTACACGTAGAAGTGTTGAAAAGCAAGATGAAGATCATACAGTGATCAGTAAATGTGTTGTTTGTAATAGATCCAGATTTAATGAGAAGAAACAAACAATTTCTGATGGTAATTCTAATCATGTTGTTCGGAGGAGGACTGTTTCAAGTAGATGTGGTTGTAATGCAAAATTAATTTTGAAATTTATTTCTCGTGAAAGATATAGAGTTTCAAGTAGATGTCTTGTATTTCTCGGAATTTTGCCTTCGATGCTGGTAATGTTAATATTGGAACAAGCAAATCATTTTTCTTTATGAAGTAGCTGGTTGGTGGTTATGCTAATGTAGGTGCAACAATGAGGGATTTTAGAAATTTTCGTAGAGACTTGAAGGAGTACGTTGGAGAGCCTGATGCAGAGATGATAATTGAGAAGTTCAATGCTAAAAAGGAGAGTTGTGAATCTTTTTATTTTGCATATGAGCTTGACAAAGAAGAACATTTGACAAAACTGTTTTGGGCTGATTCAGTTGCTAGGAGAAACTATGAGTTATACGGTGATGCTGTCTCGTTTGATGCTACATTCGACACAAATAAGTATGTAGCAGTGTCCACTTCAAATTTTTTAGTGATTGTTTTTTTTGGTGATTTGTTTAATGTTTTTAATTTGTTATATTTTTTTGTCTAGGTATAACATGGTATTTTGTCCATTTATTGGTATTGATAAACATGAGAAATGTGTTACTTTTGGTTTTGCGCTTCTCTCTAAAGAAGATATCCCTCATTTTAAGTGGGCATTTGATCAATTCTTGAAAGCAATGGGAAGAAATCCAGTGTGTATAATTACTGATCAGTGTCCTGAAATGAAACAAGCTATTCCAATGTCATTTCATGCCACTGAAGAATTTCCAGCTACTAAACATCGTCTATGTATGTGGCATATAATGGAAAAAATTTCCTGTCTAGGTATAATTTTATATTTTAGTTTTATCCTTTCTTTTATAGGTACACTGCAAGTCATCCTCACTCTGAACTAAAGCCTTTTACTCTCTTTTCTAACTTGGAAATTTTAATTGTAAGGAAACTGATTTGACGGAGAAATTGAAGAAATACATATGATCGTCCACTATTGAACCCGATGAGTTTGAAAAGGGATGGAAATCTGTTTTAATGGAATTCAAATTAGAGGGTAATAAGTGGCTCTGGGAAACCTATGTTTGGTTTAATGAGGACAACTTCGAGATCAGAAAGTGAGAACAACTTTTTCAGCCAGTTTCATAGGCAGAGTGATACTTTATGTGAGTTCTATTTGCGTTTTGAAAGTGCGATGGATAAGCAAAGATATGAAACTGCTCGGTTAAATAGGAGGGTTCATCTACTATACCTGTAACAATTACAATGTTGTTTATGGAGGCTGAAGCTACACAAGTGTATACTCGTCCGGTTTTTTACAAAGTACAACAAGAGATGGTGGCTTCAGGTTATGATATGCGAATACAAACAATTGGTCCTTTAGTTGATGGTATTAACTGTTATGAAATGAAAGATGTCATGCTCAAAGACCAAATTTTTAAGGTAATTACAAGTTTAAATTTATGCACAGGTTTTCTCCTAGGGCTGTTAGTTATTTTAATATTCAAGTTTCTGTTATGAATCCCTCTTACAAGTTTGGTAGGCATTATAAGTTTTTGATATGTCCTGTTACTAAATTAGTAACAGAACATATGTTACCACCCATTAGCACCTGACATCATTGTCTTGTATAAATTACAGTTATCAAGTTGGAAGTAAGTGTTCTAATCACCACAACAATTTCAAATAACTTACAGTCTTACACAAGCATGCCTATATATGACATCCGTGATATACTAGTGATAAAAATAGAGCACCATTACACAGTAGATAGTTATAACAAACCTGCTCCTTAAAACCACGTGAAAGCATTTCATCTGCTTCATCCAATACAAACATCTTGATATAATCTTTGGTAGGCATTATAAGTTTTTGATATGTTATGTTACTAAATTAGTATTGTAGCATAGTGACTATGAGGTGCTTTTTTCTGCTCATAAAGCATGAAAGAGGGATTTAATGGGTGCTGTCTGATTCTTAACTTGCTTTGTCATCCTTTTTCACATACTAAGTCGGTGACGGTAGGACCTAATCGGTGGAAATGTAGTTTGTTTTAATTATTTATATAGGAATAATTATGGTTTTTTGGTGATTTATAGACAGTTTGGTGATTCTTGGACCTATATTTAGTGATTATTGTACTTTTAATTAATGTCTTTTTGCGTTTTTTGTTTTTAATTTCAGGTTAAAGTAGAAATCATGCAGAATGTTCTTGCAAAAAGTTTGTCATGTGTGTGATTCTGTGTAGGCATGCATTTTGTGTTCTTACGCACTATGAGGGGACTAAATTACCGAGAAATCTTGTGCTCAACCGATGGAACAAAAATTCTGAAAATGCACCATCATCTATAAAGTTATTGGGTGTTTCAGATGACTTTAAAAGGATGGAAAATGCATCTTTGAAACAAACAAATATCTGGTTTAGTTTTCAGAAATCGATGAACAAGGCAGGAGTTAATCTAGAAAAGTTGGCTTATGTTGAGAAAACGGTTAAACAGTTGGTCTCTGATCTTGGTGATGATACTTATTTAAGTAAGAAAGCTCATATAGAGATGTTAATGGGTCCACATCCAAGAGAAGATCTTACTATCCATGTTCCAAAGTAATCATGCATTACAATAGGAACTCCCAATTCTATGGAAAATATAGCCCTTTTCATCATTTCTTCACATGTACCCGCAATAGCATTCAAGTAATGCCCTTTGATTTCACCAGTTTCAGCCTGTGCTTTATAAAGTGCTTCGGCACAAAATAAGAAACGATCTCTCCAACGCATAAATGGTTGGGAGTTCACATTCTCATCGTCTTTGGTAAAATCAAGTCCACCGCGGGGACATTCATAAACCGCTCTACCGTAGTTTTTAGCGGATAATCCCAATTTAGGGTTAAAAAGACTTGTTATTGCAAGAGAAAAGGCGATAAAAAATGGAAACAAACGACCAAGAAAATGCAAGTTATGTGATTCGACTGTGCATGATGCAAGAACCTGTCCAAATAAGAACAAGGCACGTGTCGATCCAAATGTTGATATCAATTAAGACCGACCAAACAAGAAAAAGGCACGTGTCAATCCAACTGTTGATATCACTGAATTTGATGATGACCGAGTAGAAGACAGTTAGTAGTTTTTTCATTTTATGTTGAGATTCATAATAATTTTCTAGAGAAAGTTTTAGGTGATGTAAGGACATGTCCAACAAAGAACTAGGCAATTTGAGAGTACAAATTAGTTCTTAATTTTGTGTTACAGTAGCATTTTAGCTATTTTCACAAATGATTGTATTTAACTTTCTTTTTTGCACATTTTTAAGAATTTTTTAAATAATTTCAAATGGATTTTTTTTAATATTATATAGAGAATAATTTTTTTAGTGATTTGTCCCAAAAGTTTGCAGTGTATATGAGCCTTTTGAGACACAATATTTTTTTTTGCCTTTTTATATTTTCTTAAAATATTTTTTTTTGATTTAATATTATATGGAGGGGTGCCTTTTAGTGATGTGTATCAAATTTTTGGTGATAAACATGATTAAAATGGTTAAGAATTATTTTTTTAATTATATATGAGTGAATTTTTAGTGAATTATATCAAAATTTGGTAATATTAGTAAAACAAGATTAGTGATTCTGTGAACATTTTGGTCACTTCTAGCATCTTATAACTTTTTAGAAATATAAGATATATTTTACCTTTACTATAGACTAAAAAAGGAACCAAACAAAATATTGAAATTAACCATGTTTCACATTCATTAAACTTGAACCTCAAACTTACCCTATTACAATGCTCACCAGATCTCGTTTAAACATCAACAGGAAAGATTACCAATGAACAATGTTTTTAAATCTAATGTATCCTATTAAGTAGTCAGTAAAATCTAGGTTTGCAATTCTTTGCCATCATCGGTTGTAGTACTACCATTAACAATTGTCTTCTGTGCGGCTTCTTCTTCAATGGTCTTCTGTTCAGCATTTTTTTCATCATCCGGAAATAGAACAGTTCCAGAAGTTTTCACTGATTTTCTCTCTCTTTTTGTTCCTTGAGCTTGCTGCAATCATTATGCTCATTAATTTCTATGTTGCTATTTTTTCGTGTAATGAGTTTGCTTCATCTAAAATAAGATTCCTCCTCTCATTAAGATGCGATGTCAAAATGGCATGAGCATATTTCGTTCTTAGCTTATCCATTTGTCCTTTCTGTCCCATCTGCATTAGAATTAAATAAAAACATTATGAAATTTAAAGGACAATTTGATAAATTAGCAGTTTATGGCTAATGTTCTACAATGTCTTTAGATTACCTTTTCTGTTTTTAAGTGAGTATTCCACTTGTTGAGCTTTCCTTTATAGGTCTCATATGCCGCATAAGGAAAACACCACAGTCTTTGTAGTTTTGGAATGTCTACCAAGTCATGGACAAGTAAGATACTTTGACCATTTTTACTCTCTTAGCCAATGACTTTAGCTCTTTTTCCTCCAAATACTTGACAAAATGATTTTTTCTGAAAATCAATATCGGCAATTGTTCTATTCAAAGCATATAAAATATAGTAGTTTCTAAAAACAAAATTGGTGATTTTGTGTTGTTCTACTTGCTGATTGGTGATTAATATGCTTGTACTTGTTTCTTGGTAATTTATATGCTTATAAAGTTTAGTGAAGCGTACCAGTTTACGAGCATATCTCCCATATTCCTTATTACCATCTTTACCGACTCTGATGTTATCGAAGACCTCAAAAATTGCTTTCTTCAAGTTAATGCAAATCAAGTAGTAGTGTTCATCTTGGAATATTGGGAAAAAAATCTACAAAAAATTCTAGTTAGTTTAATTCATAACAGCCAAGTTCAATAATTTTCGTATCAATTACCAGATTGTGGTCTTCAATTTTCTTGTCTGGGTTTTGTTCAAAGAAGTGATTCATTTCAACTCCAAATCTTTCGTATTGATCCTCCTCTGATTTGCTGTCATCCAGTGGTCCAACATGTTCATTTTTTTTAGATATGTAGAAGTTAGTAACTAGTTAGTTAACTAGCATAAATGTGCACGATAGTAAAATTTATTAAAAATTACCGAAAAGCCGATGTTGAAGAATAAGCGTAGTGGTGATTATGGTGATTTGTATTTTTCTTTATCGTTCAGCAAGGTACACCACACGTCTATTACAGAAGTGTATATTTTTTCCCCTGGTCTATGGGTTGTCATGTGCTCGCGAATACAATATTATTCTCCATAGTTAAACACATGTTCACTGGATAATAAATCAATATAGCGCATTAAAAGAGAGAAAGATAAATACGTACATGTGATTATTTAAAATTGATGCTTACATGTCATCTTTTCCCTTCTGGATTATCCATCTCCATACAGCATACTCTTGGGTTGAGTATTTTGAATTTTTATCGATTTCCCTTTGAATATAGGGTGATCGATAAGCAGCAGTGATTTTTGTTTCTCTCTTCTCCCTTATCAGTTGTTGAGGCATAGGTGTTATAGTGGTATTTTTATCAGACTCCTGCTAAACAATGGTGTCATCACCATGTTCTCTACTTATATCCTTGCATATGTCAATAACAGAATTCTCAAGATCCGTTCCAAGAGAAAATGAAGGTACTAACAACTCTTGCATGTCCATTTTCATATATTTTTTCCTTGGGACAAGTAAAGATATTCAATAAGCTCAATATGATCTAATTCTACTGGATCGATTAAATACTCTTCACTGCTCCACTTTTCACGACTAACATTGTTTTCCTTAACAGTTACTTCCAAACTAATATATGTTTCTATGTGGTCCGATTCAAAAGTATCTTTACTTTTTGAAGTTGTGCTGCTTTCAGTTTTTTCCTTCAATTGTGTAAGAATTCCAATGACTTTGGCTTGAAGTTCAGAAATGTTCTTGTCATCCGGATGTTTTGCCTTTGCTAATTCCAACTCAAACATGTAAGCATCCATTACAATTATCAATGTTGTAGCTTTTGTAGTCAACGTCTCAAACTAGTTCTGAAAAAAAACAATTATACTAATAAGACCACTTCAAGCCTTGTACATAGAATGCTGAATATTTGTTTTATCATAGTTTACATCTTCTTTTTCTTCGGCCTCATGCTGTCCAGGACATATGAATTTATCAACTGTTTGGCCAGGTTGTTCCTGTGAGAGTAATTATTAAATCCTTAAGATAATTTAACTACAACTTTTTGGTGAATCGCTAATAAATCACTAAGATATTAAGTGATTGATAGATATAATAAGCATGTACATTTATAGGAAAGTCAAGTTTTTTGCATCGAACACTACCTCTTGTCTTTCCATGGCTTGTGGTATTGTTTCATCATTCCTCATATGAACAAAACCATCCTGCACAATATTAATAGAACAAAGCATCAAATATCAAATATAAAGTAATATGCATTCTATATTATTATCACTAAAATTTTAATTATTAAATTACTAAATTATTGGTAATTTTTTATTATTAATTGATGATTTTTACTATGAAATCACTAATTGTTATGGTGAATTTTTAAATGTAACTTAGTGATCCATAGTCTTTTTGTACACCGATTTCACCTGTCTTGCATTGTTTTGGTGATCTTCGTGGCTTGTGTTGTTTTCCTCAACTCCATGATCATCCTTCATTATCTACTAAAACAACTATTAATACCAAAACCAAGTATTCTATTAAGGTACGAATAAAGTAAATTTTTTGTTTCTTACTTGATCAATTTCTGCTTGATGCCTAATTACTAGATTTTCTTCAAAATTTCCACATTGCTTCTCATAGTTCTGCCTCTGCTTGAGAAGTTCCATTGTCCAATTTTTGAATGATGGAAACTTTCTTTCAACAGGGGTTAGGCCTTTGAATATCACACGGTCAACATAAAATATCTGCCATATTTATTTCAAGAAATACCAATCAGTTTTGCGTTTACAAAAAAAACCTAGTGATTTCTGCAACTAAAGAGTAGTGATAAAGGTACTTACAATGAGTAATATTATCCGACCAGTGTAAAACAGTGATCTTGTAGTCTTCCTCCAGTTTACTTTTGTTTTCACCAAACATCTAAGTAAGAATTCCCCCCAATTATACTGAATTACAATCATCAAGCTGAATGTCAAATCCTAGTATGTCCCTATGCACATAAGATCCGGTTTGGATTTCAATTAGGACGTTAGACAATACCATGAGAAAGCTCACTTTAAATTGATCATCAGCTTCTTGACTTTCTTTTATTTTTTCCGCCACCGCTGCTGTTGTGATATTATTCTTTCCACAATTATGTCTCTCTAAATCTTTATCCTCTGTTGCCAGTGTGAAAATTTTATCCCCATTCGGCAAACCAAGCACATTATAGACATCCTGATCAGTGATAATAATGCTTTCACCCTGAAGTTTGAGGGAGCAGGTTTCGGCATCAAATGCTTCGAGTACGCTACATGCCAATCTATGTGGAATTTTTCCCAAACGGAAGTCAAGTATATGTTTGAAACCAGTGCTTATCACCCATTGTTTTTGCTGGTCAGATAGGTTTGTTACCATGTATGTCAAAGTATTAGGTGAGTTTCGTATTTTGAATTTCTCTGTCCTATTTATTTTTCTAGCTTTGCCAACTTTCCCATCCCATTTATCTTCATTTGGTTCATGTTACAATTAAAAAATTAGTGATCGTGACAACACTAAACATGTTTTTCATTTTTCAGTGATATTCATTTCATATTGGTAATTGTGCATAATATATACCTTTGCGGTCTTTGTTTTTTTCTTATTCCTTTCTTTGGCATCAACATCACCAAGTTGACCTTCATCGCTTTCCTAATATAGAACATTGAAAAATCAGCAACATTTATTTCTGACAACATCCAGAAAAAAGTGGTTATTTTACTTTATCAACAAGTCCGAATTTGGGATTCTTATTTATGATCCTCAGCTTTTTCCCTTTAGTTTTTTCTTTCTCTTCTTGTCCCATATCCTGCCATGTATTAATATATTATAAGAATCTTTCGCGTGCTTAATTTTTGTGCAAAGGTGATTGTAGATGCATTTACCTCAACATTAAGCCTCCTTTTGGTCTTTGTGATTGTTTCTTTAGCCGTTGTTGATGTACCTATTATCAATATTGGTGCACTCCTCTTTGTCATAGGTTGTGGAGTTGCAAAATCATCATCGTCATCAAAATCAACAGATCGAGAGTTAATAACAACATTAGGCTGCCCAACACCCTCCTGATCAAGTTCCATCGGCTTACTATAGGTAGTTTTTTCTATATATAGTAATTTTAGCCTCCGACTTTCTCTTCTTATAGTCGAATCTCATCTATTTGTTATAAATAATCATACCAACTCAGTCAAATTACATTTACTGGAAGAAAATACTACACAAGAAAAATAGCCAAAAAAAGCAACTCGACTTTTAATAAAAATCTTCAAATGTTATATAATACATGTCACCAAAAAATTCCTCTACGCAGAGAGAAGAAAATGTACATTCCTAGCTCATTTTTGCACACAAAACCTTGTACATATCACATCACTAAACGAATTGTATCATATCACTAAACCAATAGCATTGTATCACTAAATAAAAAATTTCAATACCAAAAAAAAGGACTTAAATTACCAAAACAAATAGCATCATATCATTAAATAAATCATTTCAATTTCAAAAAAAGGACAACCAACCTATCACTAAAAGTATAACGGGAAACAAAATCCAGTATACACAAAAGATAGTATCACCAAAACTACTATCACCAAAACTAGTAAACTACTATCACCAAAACTAGTATAACTAAAACCGCATCATCATAGCAAAACAGATATGTACTTCTTTTAAAAGATAAATCATCAAAAAATGCATAACATTTTCACTAAAACTACTATCATTAAAACATAACAAACACACCTCTTCTAAAACTTGTATCACCAATAGTAATAATAAAAGTATCACCAAAACATAACACATGCACTTAATTTAAAAGATCATAAATCATAAAAAAAAATGCATTGCATCACCAAAAATAGATAAAATCACTAACAATTAAGAGCAACATCACTAGATTTTTACCTTCACGGCGTATAGACATTCTATAATAGCTTTTGAAGTTCTGCAACATCATTTACAAACATGTAAGTATAAAAAAATGAGAATAATAGGGATTATTGTTAATATATCTATTTCATACACATACCTGAGATGATTTGGTGATTTTATGGTGTCAAATTTGAATCGTGAAAAAGAGGTCTGATAAAGCTTCATCTCCACTGAGTATTTCAATTTTAATTGAGGTTTTGATGTAGTTTCAGTGATTTATCAATGAAGGCGGACTGAGTGGGTAGTTGTACAATTAAGCGAGGATTTAATTGCTCCAACGGTTTTATTCAATTTAACAGATGTAGGCTTGATTTTGCTCTTAATTAGCAAAATACCACAGAAGTTTTTGGGCCTAGTGGGCTTGATTTCACCTAGTTATCAGTTCTCACAATTGTTGGGTTCTCATTAGAGTAGCCATCTATATATATATATATATATATATATATATATATATATATATATATATAATAGGGTCGCGCTCCATTGAGTACCCCCAATATTGTGAGATATGAGATCTAATCGTAGTCATTCATTAATATACCCTATATTAATCTCCCACCACTAAATAAATTTATTAATATTTTAATATTCCATCACCCCCACCCATCCATCACCTTCGCGAACCTCTATTTCCGGCCACCACTAACTCCGGTCACCATCTCCGGCGACCAATTCCGCCAACCCAAAAAATCACCACCGGAAAAAAAAATCACCACACTATCGTCACCTCCGACCAGTACCAAAAAACAAAAAATCACCACCAGAAAACACAAATCACCATCTGTTATAATCACAAATCACCATCTGTTATAAAAAATCATCACCGTCACACGGAAATCACCATCATGTCCTCCAAAATTCTGCCATCTTTCCCGACCACTACTTCCTACCAGTGTCCACCGCCAATAAATCACCAGTTTTATATCAAAATCACCATATTAAACCGCCAAAAATACTGCAGTAAAACAAAAATCACTACAATCAAGCCACCACAAGACCACCACATTTGGACGCCATGTCCGAACACCAACTCCGACCACCATAAACAAATCACCAATATTAGAAACAAATCACTAGATTTAAATTAAAATCGCAACCATGAACCACCACAATTAATTATCCCCCTTCGCCACCATTACTACCACTGTACCACCACCATTATCTACATAAAACATCGACTATCAACAGGGCTAAATTCCAAACAAACAAAATCAACAAATCAGCATAACGTTTCAAAAATCACCAGAGTTACTATTAATCACCGCCGACGAATTTTCAGATCTAAGAACATCATAAAACGGTACACTTGTATAACAAGAAATCGAGTATTGAAATTCGAAGCAGTTTGAAGGTGAAACAACATCGGTGGTGGTCGAAAAGGGAAGGAAGGGAGAGAGGAGGAAAGAGAACAGTACCAACTAACCGGAAAAGAAAACAGTGCGAACTCGTCGGAAAAATACATGAATTCGCTTATATATGTATGTATAGGTATGTGTAGCTGGGTTAGGAAATGATTGTGGAAGGTGAGAGAAATGAAAGGATGAGTAACTGACAGGCATGAGAGAAGAGATAACAGATGTGCAGTTCAGATTATAAATATTTTTATAAAATAGAGGGCTGAGATTAGATCTCAGTTCTCATTTTAATATATATATATATATATGCCATCAATATATATATAAAGGAGCATACGCGGGAGGTTAGGTGGCGCCTATAGGATCGCCTCAATCTATTTTTCTAATTTTCTAGAATTTTTGAATTTTAAATACTAATAAATAAAAAAATATCCTTTAACATATTACAAGTAGAATAGGTGTTCGAATTTATAGAGAAGAATAATTTATATAGGAGAAGAATTCAAATTTTTTAAAAAGACATATATTAAAAGTTTTATTAGAAGGAGAATAAATTTTCGAATTTATAGAAAAAAAGAATTTGAATCTTAAAAATATATATAATCATGTGCGAGTTTATAAAAGAGAATTGTCGAAACACTGTCTTTGACATAATTTTATTTGCATGCAAGTTACGTTTGCTTTCATAAATTATTTGTTTTTTCTTAATTTAATCTTACAATTCTACTTTTGTTTTGTCAGCCTCGAGTCGATAATTTGGTTGGAGAAAGCAAAGGTTATCTTTATTGATTTTTCTGGTCAAGCTTGATCACCAAAGCTTAGACACGTTACATGTATTCAATATAATAATGTATAATATTGAATTATTTTTGAAAGGTTGTTGATATGATTATACGATGATTGCTACATGTAATTATTATGTATGCTTTTCAATTTGTATTTTTTTTATTAAATTTATTTTCGGCTATACGTTATGGAAGTGAGGAAAGTTGGCTATATAGGTAATCAGATATCAAGATATTTATTTTTCTAATTTTTCTAGAGGTTTACAATCAATTTTAAATACTAATAAATCAAAAAATATTATTTAGCATATTAGAAGTAGAAGATATGTTCGAAGTTACAGAGGAGAAAAATTCGAATTTATAGAGAAGACATATCAATAAAGTTTCATTTGAAGTAGAGTAGATGTTCGAATTTATAAAGGAGAATAGTTTGAATTTATAGATAAGCCGTAAAATTAGAAGTTCTATTGAAAATAGAATAAATATTCGAATTTATAAAGGAGAATAATTTGAATTTATAAAAAAATACATAGAATTAAAAGTTTTATTACTATACAATAGAGGACAAGAGTAGAATTTAAAGTTTTATTGAAAGTTTTTACGGGAGAACGGCTATTAGAAAGTAACGAGTAATTTTTGAAAGTTATTAATATATAACATAAGTATTCATTATATTAAATTTGAGATATTATATTAAAAAAGAATATCGTTTCATGGGAGAACGACTTATTAGAAAGGACCGAGTAATTTTTGTAATTTAATTGATTAAATTTAAAAAAAAAATTAGGACGCCGCCGCGAAGCGCGACTTTTTCAACTAGTTAATATATATTTGACAAATAATTATTATTGTGACATTTTTATATTTGTGTTGAGATATTGGTGCATGCACATGTATCACATACATAAGTATATAAATTTTTAATTTTGAATTCGCAACTGTAGATAAAATATTCTTCTATCATTGTAATCATCGATTATGTAATTATAATTTAATTATATAATTATACTTACACTTTTCTTTGATTGTATATAATTTTAATTAAATTTGCTGACTTGATTCTACTCTTGATATAACTTGTATTCAAAGAAATGGGTGAATTGAACACATATAGAGGGAATGTAGATCTTTCATCTATAGTTGATTGATATTATTGTTGATTAATACTCCCTCCCCGTTTCAAAATAATTGTCCACTTTGAAAACAAATTACGGATATCAAGAAATCATAACATTGATAACAAAATTATATTTATATTCATATTTATTGTATTGAGATTGAATAAGTGTTTATGGTGTAAATTTAGTCTTGGAAATATAAATTAAAGACTAAACAATTACACGTGGCTTAGATTTGGTCTTGGAAATACAAATATAAATGTAGTTTTTAAAAATGACATTTAAATGATAAGTGGACAATTAATTTGAAACAAAATTTTTTTTTCAAAAGGGGACAAAAAAGGGGACAAGTATATTGAAACAGAGACAGTAGTTTGCATCAATGAAAAATAAACATTTTTCTGTGGCAAGAACCAATAAGTAAGATCACGAACAAAATCCATCAGCTTTTGTTGCATTTTTTGACATTCTTGGGCAAAACAACTACAAATCATCATATTTGTTCAGGGATTCCAGTAACCTAAGACTGAAGAAGCTAAGATCGTAACACATAAATTTGAAATTGAAGGAATCTAAGACATGATGACCGAGATGAATATTTTGTTCTATGACAAATTGCTACATTATCAACACTTGGAAAACAAGTCAGAGGTTTTGAAGATGTCTCTTTTTTTGCACAAGTAATGTTGAAACTTAAAATATATTAAAATATATTGTGATACAATTATTAAAGATTAAAATCAAGAATGTCAAATAACAGTAATAATTAAACAATAGCTGAACAATGGCTTAACAGCCATAAGTAATAATTTAATAAATTCAAAACGTTCATCTTCTTAAAATCGCGCCTGCAACTCTTGGACTGTGTTTTTGTTAAGTTGGAAAGCCTTGGCAAGAATGTCAGCAGATATATCAGGATTGGCTCCAAATACAGCATTTGCAATGGTGATAACCCCTGGATTTTGGCTGTTGAGACCAGCAATTGCTACTGCATTACCGTATCCAATATTTTGTTGGTAATGCACAAGTCCTTGCGGGAACACAAACACATCACCTTCGTTAAGAACTTTGGTGATATGACGGTTTTCTGGGTTCGAAGTGACAAATCCAACCCTCAATGTACCTTTGATGACTGTCAAAATTTCAGTAGCACGAGGATGCGTATGTGGTGCATTGATTCCCCACGGTGCAAAGTCAATACGAACAAGAGAAATGCCGAGTGTGTTGAGTCCAGGAATTCTAGCAACATTAACTGTAGTTACAGCTGATCCAACTTTACTGGATAATGTGTCACCTGCTACATTCAATCCGCTAGTAAAGAAGTCATTTTCAGTTACAACCTTGGGGTCCTTGCAAACTAGTCCGTTCACCAAAACTGAAAGAAGAAGCAAATTTGTAAGTTGATTTGTAGTGCACAAGAGTAAAATGTAGACAAGAAAAGATAATGACAAAACAATACATACCTGGGCTATTTGCATCAGCAACACAGAAATCCTGAAGAGGATTATTATCAGTCGCCAAAGCAACAAAGCTAGTCATAGTAGTTATAACGAAACAAATGAAAAGAACTTTGGAGCCGCTTGATGAAACCATCTTTGAAAACTTTTGGTTATAACTATTATGTGTATTAAAGAGTATGATAAATTTTAGGATAAAAGAGAAAGAATGACGAGTTATGAGAATTGAGGAATTGAGTTGTGAAGATATGGATCTTGTCTGAGGCTTATATAGAAAAGCTTTAGAAGGGGAAGTGTGACAAAAAGGACAACAGAAACAATTACTATTTCTTAAAGAAAGCAATTGACCTAGTCCTTTATAGTGAATTTTCAATGACGGAAGTAGTAAAATAGCCGATTCAATATTTGACGCGATCGAAATATTGAAGTGGTAAATCTATTTATAGTATTTAGTATTCATTTAATTATCAATACCTCTTGGGCGCGTCAACCTAGTGACATAATTTCGCCTAAAGTCTATCAATATAAGTATGTTGTCCATGCCCGCCGAGTATGTTGTCTGCAGCATGATCAAATAGTATACAGCTGGGGTTAAAAGTGGAAAACCGATAAACAGTAAAAATCATACCACCAATGTAATTCGCTTTTTTAAATAAATTTGTTAACTTCATGATGTCATTAAGGGTTGGAAAATTAAAATATTAATTTTACATTGGTTACCTTGTATATATTAAGGCTCAAGTGCAGTGTTAAAAATCGTTCTTTAATCCGATTAATGACCAAGTAATCGAGAATCAGTAAGTTACCACATCTGATTATGAATAATAACTGGAAAAATCTTTATCTGATGTAGTCAAGAGCAATATATCTGATGTCAGAATATAAAAATATTAATTTGTTTTTCTAGTGGTTACCGGTTAGTATCCAACTTTTTGAAACTTTGTTAACTGATTTTGTTTTTTAATAATTAGGCTTATATGTCTTGCAATTGAGTATCTTACAATTGAGTATCTGTTTCAACAAATTTTACCGTGAGCGAGAATTCCAGAACCCGGAACCATAAGTGATAAGCTTTTAACCACATAAGTTTTTTTACCGCGTTCTTGTTAACTCATTTAATTAGCTGGGGCGTGAAATTTTGAACCCCATTTATTTTGTCACGAAGATTAATGTACAAAATTCATATATGAAATGCAAACTTTTGGAAAGATGTTCTTTACATTCATTACATAATTGTATTTTCATTCATGATAATAAATTAAATTACATATACAAATTTTATGTCAAAATGCCGCTCTCAAAATCTCAGGCTCACACAAAGATGTATAAAATAGAATAAGAGGACATGTGACCTAACCTGCAACACATTTTGTACATTTGACACTATCCATGTGAGGAACCATGTGAGGAAACTGTGTGACAGATTCAAACGCAACAAAGATAAAACGCACGGATTAATTCAATGTGAAAGAAAACCCTTCTATGATTATAAAAAAATTCCTTCCGATGTATATCATTACAAGGGGACAAGGTAATTGCGACTCAATTAAGACAATTGCCCTAACTTGTGACAGAAAAATTCTGTCACAAATGCCCGAGTCGTAAATTCTTATTATGTCGCAAATTGTTAATTTGTCACAAGTTCATAATGGGTCCCCATTTTGCACAAAATAATTTTAAACATAAAGGAAAAATCGAAAAAAAATATTACGACGGATGATACTGTCACAGATTTTCCAAAATTATGACAAATAATCTGTCATAAATTGCCCATACATTACGACTAATTATGTCACAATTGTCCCTTTGATTCCCCAAGGTTGCGACCAAATCTGTCACAAGTATTTTCAGAACATACGACAAATCTGTTGCTATTTTGAATTACCATCATGGTTACACAATACAAATCCAAATCTAAACTATATAATTCGAATAATTAGACACGCAATTGAAGTCTAAAGACGCTTTTAACATAAAAAAAATAAGAAAATGGATTATCATACAAATCTAAATTTGTGCAGAAGTTACAATAAAAATTCATCAGAACTTTACAATATACAAAAACAAAAAGCCTAGTCTAATCCCGCCTAATGTAGATACCACCACCTTGGCGTCGTTTCACATGAGAGATGAAGAAGCCAACCCAATCGCTGGAATGAACATCCTTATTTAAGACGAAGTAACCATACACGTTATTAACAAAGACCATTATCAACAAAGACAAATCCAATATATATCATACTCTAATTATTCACCAAACAAAACTTCGGGAATTATTAACCAAAAAAAGAGTGGCATTTTAATTTAACCAAAAAACTAGATTCAGCATACATGTAAGAGCGCCCAAAAACTAAATTGAGCATATAGATCATACTAGTGGAATTCACTTGTCTAAATACATAAACATTAATTCATTTTAGATGAGCATCTATGTTCATCAAAACCGCATAACAGAACTGAATATTTAAGTCATAAGATAATTATGATCCGTAAATTTTATAAGTGAATTATTATAATATTATACATTTCATTGGATCGGATAATTTTGACATCCCTACTAAATAGCTGCCTAGCTGACATGGTTTATAAAAATATTAATTTTTTTGGTTTTATTGATTTTATTTTTCAATCAATATGTCATAATCAAATTAATGAAATCCCAAACTATGTTGTAATACTTTTCTATATATATATCTATAACTTTTATTAATAAACGAAATCTTTTTTTAATTGGTATTCTTTGTACCAATTTTGGTTCGTACTTTTTGTAGTTTCACCCCTAAAATCCTATCTTACGGAGAAATTCTATCTCATATAAAATTTTATGTTGTTTTTTAAGATCCCATATAGAATTATATGTTGTTTTTTTAAGAAATATAAATTTTATATCACCTAAAAATCCTATCTCACATAGAATTTTATTTTATGTTGTTAAAAACACATTAATCTAAAATATATTATAATATTATTATTATTTTACTAAAACATATAATATTATTATTGTACCATGAGCGCCACAATCAGATCATCCAGACCCAATTATAATCATTTCTTGAATCAAGATACGAATCTCAATTTATTTATACCATTAAATAATATTATTCTAAAATATATATTATTATTATTGTACCAAAGACCCAATTATAATCACTTAATTGTTGAATCAAGATACTAATCTCTATCTACTTTATACTACTGAATAATATTAATTTAAAAAATATTATAGTGTTATTATTGTACCAAATATATTATAATATTATTATTATACCCATTAGCCTAATCACCCACCACCAAACCCCATTATACATTATATCACTTAGTTGTTAAATCAAGAAACTAATCTCAATCTATTTTATACCCATACCCATGAATTGGTTATCTTAATCTAGGACCATCTACCCACGCTCAAAACTCTATGTATCATTTGCCTCTTTCCGGACTATATTTTGATATTTTGAGTATAATTTTTAATTTCATGTTTCATTAAGTTGAAAATATGTGCAATTTTTTAAAAATTCTTTTGATACTCCCACAAGCTCAGACAACAATTCAGAGGAGCTGGAATTCATATTTAGTTTCTCATCAATACACACACCTTATATATATATAATAATTAATTTAAAGTTTTAAATAAACTAACGGGTTATCATTTAGTGTGTATATATATATATATATAGGTTTGTGCTCACATGAGAACTTCTCTTAAGATGAGAACTAGATCTAATATCAGTCATTCAATTAAAATAAAAAATTTTAATCTCCACCACTTATTAATAATCCTTACATTTCTCCCACTTCTTGTACAGCCACAGCCCATCCCCCTCCGTCTCCGCACACTTTTTCCGGCTATGACCTTGATTTCGGTGAACTATTTTTAACAAACGCCTTCATCTCTCTCTCCATGCCTTCACCAAAATTGAAATCGACTAATCATGTAATGATACCTCGATTAAAGTCGCGCTGCACATCGTAATTTCATGTCACCATGACTTCGTTCTAGATTGTAGATGTCGAAAATGGCCAGAGATATGTTAGTTTTTCGATTTACGTGATTTTGGTGTTCTTAGATCTGAAAACTTTTAGTGATTTTTGGTTAAATTTCGGTGATTTATATTGAAACTTTGGTAAATTGAGTTCGAATTTGATGTTTTTTTTGTAGTAGCATTTGATTAAATTTTAGTGGTTTTATAGGTGGCGGTACTAGTGATGTGGTTGTGGTGGTTGTAGAGGCGGTGTAGGTGATAATAGTTCTGGTGATTAATGGTGGTAGTGTAACTAGTGGATATTCTGTTGAAGAGAAGAATCATTTAATATTGGGGATTTATGTGTTATTTGTGGTCATTTTCTGGTGGTGGTGGTGATTGGAGGTGGTGCTGGAAGGTTGACCGAAATGATGACTAGAAGTATTCATCGACACTGTGGTTAAATATTATGCGTTGATTGCAGTGATTTTTTGGTTGAATATGGTGATTTTCTAGTGATGATCGGAGTGGGTGACTGGAAGGTGACCGGATTTGTGTTTTCCGGTAGTGATTTTTTCTTTTCCGGTAGTGGTCAGAGGTGATGACAGTGTGATGAGTTTTTGTTTCCGGTGGTGATTTTTTGGATTGGCACGAGATGGTGATCAAAAATGGAGGTTCCCGCTGGCTAGAGGTGGTGGATGGGTCGAGATGGTAGAAAATTAAAATATTAATAAATTTAATAAGTGATGGGAGATTAATATAGGATATTTAAATGAATGGTTATCATTAGATCTCATATCTCACCATATGGTTCTGATTTGAGCTCGACCATATATATATATATATATATATATATATATATATATATATATATATATATATATATATATATATATATAGGTCATTAATATATATTTGACAAATAATTATTATTGTGACATTTTTATATTTGCCTTGAGATATTGGTGCATGCACATGTATCATAAGTATATAATTTTTTAATTTTGAATTTGCAACTGTAGATAAAATATTATTGTATATCATTGTAATCATCGATTATATAATTATAATTTGATTATATAATTATAATTTAAATATATAATTATAATTACACTTTTCTTTAATTGTATATAATTTTAATTAAATTTTCTGACTTGAGTCTACTCTTGATATAACTTGTACTCAAAGAAATGGGTGAATTGAACACATATAAAGGGAATGTAGGTCTATCATTTATAGTTGATTGATATTATAGTTGATTAATACTCTCTCCTTTTCAATCCTTTTCAAAATACTTGTCTACTTTGAAAAAACTTACGCATATTAAGAAATCATAACATTGATAACTAAATTATATTTATATTCATATTTATTGTATCGACTATATTGATTGAATAAGTGTTTATGGTGTAAAGTTAGTCTTGGAAATATAAATTAAAAACTAAACAATTATATGTGACTTAGATTTGGTCATGGAAATACAAATACAAATGTAGTTTTTAAAAATAACATTGAAATGATAAGTGGACAATTAATTTGAAACAATTTTTTTTCAAAACGAGACAAGTATACTGAAACCCAGGGAGTAGTTTGCATCAATGAAAAATAAACATTTTTTCTCAACCAATAAGTAAAGATCATGAACAAAATCCATCAGCTTTTGTAGCATTTTTTGACATTCTTGGTCAAAACAGCTACAAACCATCATATTTCACTACAAGAAAAACGGAATCAGACAACACTGATCAGACAACGCTTGAAGAAAAAAGCGTTGGCTAAAATTTTCATACAACGGTTTTATTTCACCCTAAAAACGAGTATTGTCTGATCAACATCACTACAACGGGTCAAAAACTGTTGTGTATTAAATTGAATCAGACAAGTCTTTTCTCAAAGCGGTGTTGTGTAAATAATAAGATTTGAGCTTTACAACAACGGTTTTAGAACCATTGTCTAGTTAATCAAATCAGACAAGTCTTTTTCAAAGCGGTGTTGTGCAAATTAAAAGATTTGTACAACGGTTTTCAAATGTATTGTCTAAAGATGTTTGAGACAATGTTGCGATTAACCGTTGTTAAAATCACACAAGTGTTTTTTCTTTGTTTCATGTAATAGCGTTTCAGACAAGGTTATTCTGTAGTGTTGTCTGAATGTCACCAATCATACAACTGTTTTTCTTATGTTGTATGTTTATCTTTTAGACATGACTTTTGTTACTAAAACCGTTGTCTGACACACTGTATTGGAAAAAAAAAATTAACAGAAAGAAAGAAAACCTGCCAAAACAGTGGCATATCTATAACTAGCAAACCAAACATCAAACCAACCATGAACAAAACTGAACCAAAGTTATAATGTGTTGGAGGACCTTATACAATTCAAAGTACACAAATGGAAATGCATAACGAAAGTTGAATTAGTTCATCAACATCTCGCTTGTAACTAGCCACGTCACATTCATCAATATCCGGCAAATTGGGCATAAAAAAGTCATTCTCAAGTTCTACCTCGACGGATCCCTCATTTTCATCATCATTGTCTTCGTAGTACTTTTTCTCGGGTAATTTTAACACCACGGACCATAATTTCTCTAGAGGATCATCGATGTAACAAACTTGCTTAACATGTTTTGCTAAAACAAATGGATCATTCAAAAACCCCAACCTAATCAAATTAACCAATGTATATCCCAAGTCATCAACTTTAACCCCTTTGTTTATATCTACCCAGTTGCAAAGGAAAACAGGGATCCTAAATTTATTATAGTCCAACTCCCATATGCTTTTTATAACTCCGTAATATGTATGTGATATGTGTTCAATTTTTTGATCCTTACCCTGCACAATCATTGTATCGGCTTCTACACACACACCGCTGCATTGAACTTGACGCGTATCATCACGATACTTGGTACTAAAGGTAACCCCATCCACTCTGTAGCCACTGAATGTAGGAACAGCCTTGTTGGGCTCATCTGCAATCCACCTTATCTCCTGCGGTACTTCTTTTCCATCAACCAAATCTGAAGCAATCTTAAAAAAAATAATAGAAATTGTATAAAACTCATTTGAGCTAAGTAGTTGAAAAAAAATTGCACAAAACTATTATCACACAAACGTAATACCTTTTCTTTGAACCATTTTGGGAATGTCTCATTTTGCTTGTTCTTTAGCCACATTTCATCATTTTCATGTTCCGGGTATGTGGTCAGTAAATATGCCATGTGTTCACTGCATTTAAAGATAAAAGACTATATGAATAATGAACTAATGACATAAACTATGTATGCAATTTTTCACATAAAAAGAGTGAAAGTTTCGTTACTTACGCAAAATATGGCCCAACATCAGTAGTATTTTGTAGAACACATAAATGTGCTACGTGCAAATCAGTGCTAGTAGGGGTTATCATCGTTGCACCAGATAATGGCCTGCAAATGGAATCTTTGGCATGCCTACCATTTTTCGGTACCCCAATAGTCACTTCATCGTGGTCCACCAAACATTCAACTACCTCTTCTGCAATATAGGCCTCCGCAATGCAACCTTCCGCACGAGCCCGATTCTTTATGTATCCCTTAAATGTCTTCATATATCTCTCAAAGGGATACATCCACCTAAGGAAAATTGGTCCACAAAGCTCAACTTCTCTTACGAGATGAACCGATATATGAATCATTAAATCAAACAAAGAAGGGGGAAAGTATTTTTCAAGCTGGCATAAGGTTTCTACCATCTGCGATTGCATTTTCTCCAACTTATCAACCTCAATGACTTTACTACAAATGGCCTTGAAGAAGAGACAAAACCTGATAACAGTGTTCCTGACCTGTTTTTGCAGTGACAACCGAATCGCAACTGGAAGCAAGTGATGCAAAATCATATGGCAGTCATGAGATTTCAATCCAGTAAGTCGAAGAGTTTCCATTGAAACTAGACTTCGGATATTAGAACAAAAACCATCAGGAAGCTTCATGCCAAGAAAGGATGAGCAAACAACCTTTTTTTCAGAATGCGTTAAATTCCAAGATGCCAATGGTAACTTCTCCTTTTTCCCCGGAGTTTTTGGCCTTAGTTCTGTTCTGATTCCCATTTCAGCCATGTCTAGACGCACAGATTCCTTGTCTTTCGTCTTCCTTGGTATATTAAGCATGGTACCAAGTAAAGCTTCACACATATTTTTCTCGATGTGCATCACATCGAGAAGATGCCTAACAGGCAAAAACTTCCAGTATTCAAGTTCGAAAAATATAGAAACCTTCTTCCAAACAGGTCGAGGATCACCTTTCTTAAATCGAGGCTGACATTGTGTCTTACCATAGATATGGCCCTTTAAATGTTGTACTCTTTGAAGCACCTCCTCTCCGGTTAATGGAACCGGAGCAATTTCTTTTTCCACAGTGTTATCAAAATCTTGTTTCTACCGACGATATGGATGATTACGGGGCAACCACCTTTGATGCCTCATGACCACACACTTACGATAATTGACCAGCCTCGTAGCTTTTGTTTTATCAACACAGACATGACACCCGTTATACCCTTTGATAATATTTCCCGACAAGTTACCATAGGCTGGATAATCACTTATAGTCCATAACAAGATGCCTCTTAGAAAAAAGTACTCTCTCTTGTAAGCATCATATACTTGTTTCCCATTCCACAACTTTTTTAAATCTTCCATAAGTGGTTGAAGAAATACATCAATGTCATTTCCGGGTTGAGATAGATAGATCTGATAGCTGGGTCCTTGCACGTCAGGATAAAGATGGGAACTTCAAGTCGGAAAAAGTTAAATTAATTGCTCAAAACATTGTAAGTTATTTAGTTCTATTATAAACACATTTCTCTATCACCACATAACTGTTTTGTTAGTTAACTATAATTTTTTTGACAATTTTTAGGAGATTATGAAAAAGAAAGTTGCTGAAGGGGAAGTGACTTCATGGTGTCCCACAAACCATTGTAAGTGATCGTGATTGTTTTTATGAGTTCTTTTTTGCGGGAGATGTTTCGGCTCATGGGCACAAAATTGCATGAGCATAAGCAGGGGCGTTTCAAGCTTCAGGTGAATATGACTCGTAACATATAAACTTTGGCCATTTTTGTTTTCATAATTTTTGAAGATTTTTGGTTCTGGCATTTGTAGTGATATTCTGGTATACATTTTTCTATATAATGACAAAAAGATTCTGTTATTTAATTTATCAGAAATGGTTCATGAATATTGTTCTCTATTCTGTTTGGCTAAAGTTCACTGTGCTCAAATTGCTTGTTTGATTAAGCATATGATATGAATGTGAGTTTTCAGCATACCAAGATGAATTTGATTACAACGTGTGGTTCTGTTAGAAATTTTGCATTAAGACATCGATGTTTTAATTATATAGAATACCTGCTTCTACAATGTGCATTACATGATATTAATAATTTTGTATATTACACATTCTTGCATCTTTGGTGTTAATATATCGAGAATCAAGGATATATGGTCACCATGTTCCATTTATATATAATTTTGAGTTGATTAATTGCTATTTGTAACCATGTCTTTAAAATTGCAGGATCGCCAAACGACATCTTCGAACTATTAGTTGGGGTGTGTTTATCAATGCCAAAAGACTTATCGGAGATTAATATCAAGAAATGGTGCATGTGGCATTTAACTAGTCTGATATATTGTTAATGTATTTGGTTTATTCGAATTTTTGAATTATTGTGATGTAGCTGGTTGAATCAAGAAGGATTACGATGTTTGGGAATTTTAAGTATTTTAATGCTTCTAAGGATGTGTATTATAATCTTATGTTTGGTGACAAGTTTATCTTCATAACTGGACCTCACATGTGGGGCCCATTTTTTTTTTGCGAAAATGTTAATCTTTGGTAACACAGAACGTATGTTGCTGTAGAATGTTTAAGGTGTTGTTGTAGATATCTGTAGTAACATCATTTGCTATGTTACCATAGGGGTCTTCAGTATGTTACTATAGAGTCCTATAGTAACTACTCAGAACCTAACACAGCTCTGATGTTACCTTAGCCCTTTTTGAGGCTCTAACAACGTGAAACTGGACTTATAGCAACATAGATTTCTGGTTGCAATAGGCCATCTATGGCGTAGTGCTGATCCGTCTTCTAGAATTGGATTTCGACTCACTTTAGAAATGTACAACGATGAGGCCTAGTCACAAAGGCCCAAGGCTCAACTACAGTCTAGGGACTTCACGGATACGGCATCGACCCAACTTAGGAGCCGACACTAACCGCTACCAGCTGTCTCCCTGACCAAAGTAGTTGCAGGTATAACCATGACTTACCGCAAATGCCAGACGCATCCTTGTCTCCCGAATGAGAAGCACCCACCAGATTGCAGGACAAGTGATCCCAAGCGTTTGGGTGCAAAGTGCAGGATTATACTCCAAAGTTCCCCAATGAGGACGCACCCATTGAATGCAGGAACAGAGCTCCCAAAGCACACACCAAGATTTACCCCATATCCCCAATGAGGACGCGCCCATTGAATACAGGAGCAGACCTCCAGTACACAGGCATACCCCTGGAGGCCTTCAACCACGGACATCCCCCTCCTAAATCATCAGGCAAACCCCTGGAGGCCTTCAATAACGGACATCCCTCCCTTAGGAGACATCCAAAGAGAGAAGTCTTCAATATCTTGCCATTATCAAGCCAATGGAGCCATCCTTCATCACCAAGTAGCTACTTCAAACAAAGAGAACGCGGGATGGACGGCCTAAAGGAGCGCGCCCTTACCCCTATGTGGGCAAGCCTCCTAACTCTTTTTAATGTCAATGTAGCTCTTATTTTCTGTCAAGTCATCACTTTGTACAATGAGGGCGTGCACGGACTCTTAGGGCGCGCCCTTACCCTTATGAGGAGTAAACCCTAAGTTTCCTTGTGTCAGTTCAATCCTAATTGCATTTATATTGTAAAAAGTTAAATGCGGAAACATTCATATTGTAGCTGGTGAGAATTGTTTAGCTATAAGAAAAATTATACGTGCTCACGAACATAATCAAATCAGGCCTTTCATAAAGTTCTTTCGAAGGCATTCAAAAGTATATTAATTGATGTTGCATTAATAATAATCAAATATATGATATAATTTGTTTGGAATACATATTGAAAACAATTCAAACCTTTTGTTTCACGCCGTCGGTAAATGGCTGCCTTTATGTTTCAACAATATTTACCTACTATCCTCGTACATTTCACTTTGTTTTTAGTTTTATCCAAAATGTGGAAAATTTGGCCAATAGTACTCACACTACAAGAAAAGCGGGCATTTGTGACCGAGAAAAGCGGTCAAAAATGTCCTTATTCGGTCAGAAAATAGGTCATAACCGACCAGGGACCGACCGCCACTCGTGGTCGGTTAAAACCCAGTTGTAAATAACCCCACGGTCGGATATAGGTTTCAAAACCGACCAAGGACCGACCACCATTTCGGTTGGTCCACTTTTTCCAGATAAGTATTGTTTGACGATGTGGCATCCACGTGTCCAGTGCCACGTCATATGTAAAACCTACCAGCGTTGGTCGGAAATATGTGGTCGGAAATATAAAAATGTAGCGTTTTGGTACACATGTACCCGACTACACTTGGTTGGATAAACATGGTCAGAAATAGAAAACCTACCAGCATTGGTCGGAAAGCTTTGGTCAGAAATATTAAAAGCGTTTTGGTACACCTGTAACCGACTACACTTGGTTGGATAAATATGGTCAGAAATAGAAAACCTACCAGCATTGGTCGGAAAGCTTTGGTCAGAAATATGTAAACGCAGCGTTTTGGTACACCTATAACTGACTATACTTTGTTGGATAAACATGGTCAGAAATATTAAAACGCAGCGTTTTAGTCCATATATAACCGACCATGTTTTGGTTGGTAAAATTTGGTTAGTAATATTAAAAAGCAGCATTTTGAGGTCACTTCTCCGACCAAATATAAGTGACCAATGTCCTATGGGGTCGGTTGGATATCTGGGCAGGTTTAATATTTTGAAACTGGTTGGTTTTATGGTTAACATGGTCAATTTTCTGGGCTGCAATGCAACTGAAAATCTGCTTCTTTTGCAACTAAAAATCTCCTGTTTTTTATTACCAAACAACTAAGAAAAACCATAGGCAAAACATCCAAATATAAACAACAAAAATCACAAATAAACAACAACTTAATTATCCATTACAAACAACCAAAGTCGCAAAGGTTTGCACCAAGGTTAACAGACCATTACAATGGTCTACATGATACTAGTACGTAGTTAGCAAAAGTTGCTTTACATACTAAACAACATTTCACAAAAGCTGCCTTACATACTAAATGACAGTTAAAAAAAGAGGTCATAACCAACAGTTAGAACATGTTAAAACTTAACATTAGAGTAGTTAAAATACATTCCACAGCCATACTACATCTCAGCATCACTATGGTCCTCAGCCCCATGTCCACCATCATCACCATTATCTTCCTCGCCACATGCACCATCATCATCCTCGTCCCCAGACACGTCATTTTCTGAACTTTCACCATCCGTGAATTCTCTATTCGCTTCCTCAATCGCCTGAATCAAATAATAAATATAAAAATCATATCGATAATACAATTCTACCGAAGGATGTAAATTGCTGGTTTATGTACAACAATCGTAATAAGATGTTAGAATCCACAAGGAAGAAATAGAACGAACACAACTGAGCAATTAACAGAGGTGGTATCACAAGAACCAATTTCAGCGACAATAAATGTCACAAACAATAAACACATCAACTAACTGAACTAAATTAACAATTATGCAAACAAAAGATTTCTAATTTATATATGCTGATATGATTGCAGTGGTATAGGCTTACCGCTCGTGTACCCTCCTCATATATGTTACAAATATCGGTCATGACTGTAGAAACAATGTTGACCACCTCCTGGAAGAACATAGTGTTAAAGTTCCCTCGACTCGCGGGATCAGAAACCTCAATCAAATTCCTAGCCAGACTTTCTAGTTCCCCAGTATTAAGCTCTCGCTGGAAGTGACCCGGGTTAGTTTGGGCAGTAGTAACAGCATTACGGACAACCTGAATAATACAATAGTTCAATCAGCAGCATTACCAATTCTGGCATCCAAAAAAAGATCAAGTACTTGCTTCTACTTTTCCACTTTTCCAAGACTGAGGATCTAGATTATATTCAACACATCTTATGGTATTAAATTATAGCACGTGTTCTTATAGACTATAATTCAGTATTAAATTAAAATATTGACAACATTTTTAAGGAAATAAATCATCTTTTCATACAATTCTAGACTAGCAACCTATAAACCAAAATTGATCATAAATGCATCGGCTAATATGATTTTAAAAAAAAAGAAAATCAATTCAGTTATCTAGATATGTAAGCAACACCAACTAATATCTTTTTAAATAACCAAATTTCAATATTAATAAAAAGCAAGGCATAATATTTAACAATCAGATCAAATCAGTTTGGGCAGTAGCAACAGTATTATAGATAACCTGAACAAATAGAGGATCCGGGATCCTCGAGGTTTGGTTGGGGACTGAGGATGAAGAGCCAGCACCTCCTATAGTCCTTTCTCTGTAACGGTGAGCCAAATTTGGAAGCAATGTTGACGCCGGAACACAAGGATAGCCAATTAGTCGATTTTTTTTAGGCCTATGAGCTCCATCAGTTGTTGCCTGCAACCACCAGTCTAGAGGCTCAATGAACTCTGATCCGAGAGATAAGTCAACTCCCTCGCGCTCCAAAATGGCACTATAACGAGACTGCACACATAAATTGAACCAAGTTAATTACCAATATATAAAATATGTTTTTCTGATCTACTAAGTCTGAATAAGATGGAGGATAAGTAATTATAATAGAAATTACATATTTAAATGTAAAACAATGTTAAACAAACAAACATGTCCAAGAAAATAAAGAAGTAAAACAAACAAATATATCTTACTCTTACATACATATATATCTTGCTCTTATAGAAATAGACAATGTAAATGTATTTATTTTATTTGTTTAATCAATCAATACATGAATTGTTTATTTTTTGATTTAAAAATAATATGTTTACTACAAATCTTAAGTATTGGTCATATATTGATTTAATTTAACTATTATAAACAACATTATATTCAAACATTGTTATTAGTATTGTTACACCAACTGAGTATTAATATTGGCATATTCAATTCATAAAAATAAGTGTTTACTAACCGCTATGGCCAAGGCCCCAGGAGAAGTGTACACCAAATTGGCCCCGTTATTTCCCTCTTTAGCCTTCCTCGATGCTGATGTGGTATGTGTCCGTTCCCACACTTGCAGACGTCTTGGCCTCTTTCCCTTGTTTGCCTTGGTCATTTCCTACAAAATTCTTGCAAATATTAATCCATGATACTAGTACAAATATTCAAACAAAATAAGCAGAAGTACTAACAAAAGAAGCAGAAGTACAAATATTCCAACAAAACATGATAAGTAAAACAATATGAATATTATTTTACCATTTCAATAGCCTCGAATGATTTTGCACCAGCACTGTGCAAAGTAGAAACCTTTTTCCGATTGTTTGCTCCAACCTCAGACTTATGTTTGTGAGCATCAGTGTTCCAATATTTCACCAGCTCATCCCACAATATCGGATGGAGATACGAGGGCCTCAGATCACTAGCTGGAAGTCCAGTTTCCTTCATTTTTTTTCTTCAAACGGTCCTTCTCCTCATTCATCATTCTTTTGTAGGTTCTCTTCACATGCTCTTCAATGCTATAGGTGGCCTCAAACCGACTCTGCCCCCTCAGATGCTTGTAGAAGTACTGAAAAATAATACATTATATATATAGTACATGTTACTTGGCTGAAATTGAAATTCAAAAAAGATAAGAAACAAGGTTAATAAAAATATTAAAGATAATTGTCATCTCATCAACCTAGGCTAGCTACAAATTAAAAAGTACAGAATAGTATAACTGAGAATATACCCCAAACTCAGTAAGAACATCGTCCATCCATCTCGGGTTTTTTGCAGCGATATCGGTATAGGTGAACAACCCGACTGGCCATTGATCACGCATTATAGAAAGTAGGGTTTTCTTGGCAGTGTCATCAAAGATACTGCACATACATAATAATAACTAATTAATTTGAAGTCCATGAAAACTGATCGTGACAATGTTGCATACGCATAATTTGAAATAAAAATGAATTGATCGCTAATCAACTCACCGTCCCCCATGAATGTCAACACGGGTTGGCTTTGTGGGCCTCTTCTCGCCGAACTTCCCCATTGAATTTGATCTAGGCTTGCGTCCCATCCAAGCACGCTCCTCTGCTACAGTCATTGTATGCCTATTTGGATCACGCGGACTTGACGGACTAGGCGGAGTACTTGGTGGACTTGCTGGGCTACCAGGCGGAGTTGCTGGGCTACCAGGAGGACTTGGACTTGGTGTTCGCACCCTAGCTCTAGTAGAACTGCCAACCCCTCCAGCTCTAGAACTGCCAGCCCCTCTAGCTCTAGTAGAACTACCAGCCCCTCCATTAGTACTCTCTCTGGACGCGGTCACCTTACCCTTACCCTTTCCTTTCTGTTTTCTTGTCGCCATATAGTCTGCAGGATAACACACACAAATAGATAAATAAGCTGATCATGCAAATGGTATCATTATACAATAAACAACAAATATAATACATGTGTATATTATTAAAATCAGTTATAGCACAAGGGAGCTCTATAAATGGGAAACAAGACTTAATTGGTTATAAAGATCTATCTAATACATATACTCTCTACTATAATTTAACTAACTCTGCAATCACTAGGATACCCAGTACTACTACAATGATGCATTTCTGACAATTTATAGGTCCTTAGAATTACTCCGGTTCTAAGGAAGTGGCCTCGACAACGACACACATCACTATCCCATCTCCTCATTCCCAAATTAGCCACACTTTGGGCAATTAGAATTTCCTTTAAATTATTTAAAGCAAAACTGATATTTGTGGAATCATTTATGTATTTTCCACAAAATGTGAGCTGAGTACACGATCAATTTATAGATATTTTATATGATTAAATGAAACCCTTATAACTGATCAGATTTTTTACAAATAAGTAAAGAGATATTAAAAGTCCAATGTTCTAGCAGACAAAGTAGATTGAGAGAGTGACAGAGCAGAGAGGGAGGGGGGGGGAGAGAACCGGAGGGAGAGAGTTAGAGAGAGAGAGTTAGAGAGAGTTAGAGAGAGAGTGTGTCGTGGGAGCGTAAATGGCTAGAATCATCAACAATTTTAGGACGAAAAAAAGTCGAATTTCACCCAAACACGAAACTCAAACAAAATCATATACAAAGACTCACAAACTACCATTCTCTACTAATCATAGAATGTAAGTATGTGTTATGCATGCAGAGACACAAAACCATTCGATAACACAAAAATACAACCCATATAACACAAGAATTGATCATTTAAATCAAATAAATCACCATATTTCACAGAGAGACCGTACAAATCCATATAAGAAAAACAACCCATTTAAGCTAACAAGTCAGGAACTATGTACACAAGTCCATCAAGATCATATCAAATCATATACAGATCAAAATTAAAATCAAAATTAAACAAATTATAAACAAAGACAGGGACATGGCAAAAAAACAAAAAGCAAATTAATTTGTACACAGATCGATACACACAATTTGATATACACAAATTGATATACAAAAGGGTTAAGTAAAAGGGTTAAGTAAAAGGGTTTTAACAAAAGGGTTAAAAGGGTTAGAACAAAATCGAACAAAAGGGTTATGTAGATGCAAATATAGATATATATAGATATAGATGCAGATATAGAACAAGTGGATTATGGAGATACCGAGCAAATCGATGTCGGTCGCAGAGCTTAATAAACTCTAGCAGAGCTTGACGGTGTCAAATGTGAAGTGAAAATGTGAAGTGAAAATGGGAAGTGATAAAACATAAGTGCAATAATTGAGATAAAACGATGTAGTATCAACTCCAAAAGGTGTCGTGTGAATTCCAGGGCGGGGGATTTAACTTTTCACCAAAAATATAAGCGGGATAAGTGTGAAAAAACAGTAGCGGGAATCGAACCCATGCCACTGTGGAAGATGTAGTATAGACGAACCACTATGCTAAGTCACGCAATTTGACAATGAAAGCTGATAATATGTGATATATTAAACCTAATATTTAATTGTATATATATATATATATTAAACGTATAATATTCATAATTAATTTAACAATTAATATATTCATTATTACAATTATCCAATATTTTTTTGATGTCATATTTTATTTAAATAATAACATTTTAAATATAAAAGGCTAAAAAAAGAATAATTTTGCTAGAGGACAAACAAGATATAGAGTTATAACCAACCGATTCGGTACCCTAATGGTTGCTTATAAAATCAGAAATTATTATTTCTATTATAAAAAGTTATAAAATAATGTTCAACAAATCTAATTTTTTTAGGAAAGGTCATCAAACACGTAATTTCAACATCTGTACGGTTGGATCGGCTAAATTTACTTTTAAATTTTTTTAACTAATCAACCCTAGTCTAAAATTGTTATTTTTATTATAAAAAGTTATCAAATAATGTTTAAAAAATCTAACTTTATTTGGAGAGATAATTAAACAAGTAATTTTCACATCCGTACGGTTGGATCGGCTAAATTTAATTTCAAAATATTTGTACTAATCAACCCTAGTCTAACCCCTAAACTTTCATTCTAATCCCAAACCCTAAACTATGAGGTTCTTCGTAATGTACAATCAACATTACAAACTTTTTAATTTTTTTTTAATTGCATCACCATCTTTAATATCTAGTTGAGAACATTACATGAACATTTTTCTAATTTTCGGTCATTGTTGCGACATAAATTTTAAATTTACCAATTTTTAACTTATTTTAAGTGACGATAATTATTCTTTTAAAACAAGAAATTATCACTTATCATATTTTCTTATAATAGAGTAATATGTTTATAATACATAACATATGTAATTACTTTATTTTGTTGTATATTAAATAATGTAAAATTTTAAAAATAGAAAAACATACACCGACCAAGGTGGTCGGTTTTACTGTTTGGTCGGTTTTAAAACAGTAGCTCCAGTTGTTGGGGTGTAAAACTGTCCGACCAACACATAAACGACCAGACTTGGTCAGTTTTAGAGTGGTCGGTTTTGTCTTGAAACTGGTTGGTTTTCTGTGAAAATCATGGTTGCAATTGGTCGGAAAAATCTTTTTGGTCGGTTTTAGCTTGAATACGGTCGGTTTTCTGGCAGCTTTATGGTAAAAAATGGTCGCAAAAGGTCATTTTGGTCGGTTTTCTGGCAATTTAAAAAGGAGAGTTACGCAAATTTTAGTAATTGGCTCTTCCGTTATAATACAATCACATTCCAATCACATTCAAATTCATAATAAACTCATAACAACGTTCAAGCAAATTCATTACAATCTCGTTTCTTAGTCATAACAAATGCAATCATTACAGCATCACATTTAAAAATTACAATGTCTTACTAGCTACTAGTCAATAGTCTCATAACCTTCATCATCATCTTCATCTTCCTCTTCATCTTCATCTTCATTTTCTTGGTCTTCCACATCTTCATCATTTTCATTGGCATTTTTATTGTCATTGTCATCATCTTCCTCACCATAATCATGATCTTCGGTTCGAATTCTTGGAATTGGCTCATATTGTGCAAAGTCAACAAACAATGAAAATGCCCTCGATACATTCGAAATATCTTCTTGGTACGGATTTTCAGTGGAAAGTGTAGTTGATTCATCAAGATGACTTTTTTTAATCGAAATAACCGTATGTATATTACTACGGGGATTCAATACACTAGGTGCATAGTACACTTGACTCGCTTGACTTGCTAAAACAAATACCTCATTCGATCTTAATCTTGATTTTATGTCTACGGTGACAATTCGATTTTTGTCAACGCGTACCCCATTTCTCGCGGAATCAAACCAACGACATTTAAACAAATACACATGATTCCCTCCTCTATAAATGAGTCTAACAATTTATTCTAATTGACCATAATAATTTTCAAGGATATTTGCATGCGAGGTACCTTTTACGAGAACACCGGAATTTTTTTTACAATAAAACTTGTACCCATTCACTTTGCAATCTTCAAATGTGAAAACGGCGTGAGCCGGTCCATGAAGTAGATCTTTGAACCGTGAATATATCTCAACATCATTTTCAATCTAAATATCATCAAAAAAATAGATCAAGACAAAAATAGAAGTCAACATTAGAAATATAATATAAATACATATTAAAATTCAATTACCTTTTTCTTGAACCAAGTTTTGAATTGAGTCTTAAGAAGTGTTTCCATTTGTTCGGGTGTTGCACGTGTATAAGATTCGTATTCCCTACACATAAGAGAAAAAATTAATTAATTCAACTTAGTACATATGACAATCAAAACTTAATATTCACCACATATACCGAATATATGGTTGAACTTCCGGCATGTTCAAGAGGACATAATATTCCGCAATGAAGTGCTCATCATCATCTAAGTATCGAACAACATGTTTTTCCTTACACTCAATTGGATATCTAAAAACTTCCAAAATACTATCATCTTGTTCTTCAACCACAACTTCATTCCGGCGCATGGTATTATGAACCGTGTCAACATTTGATTTAAAGTAAAATGAACAAAAGTTGACGGTTTCTTCCTCAACATATTGTTTCGCAATCGAACCTTCCACCCGCGCCTTATTCTTGATCTTATCTTTCATGAATTTTAATAATCGTTCAAAAGGATACATCCATCGATAGTGAACGGGTCCCCCAAGTCGACATTCATCGGCTAAGTGTAAAACCAAGTGTTCCATAATATCAAAAAAACTTGGGGGGAAAATAGTTTCTAGTACACATAGTGTCTTTACTATAGATTTCTCCAAAAGTTCTAGATCACTACGTATTAAGATTGTTGAACAAATGTCAACAAAATAATTTGAAAGTGCCGCTAGTGCTTCCAAAATATCACGAGGCAAAAACTCACGAAATGCAATACTCATCAACTTTTGCATGAAAATGTGACAATCGTGTGATTTTAAGCCGTGAAATTTGTTTTTATCCAATTTTAAGCATCGGGATAGATTTGAGCAACATCCATCGGGAAGGTCCAAAGATGACACCCATTCACACAAAAGTCGAACTTGGGGTCTAGTAAGTGAAAAGCGTGCTTTAGGCTTCACCCCATCTTGTAACCATAAACTAGGCATCACACCAAGTTCCTTACAATCTTTCCTAGATTTGTTGTGATCTTTCGACTTGAAACGATCATTCACAATTGTGAAAAATATATTTTCAAAAACATTTTTTTCGGTATGCATGACAAAAATACAATGGCGCATACCAAGTGAAGCCCAATATTCAAGTTCGTAGAAAATTGGCTTACTTGTCCAATTGTGTTCTTTTCCATAACCCAAAGCTCGATATTGGGTCAAACTTCCGGGTGGAGGAAATTCTAAATGATCAAATGTTGATATCTCATAATCACCGCTCATTCGACCTCTAAACACGGCCCGCTCCGTACTTGCAAATTTAGACCCTTTCTTCCGTAAAGAATCATCTTCATTCAAAAAGACTCGATTAGTACCATACCAACATGCTTTTCCACAATTTCTAAGTTGAAAACCATTTACACTTCCAAGACAAACCGGACATCCCATCTTACCTTTTGTTGACCATCCTTTAAGTTGGGCTAAAGCCGGAAAATCACTAATAGTCCACATAAGTGCCGCCCTCATGTGAAAATTATTTTTTTGTGATTGATCAAATGTCTCAACTCCGCTATGCCACAAAATTTTTAACTCATCGATAAGTGGTCGAAGATATACATTAAGATCTTTTTTTGTATTATCAGGACCGGGAATCAAGAGAGTTAAAAACATGTAAGGTCTTTTCATACAGATTGATGGTGGAAGATTATAGACAACAATTACCACCGGCCAAACCGTGTATACTTTGTTCCCGGAATTATCAAAGGGGTTAAAACCATCTGTTGAAAGTCCAAGTCGTACATTGCGAAATTCCTTAGCAAATGATGGGTGTCGAATGTCAAAATTTTTCCAATCATCTCCATCCGCGGGGTGACTAATTTCTCCCTCTTTTACCTCTCTATCCTTGTACCATGTCATGTATTTAGCCGTATATTCTGACATAAATAGTTGTTGTAGACGACTTATGAGAGGAAAATGTCTTAAGATCTTGTTTGGAATGGTGGTACTCTTTTTTCCATTTGCTTTTTGGTAACGATCCTTTCCGCAATGATCACAAATCAATTTATCTTTGTGATCATCCCCGTAATACAACATACAATTATTTTCACATGCATCAATCTTGTTGTATGACAACTTCAAATCCTTCACCATTTTCTTCACCTCATAGTGAGTTAATGGTAATGTGTGATTTGGTGGAAGAACATCGCCAATAATTTCAAGTAACAAATTAAAAGACTTCTCACTACAATGTGATGCATATTTGAAATGCAACAATCTCGTAGAAAAAGACAATTTTGTGTACTTTGTATTTCCCGGATAGATGGGTGTTCCACATTTATTAACTTCTTTGTAAAATTCGGAAGCATTCGCATTAGGAGGCTCTTCTACTCTACTAGCACTAGCATTACTAGTACTACCATTACCAATATCAAATGCATCACTAATAATTTGGGCTCCAACATCTCTTAACATTGCCTCCATATCTACCGGTTGTTCAACATCTCTTTCTACACGACGTGAGGTTCGATTTTTTTGTTTTGACTCACCATGATATGTCCAAACTTTATAACCCACACAAATGCCGCTAGCTATTAAATGATATTTAACATTCTCAATTGTCTCCCAATTTCCATTTCTACAATCAACACAAGGGCATTTCATCAAACCTTGAACCACTACTCCATTACTTTCGGTTGCAAATTTTATAAATTCCTCAACACCCAATTTATACTCCGGAGTTATTCGATTATTTTCTACCCGGCGATTCATCCAACTACGATCCTTGGTTGACATCTACATAAAAGCATGTATATATTTCTTAACACATTTTTTATATACAACACACATACACACACACACACACACACATATATATATATATATATCATAATTCATTTTGTATGTACAAGCACATATAGATTATCATTTTGCATATCCAAGCACATATATTTCATAACTCATTTTAAATAAAACTACAAAAATCAAGAAACTCACCTCTTTTTCACCACTTTTCACCTTCACTTACTTGTATATAATCTACAAATATGAAAGATATGATTTAATATTTTAAAAAAAACAAAGTAAATGATAAACATTTCACCACAAAATTCATAAACATATACTTACCTTTATCTTCTAATTTTTCTTGTTCTTCTCTTTGTTTTCTCTAATTTGTGGCTAAGCATTCAAAAAATTAAAAAGTTGTGGTGATAAAGCTTCATTTAATAAAGCATCACGGACATAACCGACCGATGTTGGTCGGTTATGAGTGGACCGTGCCAGCCAACACCCCTCAGCCAACCAGAACATGCCACCTATTGAAATGTTGTTGGCATAATTAATTGGAAAACAATCGGTTGGTTTTAACAATTTTGGTCGGTAATAAGTCGGTCGGTTATGACAATGACGTGGCTAGTGGACTCGTCTTCGTCTGACGTGTACCTATGATGATGGCAGGCAACAATCAAGTTGGGACCCACTCGAGTTAAAACCGACCGATGTTGGTTGGTTTTAAGGTTTTTAACGACCGTTTGTATTGGTCGGGGAGTTCGGTCGGTTTTTGGGAACCATTTCCAACCGATTATCGTTGGTCGGCTTTTCTCGGTCACAAATGCCCGCTTTTCTTGTAGTGTCATATCAAGAACAGATCATCTGGAGGAAGGAAGGAACAGATCATATATTTATCCTTCAAAAAGAAAAGAACAGATCATCTGGAGCATTCTCTATAACTATAGTGAACTCATGATCGACATAATAAACCTATTAAGGAAAAGTGTGCTAATTATAAATATGTTTAATACTAATAAACTTTCGTTCCATGCAATTGTTGGTATTTAATCGTAGCATGTTTGTTTATTTGAATAATAGTCAGCTTCTGATTTGTAGGAGTAATGACTTGGTCAGTGGTGTGTTTCTATTTATTAGGAGAAGTGGTAGTCAAGTGGAACTAGTGGCTTATTTGTAGGAGAATAATTTTGCACGTATCATGTTTAGAATAGTATTAATATTTCCATTTCAGCAAGTTAGTTTTGTATGCAATATAATCAGTTTGTTTTTGCCTTGCAATATTGTGTATTGTGTGTATATCTATTCTGGTTTTTATCAGTTGGTATCAGAGCCTGAACAAGGTGTATGCCAAAGTACATGCCCAGAGTAATGGCTGTGGAGACGGACAAGAGTAAGGAGAGTACGGTGGGGCTGAACTACCCGATGTTGACAAAGACCAACTACACAGCGTGGTCATTGAAAGTGAAAGTGTTTATGCAAGCACATGGTGTTTGGGAGGCGATTGAATCAAAGGACGAGAAGGCCGTGATAGAGGAGAAGAAAGACAAGCTAGCGTTGGCTGCAATATATCAGTGTATTCCAGATGATATGTTGCTTACAATTGCGGAGAAAAAGACAGCCAAAGGGGCTTGGGAGGCACTCAAAACTTTGTGCCTGGGTGCAGATCGGGTCAAGCAAGCCAAGGTTCAGACAATGAAGGCCGAGTTTGAATCTCTGAAGATGAGTGATACTGAGGGACTGGATGATTTTTGTATGAAGTTAAATGGGTTGGTCACTAAGATACGTGAATTGGGAGAGAATATGGCAGAGTCATATGTGGTTAAGAAAATGTTGAGAGCCATGCCTTCGAAGTTTCTCCAAATTACGTCGACAATCGAGCAATTTGGGAACTTTGAAGTCATGACTGTTGAGGAAACCATTGGGTCACTCAAAGCGCATGAGGAGAGGTTAAAAGGATCGACTGAAAACACAAGTAATCAGTTGCTGTTGACAGAAGCTGAGTGGAAGAAACGAGAGACTGGCGACGAGAAACTGCTGATGACCAAAGAAGAATGGGCTAAGAAATATGGTAAGGGAGGAATGGAAACATCAAGGAGCCAAGGAGGTGGCAATTATTATAATCGAGATGGGGGTCGTGGAGGTCGTGACAGACGAACACTCAGGTGCTTCAATTGTGGAATTGTAGGTCACTTCGAGCGTGAATGCAGAAGACCTCGTCGTGATCGAGAAAACAAGGACAGAGACACGTCCAAACAGGAGGCTAATTTAACGTTCTCTCAAGACGATGAACCCGCATTGCTCTTTACAGAATGCACTAAAGAAGAATCAAAACAATTGCTATTGAATGAAAAGAATGTGATGCCCAGGCTCAGTCCAAGTGGTGATCAAACTAAGGAGTCCAATGTCTGGTACCTAGACAACGGAGCAAGTCAACATATGACTGGGTATCGTACAAAATTCAGGGACTTGAACGAAGGGGTAACGGGAAAAGTCAAGTTTGGAGATGGGTCCACGGTTGATATAAAAGGCAAAGGTTCAGTAGTTTTCAAAACAAAAGATGGGACTGAAAAATTGTTTCATGATGTGTATTATATCCCTGAGTTGCGAAACAACATCATATCACTGGGCCAACTTTCTGAATCGGGTAATGAGGTTGTAATGAAAGGGGAGTATATGTGGATTTATGATGATCAGAGGCATCTTCTGATGAAAGTAAAGAGATCTGGCAATCGTTTGTATAAAATCCTTCTCGAAACAGCTCACTCAGCATGTTTGATGTCAAAGGCGGAGGAATCTACTTGGCTATGGCATACACGCTTTGGACATGTGAATTTTCAGGCAATGGCGTGGATGTCCTCAAAAGGAATGGCGAAGGGATTACCAGACCTGATACAACCAAAGAAGGTGTGTGTTGGGTGTTTAATGGCAAAGCAAACAAGGACGAGTTTTCCTCGACAAACAGAGTTTCGGGCGAAGAAAAGACTGGAGCTTATACACGGAGATCTTTGTGGACCGATTTCACCACAAACGGCTGGCGGAAATAGGTATTTTCTACTCCTAGTAGATGATTTTAGTAGAGTAATGTGGACGTATATGTTAAAAAGCAAGGATGAAGCATTTGGTGCATTTAAGAAATTCAAAGCGTTTGCGGAAAAAGAATCTGGGAATAACATTAAAGTTTTTCGCACGGATAGGAGAGGAGAATTCATGTCAAAAGAATTTGTTGAGTTCTGTCATGAGGCAGGCATCACACGACATTTCACCGCTCCATACTCCCCTCAACAAAACGGGGTTGTGGAGCGACGAAACCGGACTGTTGTTGCCATGACTCGTAGTTTTTTAAAGGAGATGAATTTGCCTTCAAATCTTTGGGGTGAAGCTGTGCGTCATTCGGTATATATATTGAACAGGTTGCCCACACGGTCCTTGTCGAATATGACTCCGTACGAAGCTTGGAGTGGTGAAAAACCAAATGTTGCACATATTCGAGTGTTTGGTTGTGTGGCACACATGAAAGTGCCGAGTGTGCACACTGCCAAATTGGATGATAGAAGCAAAATCGTGGTCAATCTGGGTAAGGAAGAAGGAACTAAAGCCTACCGTTTACTTGATCCTGTTCATGGTACGATTCATGTCAGCCGTGATGTGTTTTTTGAAGAAGGGAAAGCTTGGCAGTGGACCACTCAAGGAACAGACTTGGAGTCTCCTGCAATCAATATTCGAGTGTCAGAACCTCATATGATGAACAATCCTGGTGACAACACTAATGAAGAAGAAACTGTGTCTCATGCAACTAAAGATCTCACCAGCGATGAAAGTGCTCCACGAAAGTTTCGATCTTTGAACGAGGTTTATGCTGATAGTGAAGAAGTGTTCCTCGATGAGGACATGTTACTGTTGGGGATGGAGGAACCAGCCAACTACAAGCAAGCACTGACTGACCCGGCGTGGACAGCAGCTATGAAAACAGAGATTGAGGCTATTGAACATAACAACACTTGGAATCTAGTGGAGTTACCATCTGGACACACACCAGTTGGACTGAAATGGGTATACAAACTAAAGAAAGACACCAGCGGAAATATCATCAAACATAAGGCGCGTCTTGTGGCGAAAGGGTATGTTCAAAAACAGGGTGTTGATTATGACGAAGTGTTTGCTCCCGTTACTCGACTTGAGACGGTACGACTCTTACTGGCTTTGGCGGCTCGAAACGAGTGGGAGGTTCACCATCTTGATGTGAAATCAGCTTTTTTAAACGGTGAACTGCAAGAATTGGTGTTTGTCTCTCAGCCACCAGGTTTTGAAGTGACGAATAAGGAACATCTGGTCTACCAGTTGGTGAAAGCTTTATACGGTCTCCATCAGGCACCAAGAGCGTGGTATGCTCGTCTCAGCAAATATTTGGAGAAGCTTGGTTTTTGTAGGTGTCCGTATGAACAGGCTGTATACACAAAGAAAGAAGGATCAACAGTGCTAATCATCGGAGTATACGTTGATGATTTGTTGGTTACAGGCACCAGCGTTTCGAGTATCCAAAGATTTAAAAGGCAAATGGGGGAGGAATTTGATATGACAGACCTCGGTAAATTGTCTCATTACTTGGGTCTGGAGGTCAATCAAAACCAAGGGTATATTGAAGTTAAACAAGAGTCATATGCTAAGAAGTTGCTAGTTCGAGCTGGGATGGCAGAGTGCAGGCCAACAAAGTATCCGATGGAGACGTCAATACAGTTGGATAAAGATGAAAAGGGTACAGCTGTTGATACTACTCAATTCAAGAGCATCGTGGGTGGGTTATGATATCTGGTCCATACTCGACCAGACATCGCGTATGCGGTGGGAGTTGTGAGTCGATACATGGAACGACCCACGGTTCTTCACCAAGCAGCTGTTAAGAGAATTCTGCGTTACATTAAAGGGACGACAAATTATGGTTTAATCTACTCAAAAGGAACTGGTAATCATTTGTTGGAAGGATACTCGGATAGTGATCTTGCTGGAGACACAGAGGATAGGAAAAGCACAGGTGCTATGGTGTTTTATCTGAATGAAAATTTAGTTACGTGGGTTTCTCAGAAGCAGCGATGCGTGGCTCTATCTTCGTGCGAAGCTGAATTCATGGCAGCTACTGCTGCTGCGTGTCAAGCAGTTTGGTTGAGGAATTTGTTGGTTCAGATTACAGGAGTGAAACATGGTCCAGTGGTCATCTATGTGGATAATAAATCAGCCATTGATCTTGCAAAGAATCCAGTTTTCCATGGTAGGAGTAAGCATATCGATATTCGATATCATTTTATTCGTGAGTGTGTTGAACGTGGGGAGATTGAAGTTAAGTATGTGAGTACGAATGAGCAGCGTGCTGATGTTCTTACAAAGGCCATGGCAACTGTGAAGTTCGAACAGATGAGAGCTTTGCTTGGGATTCAGAATCTGCAAAAACATGCTTAGATTAGGGGGAGCATGTTGGTATTTAATCGTAGCATGTTTGTTTATTTGAATAATAGTCAGCTTCTGATTTGTAGGAGTAATGACTTGGTCAGTGGTGTGTTTCTATTTATTAGGAGAAGTGGTAGTCAAGTGGAACTAGTGGCTTATTTGTAGGAGAATAATTTTGCACGTATCATGTTTAGAATAGTATTAATATTTCCATTTCAGCAAGTTAGTTTTGTATGCAATATAATCAGTTTGTTTTTGCCTTGCAATATTGTGTATTGTGTGTATATCTATTCTGGTTTTTATCAGCAATTGCTTTTACATGATAGAAGACCACTTTATTTCCTCTTCATGTAGTAATTATTAAATTATATGATGGAGAAGTGTCTTGCCTTGTTTGAGGTGAAGCCAGCAGTTGTTCGTATAAAATATAAATTCATATTTACTTTGCTGGTTTTCGATCACAACAAAATTTTGATAGGCTGATAATATTCAGAGTTAATGTTAAGTTACCAGTTTTCCTAATAGCTAAGGGATATATATATTAACAACTAAATATTTCAAGGGTGTTAGCCGGAAATGCATGGGGTTCGATATCCAACTCATAAAAGAATGTATCAGTATCACAATGATAGTATTTTATAGAAATGGAGAAAATTTCCGGTGGCTTTATTTAAATAGTGCGGCAGCTTTATGTCTGTATTATCTCAAAGTTCTTAGTTTTGGTTCAACAAAATAAAAAAACCCAGCTTAGTCCCTGCTAAACTTTTTATTTAAGCTTGATACAAACAAAGCATATTGCGATACAATAATAGAAGAGAAAAATTTCAAATAACACTGAACAATAAGGGATCATGGCTGCAGCAATAACACGTAATATTTGAAAAATCCAATACGTCCTCAATCAAAACGCGCCTGTAACTGCTGGACAGTGTTTTGGTTAAGTTGGAAAGCCTTGGCAAGAATATCAGCAGATATATCAGGATTGGCTCCGAATACAGCATTTGCAATGGTGATAACCCCTGGATTTTGGCTGCTAAGAGCAGCAATCACCATTGCATTATCATGTCCAATATTTTGCTGATAGTGTATGAGTCCTTCGGGGAACACAAACACATCACCTTCGTTAAGGACTTTGGTGATATGACGATTTTCTGTATTTGAAGTCACAAATCCAACCCTCAATGTACCTTTAATGACTGTCAAAATTTCAGTAGCACGAGGATGGGTGTGTGGAGCATTGATTCCCCATGGTGCAAAGTCGATACGAACAAGAGAAATGCCGAGTGTGTTGAGCCCAGGAATCGTAGCAACATTAACTGTAGTAACATTTGAACCAACTTTATTGGATGATGTGTCACCAGCTATGTTCAATCCGCTAGTAAAGAAGTCGTTTTCAGTTACAACCTTGGGGTCCTTGCAAACTAGTCCGTTCACCAAAACTGAAAGAAGAAGCAAATTTGTAGGTTGATTTGTAGTGCACAATTAGTAAAATGTAGACAAGAAAAGATAATGACAAAATGATAAATACCTGGGCTATTGGCATCAGCAACACAGAAATCCTGCAGAGGATTATTATCAGTCGCCAAAGCAACAAAGGAAGTCATAGTAGTTATAACGAGACACATGAAAAGAACTTTAAAGCCGCTTGATGAAACCATCTTCAAACTTTTGGTAACAATTATAATCTGTATAAAAGAGTTGGAGAAACTGTTAGAGAACAAATGACGAGGCTTTAACTTAGAGTTGAGTTGTGAAGATATAGATCTTGTGTAGGGCTTATATAGAAAATTTTACGAGGGAAAGTGTGACAAATAGGATAAAAGAGACACAAATTTTGCTTACAAATGGCACTGACATAGTCCTTGATGTAATTAGAATGAGTCTAATTTAATTACATATTTGCACAGTCAATACACGGATGTAGTAAAAATGCCAATTCCAGGTATGAGATCGAGAATTGAAATGGTAAAACTATGTACTTTGTATTATTTCTATTCTATTATAATAGATTAAACTTTGGTTGGTATTAAAATAATTTTACTTAATAACCCTTACTTATTTATTATGAAAAAATATTAAATAATAAAATTAAATGTTTATAACCAATTACCTTTTTAGCTAAAACATATTACAGATTTTTTCTAACAAAATCTCTTCTTTTCTAAAAATATTAGGGACAATTTTTTTTTTTAAATTACTTTTTCTGTTTTTCTTACTGAAATCCTTTTTTCTTCTAAAATAATCACCGGCAATTCGGCAATCCATTTACTTATTTATTTTAAAACCTATTTTAATAATTTTAATTATTAAATTTAAAAAAAATCCTATTTTAATAATTTTAATTATTAAATTTTAAAACAATATTTTCAAAAAATATCACGGAAAATTAACTTTTTTAAACGAAACATGTTACATTTTCTATTTTTGCTTACTAAAACACCTACTTTTCCAAAAATATAAGCGACAAACCTTATTTATTTATTTTAAAATATATTTTAATATTTTTAATTATTTAAAAACGTTTAGCTATTTTAGAATTCCTACTTATCTTTTTAACAAATACAATTAATAAAATATTAAAATATAAATAATAAAACAAAAATTAATAATTGGTGCATCGAGTTTGAAGCTGATTAGGTTAAAAGTCTATCCAAAAGATCTTCTTTAATTAATTGTTAAATGCATATATAGGTGCACTATTTCTCGTTTTTTCCAAGAAAAATATAGGGCATGTTTGGGTCAGTAAACTTATACATTATAAGTTGATAAGACGGTGTTTGTGTAATCAACTTATTTTGATAACTTATAACTTATAAATTTATAAGTTGAATGTTAGAAATCACTAACATTTTACTTAACTTATCAACTTATTATTTGATTTCTTTATTTTTCTAATATTTTATATTTTTACATTTGTGTTTTTAAATATTTTTTTAATTTAAAATACAATGTTGAATTCATTGTATTTAAAAATTATTTTTTCAAATTTAATTTAACAAATTCTTCAATAACTTAAAAGTAAATTTATCCAAACACCCAAGTCAACTTTTTGTGATATCCCAAACAAGCACATAATAAAAAACCAACCAACTCCATCTTTTTTTAATGATACTAATAAAATAGCTAACTGTCAGCAGATGCTTTCAAAATACAATGTATTCAGCAAATAATTATAAGACAATTCAACCCTCGTGTAAGTTTATTTTCCTGCAGTTGGTAATGAAATTGCATGTGTTTGAATCCATTTCACCTGCTAAACACTTACAACCGCTGGGGACGTGTTTTGTAACAAACGATTTCTGCACCGTTGGATCGACCATCCAACGGCTGGGGTTTAAAAAAAAATTGAACCCTACTGCGAAAACTTTCTGCGGTACGGACTTATTACATTTTTGCCCCTCCCCGTACCGCGGAAAGTTTCAGCAGTACGTCATATATATGTTTCCTATACACTACCTGCCATTGAATGTGCCTCCACCTAGTAAAATTTTCAAAAGGAAAAACATGACAACATGACAATGATGTACTCTTTCACGTGATAACTTCGGTTTATAAATTAGAATCATCCGAACAAACTTATCTTTCTAAACATGAATATCATTTTCAACTTTTTCAATGAACTCGATATTTTATACTTTTTCAAAACTTATTCTGACATATCTCACTCAAACTCTTTGTTATTTTCTAAATTTTATTCAATATATATAACTCAAAAATATAATTTTAAGTACATGTCCTAAATGTTTGTCCGTGATATTTTTGAAAAATGAGGGGTTTAATAAGGAAAATAGAAAACCTAACATGTTTTAGTTAAAAAAGTAATTTCCCGTGATATATTTGAAAAAGTAGGGGGATTTGTTAGAAAAAATAAAAAAAATAATGTATTTTAGGTGGAAAAAGTAATTGGTTATAAATAGATAATATTATTATTTAATAATATATTTCTATAAATAAGTAAGGTTAATTAAGTAAAAACACGAATTTAAGAAATGACAATTAAGTAAAATCACAACGTACCTATTATTCTATTATATAATAGTATTGATTTTCTGCTCGGGTTTTCTATCTAGTAGTATATATCACTAGATATTTCTAGGACATGTACTTAAAATTATATTTTCGAGTTAGATATATTGAATAAAATTTAGAATATAACAAAGAGTTTGAGTGAGATATGTCAGAATAAGTTTTGAAAAAGTATAAAATATCGAGTTCATTGAAAAAGTTGAAAATGATATTCATGTTTAGAAAGATAAGTTTGTTGGATGATTCTAATTTATAAACGGAAGTTATCACGTGAAAGAGTACATCATTGTCATGTTGTCATGTTTTTCCTTTTGAAAGTTTTACTAGGTGGAGGCACGTGCAATGGCAGGTAGTGTAAATGAAACATATATATGACGTACCGCGGAAAGTTTCCGCGGTACGGGGAGGGGCAAAAATGTAATAAGCTCGTACCGCAGAAAGTTTCCGAGGTACGGTTCAATTTTTTTTTAAACCCCAGTCGTTGGATGGTCGATCCAACGGTGCAGAAATCGTTTGTTACAAAACACGTCCCCAGCAAACGATTGCTGGGGACCGGACCCCTATAAGTTATAAATCGATACCATTGGTGGCCCCTAGTTTTTTCATTCTTGTCATGCTTGCAAGGTCACTGCAGGACGTCTAATTTTTTTTTTTTGTAAAACATTATAATTTTATATTAGATAATAATTCTGAATGCAAGAGATAATGGGGCAATCCCGAGAGCAAAAGCTCAAGATTCATGTGATTAAGTGGCTAAGATAGGAACAAACTCCAAATCTTAAATAACAAATATTCAAATAAGTAAGAGAATATATATACTAGACTATATTCTCCTTAGGATCATTTTCTTGTCACTTGCCAATCCTTATTATTGTAGTACCCTCCTCCCAAGAGATGTCCAACAAGCGAGTCATCAACGTCCCGACAGTCACACCATGTTCCTCGATGACTTGTTCATGTGGATCCGTTACTACAACAACTTTCACTTGCAGTCTACCATTATCCCAAACCCAACCGGAAAGAGGACACTAGTTGCTACAACATCAAACCCAACCAGGGCTTCAAGTTCTACAACATCGACACACAGATTAGATAAATCAAAAAGTAACCCTATGTGATCGGGATAACAAGTGTTCAATTTGTTAACATACATTCCAGGCAGTGAGATCCCTCTCCTACAGCATATCCAATAATTTCTATGCTCTCATTTTCTAATTCACGAAGAGCTTCATTTATGCCCAAACAACCATGCCTTTCACTCTGCCTCCTCGCATTTACACCATAATTCAGAATTTTTTCAACATATGCACTGTGCTTGAGAAGCAACATCATCATCATTAGTACACCTCGCATAAAACATGTGAGGTATCTCACTTTTAACTAGGCACGGCCTCTGAATCAGCAAGTCTAAATTCCCCGAAATCCTCATAAATGACTTCAAAGCAAGCATGACATTCTCAAGAGTCTAATGTAAAAAGACACCAGGCATTTCTCTGTTAAAAAGGCTCAAGCATAGACCGCTCAATGACTTATCGACAAACAGTTGAAACAGAGCAAACTGTTGTCTAGCACAAATGGATCTCTTATAGTAATTAATACCATGAACAAAGTTACAACAACAATTCCCTAACAAATTGCTTATATCGACCCAAAGTAAGTATTGTTAATTGTTAACAACTTGAAAAGTTAGAGTTCAATTGATAAATCAAAGTAAACCCAAATAATTAGGATTCAAAGAAAAAGATGGGTTGTCATAGAAATGGAATGAAAAGAAAGGAAAAGAAAAATGAGGTTGAGAATACAAGGAAAAGTATAGAAGAAAAGAAGAAGAAGAGGGTGAGAGGAGACCATGGAGACGACTCTCATCTGAGTTTCAATCTGTATCGTCACTTGAAGTCTAATTAATTGAACTAAACCTACAAATTTAATTAATTTAATTTATCTTTTAATCAAGTTGTTCATATGATATTTTCCAAGTAGTAGGGATGGCAACGGATTGGTGTTAGCTAGGGCCGGTTTCAGAAAATTCAAATTCTAATATTTTTGGATTTTGAAATTAATTTATAATTCATATTCAGATTCATTGTGTTTTGGATTGGATCAGGTTTCTTCGTATATGCAATATTGAGAATAATGTGCATCCAATTAACTTGACTTACTTTATATGAGGTTAAACGACACTCTAACTCATGTTTTACACTCAAATTATTGACTGTGCAGATACCCGGACCCACACACTTCTTAATCAATTAACATCTTCAAATATAATATATTACTGCGTCATTTCATTTCTATACCTTTCCATTTTGGACGTTCCTCTCATTTCAATACATTTCAAAAATAATAACTTTTAATAATATAAAACACATTACACCCACTACTTTTCTCGACTATCTCTATTATATAATAATTTAAAACACTATTACATCATCTATTTTCCTCCAATCTATTATTAAGTAGTATTGATAGGTGCAGCACTTTACTCACTTTACTCACTTTTCATCTAACTTTACTCATTTTTTATACATTTTCTTCGTCTCGGTGTGCCAAGCAATGTATATTAATCAACCCGACACAGGGAGTACAAGATACTAAACGAAATCAAAAGTCAAAATAATACTTCACCAGCTCCATGCAAATAGTCTAGTTAAAATCTTTTTTGTCCTTTATTTAGGGTTCGATTCTAGCCTCCTAAGATTTATTAAAAAATGGATAATACTTAGTATCTCATAAGTTATACCCAAAAAATAAATAGTTCACATGTTAATACAAATGAAAATTTTATGTAAAAAAAATGACAGTTAAATCTTAAATATATTAAGAAAAATTCTCTTTGGTACCCTCTTAAATATATTAAGGGAAATATTTTAATAGAATGTGAGATTTGAGATAGAATTATATGTTTTTTTTAAGAAATATAAATTCTATATCACGTAAAAATCCTATCTCACATAGAATTTTATGTTGTTGTTAAAAAAACATTAATCTAAAATATATTATAATATTATTATAATTTTACTAAAATATATTATATTATTATTGTACCCATGAGCGCCACAATGAGATCATCCCGACCCAATTTTAATCACTTATTGAATCAAGATACGAATCTTATTTTTTTATACCATTAAATAATATTATTCTAAAATATATAATATTATTATTATTGTACCAAAAACCCAATTATAATCACTTAATTGTTGAATCAAGATACTAATCTCTATCTACTTTATACTACTGAATAATATTAATTTACAAATATTATAGTATTATTATTGTACCAAATATATTATATTATTATTATTATTATTATTATTATTATTATTATTATTATTATTATTATTATTATTATTATTATTATTATACCCATCCTCGCAGATCAGCCACCACTAAACCCGATTATATCACTTAGTTGATAAATCAAGAAACTAATCTCAATCTATTTTATACCCGTACCCATGAATTGGTTATCTTAATACTATATTTTGATATTTTGAGTATAATTTTTAATTTCTTGTTTGATTAAGTTGAAAATATGTGCAATTTTTTAAAAATTCTTTTTATACTCCCACAATAATTTTCTCCAACAACAATTGGCTTATTTGATTGACTAATATCTTAGCGGAGTCTCAATGTTGGAATTCATATTTAGTTTCTCATCAATACACACAGAATTTGTACTAAGGTAAATAGCACTATATTATTATAATCAAACTAATTATTATTATTTTTTTCCCATCTAAAATTTGTATAGTTGTTCGAATTATTCTATTATAACCTCAGTACCTTATATATATATTATATAATTAATTTAAAGTTTTAAATAAACTAACGAGTTATCATGTGAGTACAAACTTATATATATATATATAGGCTTGTACTCACATGATAACTTCTATTAAGACGAGAACTCAGATCTAATCTCACTCCTTCAATTATAATAAAAAAATTTAATATCCACCACTTATTAATAATCCTTACATTTCTCCCACTTCTCGTACAGCCACCTCTCCCCGCACACATTTTCCGGCTACGACCTTGATTCCGGTGAACTATTTTTAACGAACGCCTTCATCTCTCTGTCTCTCTCTCTGTCCATGCCTTTACCAAAATTGAAATCGACTAATCATGTCATGATACCTCGATTAAAGTCACGCTGCACATCATAATTTCATGTCACCATGGCTTCGTTCTAGATTGTAGATGTCGAAAGTGTAGGCTTTCGGGCATGAAAAACGCAACGGAAAAACGCGTAAAAACAGAAAATAACGAAACCGTCCGCAGGATCCATGCGAAACACGATGTTTAATTCGTGAACAGAATTGTTTACCTTTTAATGAGCTTTACGAATGGTTGACAGATGGAGGTCCTTTCCTATGATTACCACGTGTCCCGCCTTGCGATAAACGTCTCTAATCAGTCCACACGAACTCCCGATCGTCCAACGATCACCGGAGTTGGTACTAGCCAAGAACTGCCCTCGGAACTCTCTCTCTCTTTCTAGCCTCTCTTTGATGTAGAGGTGCTAGGGTTTTTAAAAAAACGAATTATGTATCTGTAACCTTAAAACAATACATCTTAATGTATATATATGGAGAGAATTCTGGGCCTTTACCTAATCTGATTGAGCTTCCAAAACCCAATCTGATTATTAGTAGTTTTTCTTATTATATTCGAATTATATATAATTAATCAAGTCCTACTTAATTAATCCAATAATTCAATATAATATAATTCAATTAAATTCGAAATTTAATTAATGCTCCGTTTAAAACGTTCTTTGTGTGTGACCCTTTAGGTTATTATTACGTTGGCAATAATTTTAATATCTCATAATAAAATTATAAACAATGAGCGGCATCTAGTAATACATCATTGTTACCCAAGTAATAATAATAATTGGTGATCCAATTAAACCTTTAATGAATAATGTTCAATGTAATATAATCCTTTTAACCTTATATTATAGATTAAGCTCGAGGCATGGTTTATGTCATCCTCTTCAACATTTAATCCCGGTTTACTTGATCGATGAGTAGACTATAAACAAATCACAATTTGAGCATGGCCATGCATTTCATAGTCTCACTCAATCAAGAGGCCAATAATATCACTCGGGTAAAATCCTATATCTATCATTCATATTTCTCATATGATTCATAATATACCCAATGTCCACCTTTATCATTACCCAGTCAAAGGTAACTTTGAATAGAATCAAAGTATATTAATTCTCATATAGAAATATAATGATTTCAAGTGTAAGGATCATTACACCATTATCACTGTGAGAATTTTTTATGACACTTGATAACATTTACCATGAAGAATTCACACGGTCGGTCTATCCAGTGCCATGTTCTTCTAACATGCACTTATGTCTTTGACTTTAGTATCACAATATTTATGACCAATGAGATGTGGTCATCAGTCAACAAACATACTAGTCTTAATGTATTATTATTGTCCTCAAATAAAAATACTCGACTAGGGATCTTTTAGGATTATAAACACTACTCATATAATCTCATTTCTAAGTCACATACTTAGAGATATAGAATTCATACTTATATTCCAAGGACATTTATTATTCTAACATTTATATCGCAGTTAATAAAGACATAATAAATCATTGAAAGAAAATCCATAGAACATATTTATTAATAATCAAAATGTCTTCCCTAAGAACATTATAGTATTGTCTCTAGGGCACAAGCACTAACAGAAAGTGGTCGGAGATATGTTAGTTTTTCGATTTACGTGATTTTGGTGTTCTTAGATCTGAAAGCTTTTAGTGATTTTCGGTTAAATTTCGGTGATTTATATTGAAACTTTGGTAAATTTAGTTTGAATTTGATGTTTTTTTTGGTAGTAGTAGTATAGTTTCTTAAATATTGGTGATTTTTGATTAAATTTTAGTGATTTTATAGGTGGCGGTACTAGTGATGTGGTTGTGGTGGTTGTAGAGGCGGTGTAGGTGATAATAGTTCTTGTGATTAATGGTGGTAGTGTAACTAGTGAATATTTTGTTAAAGAGAAGAATCATTTAATATTGGTGATTTATGGGTTATTTGTGGTGATTTTCTGGTGGTGGTGGTGATTGGAGGTGGTGCTGGAAGGTTGACCGAAATGATGACCAAAAGTATTCATCGACATTGTGGTTAAAGATTATGCGTTGATTGCAGTGATTTTTTGGTTGAATATGGTGATTTTCTAGTGATGATCGGAGTGGGTGACTTGAATAGGTGACCGGATTTGTGTTTTCCGGTAGTGGTCGGAGGTGACGGCAGTGTGATGATTTTTTGTTTCCGTTGGTGATTTTTTGGGTTGGCCGGAATTGGTGACCGGAAATGGAGGTTCCCGATGGCTGGAGGTGGTGGATGGGTGGGGATGACGGAAAATTAAAATATTAATAAATTTAATGAGTGATGGGAGATTAATATAAAATATTTGAATGAATGATTATGATTAGATCTTATATCTCACGGTTCTCATTTAAGCACGACCATATATATATATATATATATGGGTGTTCAAATGAGAACCTAATTTTATACGAGAACTGAGATCTTATATCAGCCACTCATTTCATATGAGTAACTTTTAATCCTGGCCACACAATCTTTTACAGCTCTATAACCGTTTTTAACCGATATAATGTGTAATCTAATATCTCTCTCTCCATTATCGTTTAACAAAATAATGAGTCCATCGCTGTTATCATCTGTTTCCATTATCTCATCGATTCACGTTTTTTAATTATTTTTTTAATCTTTTGTGTGTGAGATCGTTTATAGTTATGAGACTTTGAAGTGATTTACATCGCATTCACCTGTGTTTAACGATGATTAATGAAGATTTGCTACGAATAAGTTCTAATCAAGGTTTGTTTATTGTTTATTGTTTATTGTTGATTAAATTTTAGTGATCTTGCCTAATTTGTGTTTTTAGTGATTTGCTTGTGTATTAATGACATGTTTTATTTAGACTTTTATGTATTGTGTTATAATTTTTCCAAATTTTACTGATTCTTCTGTCCTTTTAGTTATTTGTTCAAGTTTTTGGTGAATGCTAGTTAAATATTTAAATGTGTTTTCATTTTGTGATTTTCAGTGTGTTTTAGTGTTCCAGAATTTAGTGATTTTGCCTAATTTGTTTGATGATTTGCTTTCTATTTTAATGACGTGTTTTATTTTAAACTTTTTGTATTGTATTGCAATTTTTTCAAATTTTAGTGATTCGTTTGTCCTTTTAGTTATTTGTTTAAGTTTTTGGTGAATGTTAGCTAAATATTTTTCATGTGTTCTCGTGAAGGTGTTACGAGTTTTGATTCTTCACATGCTTCTCGATTTATTGATGATGCTCTTTCCGACTGCGGTAATGGTAATGGTAAAGGTTCTGAATCAGTATAAAATGATGACGCTAATTCAAACTACACGTTTTCACCTGGTGGAAGCATGTATTTTGTACCTGTTTGTGTTGATGAGAAGTGTAAACCTTTTGTTGATCAAATTTTTAATTCTTTAGAAGCTGGTCTAAATTTCTACAAAGATTATGGTCGTTCGTGTGGATTTGGTACACGTAGAAGTGTTGAAAAACAAGATGAAGATCATACAGTGATCAGTAAATGTGTTGTTTGTAATAGATCCAGATTTAATGAGAAGAAACAAACAATTTCTGATGGTAATTCTAATCATGTTGTTCGGAGGAGGACTGTTTCAAGTAGATGTGGTTGTAATGCAAAATTAATTTTGAAATTTATTTCTGGTGAAAGATATAGAGTTTCAAGTAGATGTCTTGTATTTCTCAGAATTTTGCCTTCGATGCTGGTAATGTTAATATTGGAACAAGCAAATCATTTTTCTTTATGAAGTAGCTGGTTGGTGGTTATGCTAATGTAGGTGCAACAATGAGGGATTTTAGAAATTTTCGTAGAGACTTGAAGGAGTACGTTGGGGAGCCTAATGCACATATGATAATTGAGAAGTTCAATGCTAAAAAGGAGAGTTGTGAATCTTTTTATTTTGCATATGAGCTTGACAAAGAAGAACATTTGACAAAACTGTTTTGGGCTGATTCAGTTGCTAGGAGAAACTATGAGTTATACGGTGATGCTGTCTGGTTTGATGCTACATTTGACACAAATAAGTATGTAGCAGTGTCCACTTCAAATTTTTTAGTGATTGTTTTTTTTGGTGATTTGTTTAATGTTTTTAATTTGTTATTTTTTTTTGTCTAGGTATAACATGGTATTTTGTCCATTTACTGGTATTGATAAACATGAGAAATGTGTTACTTTTGGTTTTGCGCTTCTCTCTAAAGAAGATATCCCTCATTTTAAGTGGGCATTTGATCAATTCTTGAAAGCAATGGGAAGAAATCCAGTGTGTATAATTACTGATCAGTGTCCTGAAATGAAACAAGCTATTCCAATGTCATTTCATGCCACTGAAGAATTTCCAGCTACTAAACATCGTCTATGTATGTGGCATATAATGGAAAAAATTTCTTGTCTAGGTATAATTTTATATTTTAGTTTTATCCTTTCTTTTATAGGTACACTGCAAGTCATCCTCACTCTGAACTAAAGCCTTTTACTCTCTTTTCTAGCTTGGAAATTTTAATTTTAAGGAAACTGATTTGACGGAGAAATTGAAGAAATACATATGATCGTCCACTATTGAACCCGATGAGTTTGAAAAGGGATGGAAATCTGTTTTAATGGAATTCAAATTAGAGGGTAATAAGTGGCTCTGGGAAACCTATGTTTGGTTTAATGAGGACAACTTCGAGATCAGAAAGTGAGAACAACTTTTTCAGCCAGTTTCATAGGCAGAGTGATACTTTATGTGAGTTCTATTTGCGTTTTGAAAGTGCGATGGATAAGCAAAGATATGAAACTGCTCGGTTAAATAGGAGGGTTCATCTACTATACCTGTAACAATTACAATGTTGTTTATGGAGGCTGAAGCTACACAAGTGTATACTCGTCCGGTTTTTTACAAAGTACAACAAGAGATGGTGGCTTCAGGTTATGATATGCGAATACAAACAATTGGTCCTTTAGTTGATGGTATTAAGTGTTATGAAATGAAAGATGTCATGCTCAAAGACCAAATTTTTAAGGTAATTACAAGTTTAAATTTATGCACAGGTTTTCTCCTAGGGCTGTTAGTTATTTTAATATTCAAGTTTCTGTTATGAATCCCTGTTTCATTTGATAATCTTTGGTAGGCATTATAAGTTTTTGATATGTCCTGTTACTAAATTAGTAACAGAACATATGTTACCACCGATGAGCACCTGACATCATTGTCTTGTATAAATTACAGTTATCAAGTTGGAAGTAAGTGTTCTAATCACCACAACAATTTCAAATAACTTACAGTCTTACAGAAGCATGCCTATATATGACATCTGTGATATACTAGTGATAAAAATAGAGCACCATTACACAGTAGATAGTTATAACAAACCTGCTCCTTAAAACCACGTGAAAGCATTTCATCTGCTTCATCCAATACAAACATCTTGATATAATCTTTGGTAGGCATTATAAGTTTTTGATATGTTATGTTACTAAATTAGTATTGTAGCATAGTGACTATGAGGTGCTTTTTTCTGCTCATAAAGCATGAAAGAGGGATTTAATGGGTGCTGTCTGATTCTTAACTTGCTTTGTCATCCTTTTTCACATACTAAGTCGGTGACGGTAGGACCTAATCGGTGGAAATGTAGTTTGTTTTAATTATTTATATAGGAATAATTATGGTTTTTTGGTGATTTATAGACAGTTTGGTGATTCTTGGACCTATATTTAGTGATTATTGTACTTTTAATTAATGTCTTTTTGCGTTTTTTGTTTTTAATTTCAGGTTAAAGTAGAAATCATGCAGAATGTTCTTGCAAAAAGTTTGTCATGTTTGTGATTCTGTGTAGGCATGCATTTTGTGTTCTTACGCACTATGAGGGGACTAAATTACCGAGAAATCTTGTGCTCAACCGATGGAACAAAAATTCTGAAAATGCACCATCATCTATAAAGTTATTGGGTGTTTCAGATGACTTTAAAAGGATGGACAATGCATCTTTGAAACAAACAAATATCTGGTTTAGTTTTCAGAAATCGATGAACAAGGCAGGAGTTAATCTAGAAAAGTTGGCTTATGTTGAGAAAACGGTTAAACAGTTGGTCTCTGATCTTGGTGATGATACTTATTTAAGTAAGAAAGCTCATATAGAGATGTTAATGGGTCCACATCCAAGAGAAGATCTTACTATCCATGTTCCAAAGTAATCATGCATTACGATAGGAACTCCCAATTCTCTGGCAAATATAGCCCTTTTCATCATTTCTTCACATGTACCCGCAGTAGCATTCAAGTAATGCCCTTTGATTTCACCAGTTTCAGCCTGTGCTTTATAAAGTGCTTCGGCACAAAATAAGAAACGATCTCTCCAACGCATAAATGGTTGGGAGTTCACATTCTCATCGTCTTTGGTAAAATCAAGTCCACCGCGGAGACATTCATAAACCGCTCTACCGTAGTTTTTAGCGGATAACCCCAATTTAGGGTTAAAAAGACTTGTTATTGCAAGAGAAAAGGCGATAAAAAATGGAAACAAACGACCAAGAAAATGCAAGTTATGTGATTGGACTGTGCATGATGCAAGAACCTGTCCAAATAAGAACAAGGCACGTGTCGATCCAAATGTTGATATCAATTAAGACCGACCAAAGAAGAAAAAGGCACGTGTCAATCCAACTGTTGATATCACTAAATCTGATGATGACCGAGTAGAAGACAGTTAGTAGTTTTTTCATTTTATGTTGAGATTCATAATAATTTTCTAGAGAAAGTTTTAGGTGATGTAAGGACATGTCCAACAAAGAACTAGGCAATTTGAGAGTACAAATTAGTTCTTAATTTTGTGTTACAGTAGCATTTTAGCTATTTTCACAAATGATTGTATTTAACTTTCTTTTTTTCACATTTTTAAGAATTTTTAAATAATTTCAAATGGATTTTTTTTAATATTATATAGAGAATAATTTTTTTAGTGATTTGTCCCAAAAGTTTTAGTGATTCGAGTATCCATGAACAATAATGGTTTTGACATTTTGGTTATTTGCAGTGCGTACTGGCATTGTCCTCGGCAAAGGACAACTGGAAAAGATAAAATCAAGATTCTGGAGCTTCAATTGGAAAATGAGAAACTGCTGCGTGAGAAGAAGGATGAAGAGCTGAAGAACCTGTCGTTGCAGATGGAGGCAACGAACAATAAACTGAATAAAGTCATGGCTCAATTGGATTCGCAAGGACTGCTTTCAGCAACAAAACAAGATGTAAGCACTACGTAAATTGTTGGAGTTTTTTGTGTTGGAATTTAGTTATCTTGTGTCTATATTCCAAAACATAGTTTACAAAACTTGTGTTATCACTTGACTTTCCCATTTCACGTTACATTCTGTAGGGAACACCGATAAGTGGGAATGGTTCGAGGGACAGCTGCATTAATGTTACCATCCCAGCATCGAAAGAGTTTTTAACACCTGTAAGTAATGGCTACTTTAATTTCTTTTTAATTTTTTCCAAGTAGTTGCTGATTTCTTGTCCAAATTTCTTAAATTGTAGGTTAAATCTGTGGAGAAGCAAGTGACTCCTACTGCCGACACATCCATAATGGCGCAAAAGGTGATCACTGCTGACACATCCATAATGGCGCAAAAGGTCATCACCACCAGGAGGAAAGTTTATATATCTCCGCGTACCACTAAATCACAAGAAGATCCAACAATTGTGCAACAGGTATTACAACATTGCTAAATGCACATGTATATTGAGATTAACTTTAACTTTAATATGTTGGCAATTATGCTTCTACTTTTGTAGGAAAAGGTAATTAGATCCGGAACCAGGAAGAAGATTAATTTATCTCAGCCTAGCACTATCTCTGGTCAAATGCCATCTCAGTCAAATCAAACCTCAACAGTTGTCCAATCGGTATGCATTATATTTCTAAATGTGTATGTATATTAGTTCACTTTACCTTTATGATGTTAATTATGCCACTAACTTTTGTAGCCAATGAAGTGTACTCTGTATATGCTGAATTTGAACAACCCGGTTGCACGTGGTACGGCTATCCTTTCAGACCAGAAAGGACAAACCATTCATGGAGTCCCCCTACAAGATGATTGCTATAGAGTTTCTGTTGATGAAGTTGTGAAGGGGGCAGCATTCTTACCTTATGAAGCCGGTGATATGCGGACAGTTGAGGATGCTTTGGGTTCTTTTGTGGCTTGGCCCAAAAACCTTATCAAGATAATTGATCATCAAGTACGTTTCTTACTTTGCATTCCATTTTGGTTGTGTGCATTTATTATCCTGCTTTATAATTTTGTTTAAAATGATGGAGCTTTAATTAAATAACATTACTTGTCCAACGGTCTTAACTTGCTTATCTATAGAATTACATTACTTGTGTTAGAATGGTCTTAACTTGAGGGCTGTTGGAATGATCATCGTATTTGTTTTCATGTTTTACTCTAGGTACCAAATCCAACGGCCAATGGGAAAGGGGAAGAACATAGCGCAGCTCAAGCTAAGGAAGAACATAGCGCATATCAAGTTAAGAAGGAGAAGAAGAGATGTAATACCATTACTGGTTCCCCAGTAACACGTTCAAAGGCTAAGGCGAACAAGGCAGACAAGCTGAGGAAGAAGCGGAAGCTGGTGGTGTAATTGTAAACTGAATTTGACTCATGTTAATGTGGTTTTCTGGTTGTGAACTTTTCGATAAGTTGTTAATTTTCTGTACTCTGGTTATGATTATGTGGTTTTTATGGATTGTGGAGTTATACTCCATATCGTTGTTATGGATCATGGATTTAGTATGGATTTTATGGATTAATATGGACTAGTTTGGAATTTGGCATTTTTTTTTACTTGTATTTTGGCATTTTTTTTACTTGTATTTTGGCATTTTACTTGTTTGCATATTGTGGCCTTTTTGAATTGGATTGTGGCCTTTTGGTATTGTGATTTGTATCGACTTTTTGGTACGGCCGTGGTCATTTATATTACAAATGAAACCTGTTTGTGATGTGGTTAAGTATGTGTGGCTAGTACCACACTTCAGCCACACTACCTATTATATTATATTGGGGGATAGTTACTACAATTATTAGTGACTAAAAGCAGTTGTTTAATAGTATATAAAACATACAAACGACCACAGAAAAATTATAAAATGTGGCCATACCCAAGTTTTTTGCCACGATTTATCAATAAATAGTGCGACCAAAACTAAGCCTTTGATGAATGTTGGTATTTAGCCACGTTATTAATTCTCTTTAGCCACGACCCATCCTGTGGCTGAAAGCTGGTATTTAGTCACACTTTTGAGCTTAAAACAGGGGCTGTCAGACCCAAGGGGTGGTATGCTTTAGTCACTCTGTTTTTAGTTACAGCCACACAGCTGGGGTGTGGCCGTAGGGGGCGTAAAATGATCCGACCTTAGGTGACACTTTGCTGAAAAATTAAAACGTGACGTAAAGTGCTTAGCCACACGTATTTGATGTGACGGAAGCCAAAATTTGACGTAGTGTTTTAACAACTAACATTTGTGAAAAGAAAACTCATACAACCTATGTGAAAAACAAAACCATTGTCTATACATCCTTTTTAGACAATGTATATGCTTTTAGAAACCATTGACTAAAGGGAAGGAGAACAATTCTTAGTTTTGTAACCACTGTTGTCTGTACAGCATTACCACAACAATTCTTTAGACTTGAAAATGTTGTCTGTTAACATATACAACAATGACAATATGTGTCAACGGGTTGTATGTTTCATTTTAAAGTTATAGTTTTTATGACATTATATGACAAGTCTTTCCTGTGTTTAGCAAACACTTGAGTTATACATTCTCTGACAATGGCTTCTATATACACCGTTGTTGTTTCTGGATATGTTACAACGGTTTATTAGGAAATTCCGTTGTCTTTAGAGCCTCAAACAACGATCTCTAACCGTTGTGTGATACGCGCATCAGACGGCATCTCCATACACAACGGAAATTTAGGGTGTCAGACAACGGTGATAAACCGTTGTGTGATTTGATTTTTCTTGTAGTGTTTGTTCAGGGATTCCAGTAACCTAAGACTGAAGAAGCTAAGATCGTAACACATAAATTTGAAAGTGAAGGAATCTAAGACACCGAGATGAATATTTTGGACTATGACAAATTGCTACATTGTCAACACTTGGAAAACAAGTCAGAGGTTTTGAAGATGTCTCTTTTTTTGCACAAGTAATGTTGAAACTTAAAATATATTACCTCGAGTTTCTGGGGACCTAAGCCATAAGCTCAGTCACCGCTGAGAAGTTTATTAAAATATATTGTGATACAGTTAAAGATTAAAAGCAACAATGTCAAATAACAGTAATTAAACAATAGCTGATCACAATGGCTTAACAGCCATAAGAAATAATTTAATAAATTCAAAACGTTCATCTGCTTAAAATCGCGCCTGCAACTCCTGGACTGTGTTTTTGTTAAGTTGGAAAGCCTTGGCAAGAATGTCAGCAGATATATCAGGATTGGCTCCAAATACAGCATTTGCAATGGTGATAACCCCTGGGTTTTGGCTGCTAAGAGCAGCAATCACTACTGCATTATCATGTCCAATATTTTGCTGATAGTGTATAAGACCTTCCGGGAACACAAACACATCACCTTCGTTAAGGACTTTGGTGATATGACGATTTTCTGTATTCGAAGTGACAAATCCAACCCTCAGTGTACCTTTGATAACTGTTAAAATTTCAGTAGCACGAGGATGCGTGTGTGGTGCATTGATTCCCCACGGTGCAAAGTCGATACGAACAAGAGAAATGCCAAGAGTGTTGAGTCCGGGAATCCTAGCAACATTAACTGTTGTAACATTTGATCCAACTTTATTGGACAATGTGTCACCAGCTACATTCAATCCCCAAGTATAGAAGTCGTTTTCAGTTACAACCTTGGGGTCCTTGCAAACTAGCCCATTCACCAAAACTGAAAGAAGAAGCAAATTTGTAAGTTGATTTGTAGTGCACAAGTAAAATGTAGGCAAGAAAAGATAATGACAAAACAATATATACCTGGGCTATTTTCATCAGCAACACAGAAATCCTGAAGAGGATTATTATCAGTTGCCATAGCAACAAAGCAAGTCATAGTAGTTATAACGAAACAAATGAAAAGAACTCTGGAGCCGCTTGATGAAACCATCTTCAAACTTTTGGTAACAATTATAATCTGTATAAAAGAGTTGGATCGGAGAAACGTTAGGAGAACAAATGATGAGGCTTTAACTGAGAGTTGAGTTGTGAAGATATAGATCTTGTCTGGGGCTTATATAGAAAACTTTTACGAGGGAAAGTGTGACAAATAGGATAAAAGAGACACAAATATTGCTTACAAATGGCAGTGACATAGTCCTTGATGTAATTAGAATGAGTCTAGTTTAATTACATATGTGCACAGTCAATACACGGAAATAGTAAAAATGCCAATTTTCTTCTAGTAAGATCGAGAATTGAAGTGGTAAACTATGTACTTTGTGTTATTTTTTTATTTGTTTAGATGTTAGTGGTATTATAATATGGTTAAAAATCTATCCAATACATCATCTTGTATTGATTGTTAAATGCATTAGGTACACTACTTCTGGTTTTTTCGAAGAAACATATAATAAAAAACCAACCAACTCGATCTGTTTTCTAATAATGCTTTTAGTAAAATAGCGAACTGTCAGCTTCTGAGCACATATTCAAAATTATACAATGTATTCAGCAAATAATTTTAAGACAATTCAACCCCTCGTGTAAGTTTATTTTCCTGCAGCTGGTATAGAAATTGCATGTGTTTGAATCTATTCACCTGCTACCACTTACGTATTAAATTGACCTACCATTAGTCGCTATGCCAACTCGAGTCAAATCTCGAGCATTTTTCGTAAATCGGGTGAAATTCCGATTTCGGGTCCGAATAAAACGAAGCCTACTAACCCAAATGCAGTTAACTTGTGTTACGACAAGTTCATCACTGTTATGGATTAAAAATTGTGCCTGTAAATTAATTGCTAGGGTTTAGAGAGTTTCGAGCTTTAATGACTGCTCTTGTGTTTTGTAACTAAATCGGTCCTCACAAGATGCAGTGGGCAATTTCGACCTCCCAAATTCGACCGCGACTAAATTCAACCGCTTGTGGTCGAATTTATGGACTGCAGCTAAATTCGACCGTTTCTGGTTGAAAATAAAAATGGTCGAATTTACTACTAAATTCGACTGATTTTTCTTATTGGTCGAATTTAATCGTAAATTCGACCGATTTTTTTTGTCTAGTCGAAACTAAAATTCCCCCAAAAAAGGAGGGAAAATTCCCGCCAACATATTAAATTTTGAAAACTAAATTCGACCAAATTCGGTCGAATTTAAAATTAAGGTTAGCGGTAATTTTGCCGCCTATATTTTTTCAATTTTGGTAAAAAGTGGGAAATTTCCCGCCCAAAATTTCCCAAACTATTCAAATATATTTTCAACCGAATTTACTCGAATTTAATAAATGTGACCGAATTCGGTTGAATTTTTTTTTTTCCAGATTTTTTTAAATATGTTATTAATTTTATAAATGTTTGTACACATCGTAAAAAATAAATAAAAATACAAGGATACCATTCACTACATGTAAATATTTAGTTAGTACAAAAATTTTACATAAATTTTTTATATGATTAGAAAATGTTGAACTTTCATTTATTGATATTTTTAGAAAAATTAAATAAAATATCTAATTATTGTTAAAAAATACAAAAAAATGTGAAAGTATTTTGACGACATACTACATTCAATAAAATAAATTTGAATAAATAATAGTCGGTAGAAAAAAAAATCTTCACAGCTCCGTACATGGCCATAGTTGAGTAAAATATGGGGGGTTTATGGTTTAGATTTAGGGGTTGGGCTAGGGTTAGAGTTTTTATTTAATTTAAAAATTATTTTGATTAATCCAACCGTACAGATGTGAAATTATCAAAAAAATATAGTGTGTGCAAAAATTTAATTAATTTAAATATTAATATCTTAAACATTTTAACAAATATATATGTCACTTACACTAAATTCGACCACAAACCCTAGTTGGTTGAATTTAAGCTTTAGCTCGACTGATATCGGTCGAATTTAGCTAAATTCGACCAACTTAAGTTTCGATCAAATTTAGCTAAATTCAACCGATATCAGTCGAATTTACCCGTGTTCTGTTTTCGACCAAATTTGGTTGAATTTAGTAAAATTCAGAATAAACCAATTTATTCATGCCATGTGTTACGCTTGTAGTGGCTGAAAAACAAGCACATGGATTGCTCTTTTGCATTCAATCTAGACCATTCATTTCTTTCCTAAAATATTTCATCCTAACCATTAATTCAATTACATTCATTTTCTTCTCTTTTATATTTTTCATCCATTCATATTCTCTCATAAACATTCTTCTATACTCCTACTCCATTCTTCTTCTCTAACAAACATACATATCAATTTATATACATAAATACTAACACATGTTTCATAAATTTCAAACAATATATATATACATCATTTATATTAGCTAGTCCTTTAATTACATTTTTAACATTTGGCGAGTTCATCCCAATTAATTCTGACAAGTTCATCTTCACCACTTCCGGCCTCTACGACCTCCGATGAGTTCATTTCCGGTAACTTAAAAGCGAAATAACACAAGTCATTATAATTATACACACACAAAGTTAATTTTTTTTAAAAAAAATTTCACATTTGGATATTATTGGGGTAGAGTAATTTTTATAGTGTTTGATTTTTAACTTTGTGTTTCAAAAGGAATGAAAAATTATTGTATTTTTAGTCCAACATTTTTGATGTATATTATTTTAGGATTAGTAGAAAAAATAAATATTATATCCATTATTGTTTAATATAATCATCCTTCTTGATATGTAGAAACTACTGAAAAATTACAAAAAATTTGTGCATTTCTTGGGCAGCAGATTCTGCTGCTTTTTTTTAAAACTGGTGTTCGTTAAATTCGACCGAATTTGGTTGAATTTCACAAATAATTTTGAATGTATTCGGTCGAACTAAATTCGACCATATTTGGTCGAATTAAATTCACTTTGGGCGTCAAAATTCGAAATTTTGAAATTTTTACCAAAATTTTGAAATTTTGAAATATTTGGTCGAATTTAGTGGGTCGAATTTATATGGTCGAAAATAGCTAATTTCGACCGTCTTGAGCAATTTCGACCAAGCTAAAAATGACCACTTTATTTTTGGTCGAAATTAGTTAAATTCGACCGTTTGTGGTGGAATTAGCTAATTTCAACCGTTTTTTATGGTCGAAATTAGCCGAAATTTTTGTAGTGATGCCTACGTATCTCAATCAGTGCTGAGAATCAAGCCAGAAAATGTAGTTCTTGGTGATGGGAAGGGGCACACCAAGGACGTAGTGACTTGTATGTCCTTATTCGAGGATTAAGTCTAAAATGTCGTAGATGACGTATGGAGCTGTGTCCAAAACGTAGTTCTGAGATGACGGGTCAGACCCTTTATATAGGCGTTTAGAGCCTCGTATTTAAAGTATATTTAGGAGACTTAGCGAATAAGTCTCCTTTTTGATAATGGATAAACATTATATTTCTTGATGGACAAGTCTTTTCCTTGTTGATAAGGACTATGACTCATTATTTCTTTTAATTGGGGATTCTGGATCCTTCTTTGATGAATTTACCATATTTTGGACTCATTTCCTGAGCTGTATATTTCCCTATTTATTAATTACGAAATTAATAAATAATTAGGGTTTCGAGCCTTGTTTATGTGCCGTATTTTTGGACCAATCTAGGTCTAATTAATACGTCATTAAGTGCATTTCTAGGGTTATTTTTCAGCCCATATCATTTGCCCCCCAACTTCTAGGAAAATCTCTTTTGGATTATCGTAGTCGTTATTTTATTCGGGAGTTACGAAGTTTTCTTTCGTATTCTAGTTTGGTTTTGCGAACATATTAGTTCTAACCCAATTTTTATAATTTTTCCAAAATAGGAATCAGGATTTTTCATCAAGTCCCTGGAAAATAATTTAAATTTTGAAATTCCAGTGTATTTTCGACCAGGATACTGGTCGAATTTTAGTGTCATTTCATCCCCTGGTCGAACACTTTCGACCAGGTTTCTGGTCGAATTTTGGTGCAATTTCGTCCCCTGGTCGAACACTTTCGACCAGGTTAATAGTCGAATAGATGATCCAGTTTAGGCCCTGGTCGAACTCTTTCGACCAGGATTGTAGTCGAATAGATGATCCATTTTGGCCCCTAGTCGAATACTTTCGACCAGGATCGTGGTCGAAGATAAGTGCCATTTTGGCCCCTGGTCGAATACTTTCGACCAGGATCGTGGTCGAAGATAAGTTCCATTTTGGCACCTGGTCGAATACTTTGGACCAGGATTCTAGTCGACCATTTTGATCTCACTTGGAGACGAACATAGAATCACGAGTTTCTACAAGTTGTACCTCTTGTGTCATTTGAGGTTTACTTATGTTGGACTCAAGTTGGGCCCAAGACTTTTATTCGTCCCTTACCTGGGACTTACTACCTTTTTTTTGGGATTTTAATATACATTAGTGTTTCACGAGTATCGTCTTGGTGTAAAGTGTGGAGCGACCTACACATTTACGACGATTTTGCCTTATTCGAGGCTAGCTTGACATTTGCATAAGCCTTTTATGTCTTATACCGTCTTGTTTTGGCTTCAAGCCTTTCATTGAGCATATCGAATGATGGGGTTTGGACTGAATGTCTTAGGTTTTTGGGGTTTCAACCCTTCACCCTTACGAGTTCTTACTGATGGCTGCACTCGTAGTGATTCATTCTCAAGTCTATCATATCAAACTTCTCCTGAGCTTGAAATTTTCGCTAATTAACAATAGGCATCTTTGGCTTTCTTTTGTATGTTTATTAGTACCATTCACCCTTCGGGGTTCATTGTATTCAACTCTATTTGTGCAGTTGACATGCATATTTTGTATGCTTTCCTTTGCATTCATTTGTAGTTTGTCTTGGCAAAGCTTTGAGGATGTTTCTTCCAATAAAAACGGGTTCAACCCTTCATCTGCTTTCTAGGAAGCTCATGATTTCATCGAACCTTATTTCTACTTGTCATACTAGCGGATCCTTTTAGGATGCACTAAACATAATAAACTTTTAAGTTTTGAGGCATGCCAAGTCCTTGGCACCTCATGCCCTTCGAGGGTTTCTAGCTTATAAGCTTCGATTATTGGAGATGTGTGAGTAATCTCCACTAGAACCACTGCCTCTGCCCCATACGCCAACAAAAAGGGGGTTGCTCCAGTGGTGACTTTGAAAGTAGTACGATATGCCCATAATATGGGGAACAATTCGTCTACCCAAGTATTTCTAGAGCGTTCAACTCTTTTTTTCAGTCCATCCAGGATAATTCGATTGGCAACCTCAGTTTGCCCATTTTCTTGAGGATGGGCAACAGAAGTGAAGCGTAACTTAATATCATTCTCTGCACAATACTTCTTGAATTCATCATTTTTGAACTGAGTTCCATTGTCTGTGACCAAAATACGTGGGATCCCGTATCTATATATCACATTTTCCCAGAAGAAATGCATCACCTGTTTGGTGGTTATCTTGGCTAAAGGCTTAGCCTCAATCCACTTGGTGAAGTAGTCGATTGCTACTATCAAGAATTTTCTTTGCGCACTTGCCATTGGAAATGGTCCAAGTATATCCATCCCCCACATGGCGAATGGGATAGGTGAGTTTATGGATGTCATCATCTCAGGTGGTTGTCTAACCACTGGTGCATTCTTTTGGCACCGTTCACATTTCTTCATGTAGCTCTTAGCATCTGCAAGTATGCTTGGCCAACAGAAACCTAGACGAGTGATTTTATGAGCAAGGGCTCTGCCCCCCAAGTGCTGCCCACAAATTCCTTCATGTACTTCACTTAGGTCCAATTCTGCCTCTTGGGGTCTTAAGCATTTTAGGTAAGGAATGACGAAAGACTTTTTGTATAGGATTCCCTCAATCAGGGCATACCTTAATACTCTCACATATAGCTTTCGAGCTTCTGAAGTGTCGTTGAGTAACCATCCAGTTTCCAGATGAGATTTGATGGGATCCATCCAACAGCTGGCAACATCAATGGGCGCTACCAACTTTCCATTGATGCTTGGGGTCTTCAAGACTTGGAAGTATACACTTCCTGCGTAGTTTTCAATTTCAGAAGAGGCAAACTTAGACAAGGCATCGGCCTTCATGTTCTTTTCCCTTGGAATGTGTTCCACATAACATTCATTAAACTGAGTCATGATGGCCTTAACAAGTTTTAGGTACTTGGCCATGACTTCATCTCTGGCTTCAAACTCCCCATTTACTTGGGAAACCACTAGCCTCGAGTCTCTACACACTTTCAGAGTTTTAACTCTCAAGGCTCCAGCCAGCCCTAAGCCAACTATCAGGGCTTCGTACTCAGCTTCATTGTTTGTCGTTGGGAAGTATAGTTTTAGTGCGTACTCTATGAGAAATCCATCAGGACTTTGTAACACTCTTTGGACACCATGTCTTCATGTATCACTTCATGCCCCCGACTTCCTGGTTGTCAATAGTGCATTCAACCATGAAGTCAAAGAGTGGTTGAGCTTTTATGGCCGTTCGAGGCTTGTACGTGATGTCAAATTCTCCCAATTCAACAGCCCATTTGATCAACCTTCCACTAACTTGAGGGCTATGCAAGATGTTTCTTAGAGGCTGATTGGTCAAGACATCTATCTTGTGAGCCTGGAAGTATGGGCGTAGCTTTCTTGAGGCCATTATCAAGGCTAAGGCAAACTTCTCAATCGTAGAGTAGTTTATTTCTGCCCCATGTAGAATCTTATTTACGTAGTAAATGGGTTTCTAAACCTTCAACTCTTCTTTTACCAAAATGGCTTGAAGGGCTGTGTTAGAAACCGCCAAGTACAAATAGAGAGTTTATCCTGGCTTTGGCTTTGCCAACTGTGGTGCCTCAGCCATGTACTTATTTATGATCCTCAGCTTTTTCCCTTTAGTTTTTTCTTTCCCTTCTTGTCCCATATCCTGCCGTGTATTAATACATTATAAGAATCTTTCGCGTGCATACACTACAAGAAAAACGTAATCAGACAACACTGATCACACAACGCTTGGTCGAAAAAGTGTTGCCCAGAATTAACTGACAACGGTTATTTTTCAACCTCGAAAAAGTATTGTCTAATCCAGGGTGATTACAACGGTTTAAAAACCATTGTCTAGAAAATTGAATTAGACAACGGTATTTTTAAAGTGTTGTTGCGTAAGCGTGACCAATAGACAACTATTTTCAGCAGTATTGTGTGAATAAACCTAAGACAATGCTACAAAAAACCGTTGTTATAATGATACAACTGTTTTTTTAGTCGTATTGTGCGAATAATCCTAAGACAATGGTGCAGCAAACCGTTGTGGGAATGAGACAAGTGTTTTTTAACATTTATTGTTTAAGAAGTCTACAAACAACGGTAGTTGTAGAGTGTTGTCTGAATTAGAGTACTATAAAAAAATAGGGACATACCAATCTTAGAATAAAATCCAAGTAACATACCCAATATTATTAAAAACAATATTGATATAATTTAATTACAAAGTCGTGAGTAAATTGTCTTATATTAATATATATATATATATATATATATATATATATATATATATATATATATGCCGTGACTCACGTATGTTTTATGTATTCGATTTATATATATATACTTTATGTTTTATGATATACACAACAGATTTTTTTATAAAATCATTGTGTGAGTAATTACGTTACAACACTTTTATTAGCTAAATCGTTGACTATATCAAAATCGCTGATTTTTCTTTTATAAATTTTATTTGTTGTCCTTAATACATAAGTGTCACACCCTTGATGCAATGTTATCATAGGAATCTTGAATATTTAATATTATCACACAGTTGTTGTATTCGATTTTTTGAAAAATATTTATTTGGTTTGAGATCTTAACGGTCAACTAGTGATTTGACTAGTACTTTAAACTACTGTTTCGTCCTAGATTGATATTTCGATTTTTTAAAAAAATCTTTATTGGCGATCCAACTGCATGAATATCAAGATCACTTCATTTTAATGATATTACAAAAATTTCAGAAAAAAATAAATTTATTTGGTTTGAGATCTTAACGGTCAACTACTGATTTGACTAGTACTCACGTATGTTTTGTTTATACGATTTCAAAAATGTTTATGACACTGGTTTATTTTAACAAAGTGTTGTAAGTTATAGTACTTAGCAATTGTTTTCGTCAAAAAACTGTTGTATAATATACACAATGGTTTCCATTTTGATCCGTATGTTGTTGAATATTCTTTGTAACAATTGTTTATTTTGTTAAACCGTTGTATGATATACACAACGGATTTTTTTATAAAATCATTGTGTGAGTAATTACGTTACAACGCTTTTATTAGCTAAATCGTTTTTTGTATCAAAATCGCTGATTTTTCTTTTATAAATTTTATTTATTGTCCTTAATACATAAGTGTCACAGCCTTGATGCAATGTTATCATAGGAATCTTGAATATTTAATATTATCACACACTTGTTGTATTCGATTTTTTGAACAATATTTATTTGGTTTGAGATCTTAACGGTCAACTAGTGATTTGACTAGTACTTTTAACTAGTATTTCGTCCTAGATTGATATTTCGATTCTAAAAAAAAAATCTTTATTGGCGATCCAACCGCATGAATATCAAGATCACTTTATTTTAATGATATTACAAAAATTTCAGAAAAAAATAAATTTATTTGGTTTGAGATCTTAACGGTCAACTACTGATTTGACTAGTACTCACGTATGTTTTGTTTATACAATTTCAAAAATGTTTAAGACACTGGTTTATTTTAACAAAGTGTTGTAAGTTATAGTACTTAGCAATTGTTTTCGTCGAAAAACTGTTGTATAATATACACAATGGTTTCCATTTTGATCCGTATGTTGTTGAATATTCTTTGTAACAATTGTTTATTTTGTTAAACCGTTGTATGATATACACAACGGATTTTTTTATAAAATCATTTTGTGAGTAATTACGTTACAATGCTTTTATTAGCTAAATCGTTGTCTGTATCAAAATCACTGATTTTTCTTTTATAAATTTTATTTATTGTCCTTAATACATAAGTGTCACAGCCTTGATGCAATGTTATCATAGGAATCTTGAATATTTAATATTATCACACACTTGTTGTATTCGATTTTTTGAAAAATATTTATTTGGTTTGAGATCTTAACGGTCAACTAGTGATTTGACTAGTACTTTTAACTATAGTGTTTCGTCCTAGATTGATATTTCGATTTTTAAAAAAAATCTTTATCGGCGATCCAACCGAATGAATATCAAGATCACTTTATTTTAATGATATTACAAAAATTTCAGAAAAAAATAAATTTATTTGGTTTGAGATCTTAACGGTCAACTACTGATTTGACTAGTACTCACGTATGTTTTGTTTATACAATTTCAAAAATGTTTAAGACACTGGTTTATTTTAACAAAGTGTTGTAAGTTATAGTACTTAGCAATTGTTTTCGTCGAAAAACTGTTGTATAATATACACAATGGTTTCCATTTTGATCCGTATGTTGTTGAATATTCTTTGTAACAATTGTTTATTTTGTTAAACCGTTGTATGATATACACAACGGATTTTTTTATAAAATCATTGTGTGAGTAATTACGTTACAACGCTTTTATTAGCTAAATCGTTGTTTGTATCAAAATCGCTGATTTTTCTTTTATAAATTTTATTTATTGTCCTTAATACATAAGTGTCACACCCTTGATGCAATGTTATCATAGGAATCTTGAATATTTAATATTATCACACACTTGTTGTATTCGATTTTTTGAACAATATTTATTTGGTTTGAGATCTTAACGGTCAACTAGTGATTTGACTAGTACTTTTAACTAGTGTTTCGTCCTAGATTGATATTTCGATTTTAAAAAAAAAATCTTTATTGGCGATCCAACCGCATGAATATCAAGATCACTTTATTTTAATGATATTACAAAAATTTCAGAAAAAAATAAATTTATTTGGTTTGAGATCTTAACGGTCAACTACTGATTTGACTAGTACTCACGTATGTTTTGTTTATACAATTGCAAAAATGTTTAAGACACTGGTTTATTTTAACAAAGTGTTGTAAGTTATAGTACTTAGCAATTGTTTTCGTCGAAAAACTGTTGTATAATATACACAATGGTTTCCATTTTGATCCGTATGTTGTTGAATATTCTTTGTAACAATTGTTTATTTTGTTAAACCGTTGTATGATATACACAACGGATTTTTTTATAAAATCATTGTGTGAGTAATTACGTTACAATGCTTTTATTAGCTAAATCGTTGTCTTTATCAAAATCACTGATTTTTCTTTTATAAATTTTATTTATTGTCCTTAATACATAAGTGTCACAGCCTTGATGCAATGTTATCATAGGAATCTTGAATAGTTAATATTATCACACACTTGTTGTATTCGATTTTTTGAAAAATATTTATTTGGTTTGAGATCTTAACGGTCAACTAGTGATTTGACTAGTACTTTTAACTATAGTGTTTCGTCCTAGATTGATATTTCGATTTTTAAAAAAAATCTTTATCTGCGATCCAACCGCATGAATATCAAGATCACTTTATTTTAATGATATTACAAAAATTTCAGAAAAAAATAAATTTATTTGGTTTGAGATCTTAACGGTCAACTACTGATTTGACTAGTACTCACGTATGTTTTGTTTATACAATTTCAAAAATGTTTAAGACACTGGTTTATTTTAACAAAGTGTTGTAAGTTATAGTACTTAGCAATTGTTTTCGTCGAAAAACTGTTGTATAATATACACAATGGTTTCCATTTTGATCCGTATGTTGTTGAATATTCTTTGTAACAATTGTTTATTTTGTTAAACCGTTGTATGATATACACAACGGATTTTTTTATAAAATCATTGTGTGAGTAATTACGTTACAACGCTTTTATTAGCTAAATCGTTGTCTATATCAAAATCGCTGATTTTTCTTTTATAAATTTTATTTGTTGTCCTTAATACATAAGTGTCACACCCTTGATGCAATGTTATCATAGAAATCTTAAATATTTAATATTATCACACACTTGTTGTATTCAATTTTTTGAAAAATATTTATTTGGTTTGAGATCTTAACGGTCAACTAGTGATTTGACTAGTACTTTTAACTAGTGTTTCGTCCTAGATTGATATTTCGATTTTAAAAAAAAATCTTTATCGGCGATCCAACCACATGAATATCAAGTTCACTTTATTTTAATGATATTACAAAAATTTCAGAAAAAAATAAATTTATTTGGTTTGAGATCTTAACGGTCAACTACTGATTTGACTAGTACTCACGTATGTTTTGTTTATACGATTTCAAAAATGTTTAAGACACTGGTTTATTTTAACAAAGTGCTGTAAGTTATAGTACTTAGCAATTGTTTTCGTCGAAAAACTGTTGTATAATATACACAATGGTTTCCATTTTGATCCGTATGTTGTTGAATATTCTTTGTAACAATTGTTTATTTTGTTAAACCGTTGTATGATTTACACAACGGATTTTTTTATAAAATCATTGTGTGAGTAATTACATTACAACGCTTTTATTAGCTAAATCGTTGTCTGTATCAAAATCGTTGATTTGTTTTTATAAATTTTATTTGTTGTCCTTAATACATAAGTGTCACACCCTTGATGCAATGTTATCATAGGAATCTTGAATATTTAATATTATCACACACTTGTTGTATTCGATTTTTGGAATAATATTTATTTGGTTTGAGATCTTAACGGTTAACTAGTGATTTGACTAGTACTTTTAACTAGTGTTTCGTCCTAGATTGATATTTCGATTTTAAAAAAAAATCTTTATCGGCGATCCAACCGCATCAATATCAAGATCACTTTATTTTAATGATATTACAAAAATTTCAGAAAAAAATAAATTTATTTGGTTTGAGATCTTAACGGTCAACTACTGATTTGACTAGTACTCACATATGTTTTGTTTATACGATTTCAAAAATGTTTAAGACACTGGTTTATTTTAACAAAGTGTTGTAAGTTATAGTACTTAGCAATTGTTTTCGTCGAAAAACTGTTGTATAATATACACAATGGTTTCCATTTTGATCCGTATGTTGTTGAATATTCTTTGTAACAATTGTTTATTTTGTTAAACCGTTGTATGATATACACAACGTATTTTTTTATAAAATCATTGTGTGAGTAATTACGTTACAACGCTTTTATTAGCTAAATCGTTGTCTGTATCAAAATCGCTGATTTTTTTTTATAAATTTTATTTGTTGTCCTTAATACATAAGTGTCGCACCCTTGATGCAATGTTATCATAGAAATCTTGAATATTTAATATTATCACACACATGTTGTATTCGATTTTTTGAAAAATATTTATTTGATTTGAGATCTTAACGGTCAACTAGTGATTTGACTAGTACTAACTAGTGTTTCGTCCCAGATTGATGTTTTGATTTTTTTAAAAATACTTATCGATGATCCAACTGTATGGATATCAAGATCTATGTATTTTAATAATATTACAAAAAATGTAGAAAAAAATAAATTTATTTGGTTTGAGATCTTAACGGGCAACTAGTGATTTGACTAGTACTTCTAAATAGTGTTTCGTCCTAGATTGATGTTTCAATTTTTTTTTAAAAATTATTTATCGACTATCCAACCGTATAGATATCAATATCTGTGTATTTGAATGATATCAAAAAAAATTAGAAAAAAATAAATTTATTTGGTTTGAGATCTTAACGGTCAACTAGTGATTTGACTGGTACTTCTAACTAGTGTTTCGTCCTAGATTGATGTTTCGATTTTTTTAAAAATATTTATCGACTATCCAACCGTATGGATATCAAGATCTATGTATTTTAATGATATTCCAAAAAAAATAGAAAAAAATAAATTTATTTGGTTTGAGATCTTAACGGTCAACTAGTGATTTGACTAGTACTTCTAATTAGTGTTTCGTCATAGATTGATGTTTCAATTTTTTTTTAAATTATTTATCGACTATCCAACCGTATGGATATCAATATCTATGTATTTGAATGATATTAAAAAAAATTAGAAAAAAATAAATTTATTTGGTTTGAGATCTTAACGGTCAACTAGTGATTTGACTGGTACTTCTAACTAGTGTTTCGTCCTAGATTGATGTTTCGATATTTTTAAAAATATTTATCGACTATCCAACCGTATGGATATCAATATCTATGTATTTTAATGATATTACAAAAATTTTAGAAAAAATAAATTTATTTGGTTTGAGATCTTAACGGTCAACTAATGATTTGACTGGTACTTCTAACTAGTGTTTCGTCCTAGAATGATTTTTCGATTTTTTTAAAAATATTGATGTTTGTCCTAGATTAAGAATATGTTAGTAAAGGTGAATAATAAATTAAAAGAATTAAATTATATTTTTAGATTAATATTATGTTTTTATAATCACAAAAATATTATTAAATAGATATAAAATGATTTTTGCACGTAAAAAGATGAAAATTGGATGAGCCGCAAAAATACCGCCCAATCCAAATTTTTTCAGAAAAACACCAAACCCCCCCCCCCCCCACTTTGATTTTTCATTTTTCACTCTCACTCTGTCTGGCTCTCTGTCTCTCTCTCTTTCCATGTCTCACTCTCACGAACATACGCTTGTAACTATTAATCTATACATATATTCAATCTATACATACATATGCATACATTTACATACTTCAGTTTGAATGCTTCGATTTGATTTCGATTTTTCAATTAGAGTTGATTTCGATTTTTCAATTAGAGTTGATTTCTTAATTAGGGCATTTAATTAGTAGCTTCAATCATGTTTGATTTGGGGTTTCAATCAGGTTCAGTTTGGGACTTCAAATTTAGGGTATTCAATTTGGGGCTTTGAGTTTAAGGTACTTCTATCCTTTTGTTTCAATATGTTCAATTTTGGTCTTGTCTTTTGGTCTTGTTTTACATATCAAGTTCTTTTTGTATATTAGCTTTACACATTATGTTTTTCCTTTTTACCAGAGTTAGAATAGATACAATGAGTTGTAACTCAACAGATCAGACCCTGCACCATTGCGGCCAAAGAATATGTGAGACAATACTTCGTTTAATACTTCTCTCTTTCATACTATTGGAAAGGTACCCAACTATTTTTTGCTATTACAAGTAGATTCAACACATTAGCTTTACTTTATATTGTTTTTTCCCCATTTATTCTTTTGCTGATAGAATTTGTGTGTGTAAGATGGGCGCTTGGCTTAGTTAAGGTATCTATTATAAGAAGTCTTTTATCCTTGCAAGTCATAAATACATTAAAGCTATTTTTTCTTCTAGAAATAAATTTATTCTTTACTTTCTGAGGCCTAAGTGAAATCAATGAACTTGATTTAAACATGTACCGTATACTATCATTATGATTTTGACAGGATTACTACTCCAGCATTCATCATCCTGAAAAAGGATGTGCACTTAACGAATATGAATTTGAGTATATATCAATACGTTGTGCAGGTGGTATCAACAGAAGCTAGAGCAATGTATAATGTCGGGGAGTCTGGATTAACATTCTGGTCACCAAATGTAAACATTTTCCCGGACCCGAGACGGGGAAGAGGTCAAGAAACACCAGGAGAAGACCCTTTGCTTACAAGTAGATATGCTGTCTCCTATGTCAGAGGTTTACAAGAACGAGATGATGGTGATAAATACCGACTTAAAGTTGGCGCTTGTTGTAAACATTATACAACTTATGATCTCGATAACTGGAAAGGGATTGATCGATTCCATTTTAATGCTCTGGTAAATCATTATAAACCCAATAAAAGCAATTTATGTCCTTAAATTCAAGATATAAATTATAAGTTTGGCAGATGTATTTTACAGTACTTTATTATTGTGAATTTTGGTTAGGTCACCAAGCAAGATATGGATGATACATATCAGCCCCCATTCAAGAGTTGTGTAATTGATGCAAATGTATCAAGTGTCATGTGTTCTTACAACCAAGTTGAGGGCAAGCCAAATTGTGCAAATTCAGACCTATTGACAGGAGTGATCCGTGACGAGTGGAAGTAAAATGGGTAATAGCTTTTGAAGTTCGTCTATATAAAGTTTTGCAACTTTTAGTTTGTATGAAACTCTAACTGATTTATTTCACTCGTAATCTGGGGGTTATGCAGATACATAAGTTCTGATTGTGATTCTTTAGAAGTCATGTTTGATGAACAACATTATACCAGGACACCAGAAGAGACTGCGGCCATTGCATTGAAAGCAGGTGAATTACTTTTGACAATGTTTTCTGATTTTTAGTGAAAAAATGAAATCTGTTGTGAGTATATGTCTCACAATACTCACAACAGATCGATGGTACACTGTTGTGGTACAATACTCAAATGAATTCACCTGCAGCCATTGCATTGCACTGCATTGAGATGGTACACTGTGCCTTGCGCGTGTTGTGGATCGATGATGACTTTAAAAACTTATTTAGTAGAAGCAGCACAGCAGTACAAACCATACTTGGCAGCAAGGATGATAAGAAATATGTGGTGTGCATGTTCAGACCTGATTGTACCGATAGTAAAATAATCAAATTATGGAAATGTTTCCGGGATTGTCCATGAAAATGTTTTTTCCAATCCCAGAAAATCTACTCCACATTTTAATGATTTTAAACATGCATGAACTGACTTTGAGCATAACCTTCAATACTCAGTAGCTAATTACATAGGGTTTGAGGTTGAGTTTTGACCTTGTTATTGACTTTTAGCTTGCGAGTTTCCTTGTTAAGGAGTTTTTCAATTTGTTCATATCTGTGAAATATGTCTAGATCATGAAAGAAGATGATAGCAGTTGGCCAACCTGACTGCGTTGGTAGGCAAGAGCTTGAAATTGTTATGGGGAACAAGCATATCGCCTTTACTACATCAAAGATTGGGTCGCTCATGGATGTTTAGACCAGCAAGGATCCTGAAGGGCTTCGTATATTCTATTATCTTGGGACCTTGGCAGCCCTCTCCTTGGGTACAAGTGTGCCTCAAGCTCCGGTGTCTCTTCCTCGGCCACCACTAGAACTAGTGTACACAAGTTATAGAACTAGTGTACACAAGTTATGTATTTTTGTATATTTATTTTAGTTTTGTAAAAAAATTATATATTTGTATATTTGGTATTTGAAATTTTGATAAATGCTTTGATTTTGTATTTTTGTTTTGGTTGACCATTGTTTATATTAAACGATTGTCTGAATGTTTAGACCGAAGATTTCTTACAACACTTTTTTTAAAGAAAAACGTTGTCTAGAAAATAAATACACATCCATTCTCTACCAAAAAGACCATTGTTGAAAATAAATGTAAACAACAAGTTGTTCAGGATAAACCGTTGTGAATAAGAAATTCATACAACATATAAAACAAAATGTCCATTGTCTAACTTCTTAAATGTAACATAACATAATATTGTTATGTTGAGTGCAATGAAGTCGAACAACAGACCTTAAACAAAAAAGCGTTGTCTAGAAAGAACAAACACAACAATTTTTGAACAAGAAGACCATTGTTGAAACCTAACGCAAACAACCATTTGATTAGGAAAACCGTTGTACAACAAAATCTCCAACAAGTTCTTTTTACTTGAAAACTATTGTCTCTTTAGCGAACAACAACAAAACTGTAATTAAAACCTTTTGTTGGAGATGAATATTTACAACACTTTTCTAAAAAAATGTGTTGTTGTTTCTGGTTATTACACAACAGTATTGTAAGTACTGGGTGTTGTTGTAGGCGAGTCACACAACGATTCTGCACCGTTGTCTGAGACGCGTAAGAGACAGCGTCTCAATAGACAACAGGAGAACAAGGTGTTACACAACGGGCATCCCCCGTTGTGTGAAGCTGTTTTTCTTGTAGTGATAATTTTTGTGCAAAGGTAATTGTGACAATATTAGGCTGCCCAACACCCTCAACATTAAGCCTCCTTTTGGTCTTTGTGATTGTTTATTTAGCAGCTGTTGATGTACCTATTATCAATATTTAGCAGCTGTTGATGTACCTATTATCAAAAATTATAAATTTGGATCAACTAATGCTGCTGCAGATTCATTATCTCGTCAAAATGAAGAAACCACCTTGATGGCCCTTTCTAATCCTCTATGGCTTGACGCTGAATCACTACAAAAGTAAGTACTTGCTGATGCCAACTTGAAATCCATTATGGAGGCATTAAAGAATGATCCTGTAGCACATCCCTCCTATACCCTCCTTGGCGGACGATTATACTATAAAGGACGTTTGGTAGTTCCCTCTTCATCATCTTGGATTCTATTGTTACTAAAATAATTTCACTCAACTCCATCAGGTTGACATTCTGGAGCATTACGAACATATCGTCCTCTAGCTTCTTCTTTGTACTGGAAGCACATGTTTAAGTACGTAAAAGAATTTGTTGCTTCTTGTTTGGTGTGCCAACGTACTAAATATGAAGCACTCTCACCAGCAGGTCTTCTTCAACCCTTGCATATTCCATATCGCATTTGGGAGGATCTATCAATGGACTTCATCACTGGACTACCTAAGTCGCATAGTTTTGATTGTCTTTTGGTGGTAGTTGATCGTCTGTCCAAATATGGTCATTTTCTACTTCTGAAACATCCTTACACTGCACACTCAGTGGCTGATTTATTTATTAGGGAGATTATATGACTTCATGGTGTCCCACAAACCATTGTAAGTGATCGTGATTGTTTTTATGAGTTCTTTTTTGCGGGAGATGTTTCGGCTCATGGGCACAAAATTGCATGAGCATAAGCAGGGGCGTTTCAAGCTTCAGGTGAATATGACTCGTAACATATAAACTTTGGCCATTTTTGTTTTCATAATTTTTGAAGATTTTTGGTTCTGGCATTTGTAGTGATATTCTGGTATACATTTTTCTATATAATGACAAAAAGATTCTGTTATTTAATTTATCAGAAATGGTTCATGAATATTGTTCTCTATTCTGTTTGGCTAAAGTTCACTGTGCTCAAATTGCTTGTTTGATTAAGCATATGATATGAATGTGAGTTTTCAGCATACCAAGATGAATTTGATTACAACGTGTGGTTCTGTTAGAAATTTTGCATTAAGACATCGCTGTTTTGCTAAATAATTATATAGAATACCTGCTTCTACAATGTGCATTACATGATATTAATAATTTTGTATATTACACATTCTTGCATCTTTGGTGTTAATATATCGAGAATCAAGGATATATGGTCACCATGTTCCATTTATATATAATTTTGAGTTGATTAATTGCTATTTGTAACCATGTCTTTAAAATTGCAGGATCGCCAAACGACATCTTCGAACTATTAGTTGGGGTGTGTTTATCAATGCCAAAAGACTTATCGGAGATTAATATCAAGAAATGGTGCATGTGGCATTTAACTAGTCTGATATATTGTTAATGTATTTGGTTTATTTGAATTTTTGAATTATTGTGATGTAGCTGGTTGAATCAAGAAGGATTACGATGTTTGGGAATTTTAAGTATTTTAATGCTTCTAAGGATGTGTATTATAATCTTATGTTTGGTGACAAGTTTATCTTCATAACTGGACCTCACATGTGGGGCCCATTTTTTTTTTGCGAAAATGTTAATCTTTGGTAACACAGAACGTATGTTGCTGTAGAATGTTTAAGGTGTTGTTGTAGATATCTGTAATAACATCATTTGCTATGTTACCATAGGGGTCTTCAGTATGTTACTATAGAGTCCTATAGTAACTACTCAGAACCTAACACAGCTCTGATGTTACCTTAGCCCTTTTTGAGGCTCTAACAACGTGAAACTGGACTTATAGCAACATAGATTTCTGGTTGCAATAGGCCATCTATGGCGTAGTGCTGATCCGTCTTCTGGAATTGGATTTCGACTCACTTTAGAAATGTACAACGATGAGGCCTAGTCACAAAGGCCCAAGGCTCAACTACAGTCTACGGACTTCACGGATACGGCATCGACCCAACTTAGGAGCCAACACTAACCGCTACCAGCTGTCTCCCTGACCAAAGTAGTTGCAGGTATAACCATGACTTACCGCAAATGTCAGACGCATCCTTGTCTCCCGAATGAGAAGCACCCACCAGATTGCAGGACAAGTGATCCCAAGCGTTTGGGTGCAAAGTGCGGGATTATACTCCAAAGTTCCCCAATGAGGACGCACCCATTGAATGCAGGAACAGAGCTCCCAAAGCACACACCAAGATTTACCCCATATCCCCAATGAGGACGCGCCCATTGAATACAGGAGCAGACCTCTAGTACACAGGCATACCGTGCCCCTGGAGGCCTTCAACCACGGACATCCCCCTCCTAAATCATCAGGCAAACCCCTGGAGGCCTTCAATAACGGACATCCCTCCCTTAGGAGACATCCAAAGAGAGAAGTCTTCAATATCTTGCCATTATCAAGCCAATGGAGCCATCCTTCATCACCAAGTAGCTACTTCAAACAAAGAGAACGCGGGATGGACGGCCTAAAGGAGCGCGCCCTTACCCCTATGTGGGCAAGCCTCCTAACTCTTTTTAATGTCAATGTAGCTCTTATTTTCTGTCAAGTCATCACTTTGTATAATGAGGGCGCGCACGGACTCTTAGGGCGCGCCCTTACCCTTATGAGGAGTAAACCCTAAGTTTCCTTGTGTCAGTTCAATCCTAATTGCATTTATATTGTAAAAAGTTAAATGCGGAAACATTCATATTGTAGCTGGTGAGAATTTTTTAGCTATAAGAAAAATTATACGTGCTCACGAACATAATCAAATCAGGCCTTTCATAAAGTTCTTTCGAAGGCATTCGAAAGTATATTAATTGATGTTGCATTAATAATAATCAAATATATGATATAATTTGTTTGGAATACATATTGAAAACAATTCAAACCTTTTGTTTCACGCCGTCGGTAAATGGCTGCCTTTATGTTTCAACAATATTTACCTACTATCCTCGTACATTTCACTTTGTTCTTAGTTTTATCCAAAATGTGGAAAATTTGGCCAATAGTACTCATATCAAGAACAGATCATCTGGAGGAAGGAAGGAACAGATCATATATTTATCACTACAAGAAAAACGGCCATTTCCTACCATTTAAAACATACCAACAAAATTTGGTTGGAAATGACTGAGCATTTCCAACCAACAAAGAAATTGGTTGGAAATGGTGTCTGTGGGTCCCAAGTTTTGTACACGCAAGCATCAATTCCTACCAATTCTTGGTCGGAAATCAATTCCTACTAGATTTGGTCGGTTTTGGTCACAATTTGACTTTTCAACGACCCCACATTCCACATCATCATCCCTCATGTATTTTAAATTAATAAACAATTTCTGGAAAAAAAAATATCGAAATTCTGTCAGGGTCATTTCCTACTAGAGTTTGGTAGGTTTTGATGGGAAATCAAAACCAACCAAAACTTGTAGGAAATGACTGTGATGATACCCCACCATCCACGTAATTAGCCCCGTCAACAAAAACTACCAGCAACCTTTTCCTACCAACTTTGGTAGGAAAGCAAAACCTACCAATTGTGGTAGGTTTTAGTTGCATTTTCATAATGAAAGGACCCCACCTTCCACATCACAATCCCTCACATTTTTAAATTAATAAACGATTTCTTAAAATATAAATATTATTATTTTTCCAGGTACTTTTCTTACCAATATTGGTAGGAAAAGACCCGAATGCAAAAATTTTAACTTTTTCTGTGCCCCTGCTTCCATGTCATCGGTCGTGACTGTTTGTTATTGGTCCAATTATTAAGTGCATTTCCTACCAAAATTGGTAGGAAAAGATTGCAGGATGCAAATTAGGGAAAAATGTGTTTTTATTATATTTTTGTTATCGGTTATCATGTTTTTTGTTAATCAAAGTCTATGGACATAAAGATCTACTGATTTTAGTAGTAGAGGATAAAAATTAGTTGATTTAAACTTACATTCTTTTGTTTTTATGTTATTCGCTAAAACCTAATTATATCAAAAATATTTTTAAAAATATAAAGACGTATTGATAAATTAATTATTTTTTAGATGAAACGTCGTTTTGTAGTTTGACGAAGGTAAGGAAAAAAATTTAGACAAAAAAGAATTACAAAAACTTAAAGTCGTTTAGAAAACGAAAGAGTGTCGGTGTTCGGAGATTGAGTTAGAGTTTATACTCATATTTTAGGGGTTATCTAGGGTTATATTTTTCGATTTTTTTTTAAAAAAAAATTAACGATCTAACCTTACGGATGATTAAATATATTGATTTCTTAGATGTATGTAAAATTTTAAATTTTTTTACTTTAAACTCCTATATTTTTATAATGAATCTATCTATCAAAATTATAATTTATAAAATAAATTTGGGGTATGATATAGAAAATTTACCGATGATTTAGTGCAAAAGCATTGTTGGTGCAGTGGTTTAGCACTTGGTCATTCTCGGAGAGGGCACGGGTTCGATTCTGCACAACCCATTGTTTTTGGAAATTTCCGCCAAAAATGGCACGAAAAATTTGAATTTCCCTCGCACATCAAAACCTACCATTATTGGTAGGCTTTGATGTCTTAATAAAATAATAAATAAAATAAAATTAGGGGAGAATGTGTTTTTATTATATTTTTTATTATCGATTATCATGTTTTTTGTTAATCAAACTCTATGGACATAAAGATCTACTCATTTTAGTAGTGGAGGATAAAAATTAGTTGATTTAAACTTACATTCTTATGTTTTTTTGTTATTCGCTAAAACCTAATTATATCGAAAATATTTTTAAAAATATAAAGACGTATTGATAAATTAATTATTTTTAGATGAAACGTCGTTTTGTAGTTTGATGAAGTTAAGGAAAAAAATTTAGACAAAAAAGTATTACAAAAAGTTAAAGTCGTTTAGAAAACGAAAGAGTGTCGGTGTTCGAAGATTGAGTTAGAGTTTATACTCATATTTTAGGGGTTGTCTAGGGTTACACTTTTTGATTTATTTTTTAAAAAAATCAACGATCTAACCTTACGGATGATTAAATATATTGATTTCTTAGATGTATGTAAAATTTTAGATTTTTTTAATTTAAACTCCTATATTTTTATAATGAATCTATCTATCAAAATTATAATTTATAAAATAAATTTGGGGTATGATATAGAAAATTTACAGCTGATTTAGTACAAAAGCATTGTTGGTGCAGTGGTTTAGCACTTGGTCATTCTCGAAGAGGGGAGTGGTTCGATTCTGCACAACCCATTTTTTTGTTAAAAGCTCACAGCAGACACACACGAAAATAAGAGCGGGGCTGAAAATTTCAGACAAAAAAGCGAGCGGCAAAAATACCGCCCTCTCTCTCGTCTCTTTTCTTTTCACTCTCACACTCTTATCTCTTTACACTCTCACACTCTTATCTCTTTTCCATCTCTCGCACTCTCTCGACGGTAAACAAATCAAATCACTCAAACAATTGGCGTTTAATCAATTTCACAAATCGATTTGGGGCTTCAATCGATTACGGCTTCAACCAACTTCAATAAAATTAGGGTTTTCAATCGATTTGGGCTTCAATCGATTTGGGCTTGTTATCTATTTCACGTAATCCTAAATTTTTTCCCCTCAATCAATCTATTGAAGCCCTAAATTCTCAATCGATCTGCTAATTTCTCATACTCTCCACCTCCTCTTCAAGCCCTAATTTTCCATATTCTTTTGTCTCCAACAGAAACGGTGGTGCCATGGTGGGGGTGGTGGGTGTTAGCTGATGTACGGTGGTGGTGGTGGTGGTCTGGAAATTCGGGTCTTTTATTTATAATCAACACTCTTTATAGCAATCCAGAGATCTTTCTGTGTGAACTCATTAGTAACTCCTTTGATGTAAGTTCTCTTTAGTTCTCTCTTTTTTATATTTCTAATCTCGATTTGTTTGTGCTAGATCAAAAATATATTTATATAATATGTTAGGTATAACCTGATGTATATGTATGCATATTTATGTATATCTACAATAAAGATTGATTTTGTTTGGTGTTCATACATATTAATGCAGGGAGAGGAATTGTGTATATATGATAGTTGATACATATATCTATTAATTCTAGAAACCAATTTTGTTAGATTTTATTGTATGTTTATGATTTTGATTATATGTTTTGTGTTTATTGATGGGTTTGGGTTATGTACTTCCTTGTCACATTGTCATATTGTTGTGTAGTTCTGTACAGTGGAATTGTGTTGTTAATATGTAGTGTGTTATGATGTAACACACTTTTCTAATCCTTGTGTATGTTTGGGTGAGATTATTTTTTTCAATATTACGGGGAGTTGATGGTTACTGTTCTGCTGGTCCTGTAAATACACGTACACCACTGTCATCATCTTTCTGATGAAATTTTTGCTCTTGTAGAATACACATGGCACCATTCAGCGATGAATACTTGTACATTGAGATTGCAAATAAGGTTAGAAAATTAATTAGTTTTAGTTTCAGTACAAGTACTTGGTCTATGTTCTTTTTTTGTTGTGTTCATATGTGCTGCTTTATTACATATAGTGTTAATTTATTTATATTTTTATTGTAGTAATTTGCACACAAGTTAGTAGACAGTTAATTTTTTTTTATCCAAGATAGTGAAAAACACGATTTGCTGGTGGCACATGTATTTATGTATTGTATTATCTCCTCATACCTCATCAGGACAAGGTTTTTTTTTAAGTTTTGAAAATTAGAATATGTATTTGTGTCTACCCTGGTAACTAGTTGTGTACAGTTGAGAATTTTGGTTTACTTCCTTGTCAGATTGTTGTGGAGTCTTCAAAACAGCGTGTTCTTACTTCTCAACATAAAAAAATAGGAAATCTAATGGAGTCTCAGCATATAAATAGGAAATTTGATGGAATGGCCATTTTTTATTTTAAATATCAAATTCTGGTACATGGAAATGAACCTCATTGCCCATTAACTGCTAGCCCCAGTTTACAGTTTAGAGAATCCTTGTGGCTATCTTTGAGCTTCTGCCCTCTGTCTCTTCCCCCTTTCCCGAGTTAAAATAGTGTAAGTTGTGACATCAACTATCTCTTTCTCTGTTACAAAAGTTTGCTGCAAAAAAATTGTAATGTACCTCTTCTAGGGACTGTCATTTTGTGCATTTATATAATGTGTTAGGTATAACCTGATGTATATGTATGCATATTTATGTATATCTACAATAGAGATTGATCTTGTTTGGTGTTCATACATATTAATGCAGGGAGAGGAATTGTGTATCTATGATAGTTGATACATATATCTATTAATTGTTGTCTTGCTGTCTTCTTCTTCATTGTGTGATAATTGCCTTTCTTTACTAGCAGTTAAGCATCAAACTTAAGATGAAAATTTTCAACCATTTAAATCAACGTATCTTATTATTTCTAATTTGGTCTGTTAGTAAACTAAAATTTGCTTTATCAATTGCTTTCCTTTTTTTCGCAAGAGAGGTCTAAATTTCATGCTGGTTAATCTTGCTTTATTTCATATCTTCAAAATTATCTAAATCAGATGCTTGTTACCAGAATTTTCTAATTTTGGTAACGAAATCTTGTATATCCATTTAAATCAGGCTGGCAACATTTAATTGAATTGCTCAACTAGGCTGGCAACATTACTAATTGAACTGTGCCACTAAATAAGTCTTATTATAGTGGGAGAGGGAGAGGGGAGGGGAGGGGAGCGGAGGGGGTGGGGGGCAAGTATGCCCTCTCGAGTAGATTATTTGTGTTGGAGCTAGCAAATGGAAAATGAAGTGTTTAGGGGATATACGTGGCCTATAATAGAGGCAATTTTGGGATGTGCCTATATTTCCTGATTTGCTTTCAACTCTTTACAGGTTTTTTAACTTGTCTGGTTATTAAAGTTGTTAAAACTACCTTGTTCGATTAGATATGCATTTTGTTAAATTATAAGTACTTACTCTTATGTCTTGTCTTACTCTTGCTTTTCATGATAAATCAGGCCCATGTAGAGTATGAAACAGAGAAGAGACATTATGCACATGTTGATTGCCCAGGGCACGCAGATTATGTGAAAGTATGCTTTATAATCGTTTTTCAATGTTTTTGCCTCCCTTCCCCAATTAATATGTTGCATATTACTTTCGTCCCAGCCAATGAGCTTAGGTGTTTGAACTGAAAAGAGCAAATTCTGTTATCCAGTTTTTCTTTTTTAAATATCACAATTTTCTCATGTCGCATTTCTTTTGGGTTCCAATACCTCGTGTTGGTTCATTTATGTCTGTTTGCTTACATTTTTACTTTAAAGTTCTCAAGAACCTGCTATTTGTTCTAAAATTGCAGAACATGATTACTGGAGCGGCACAAATGGATGGAGGGATTCTTGTTGTATCCAATTGTTCGGGGTTCGGCTTTGTCTGCTTTACAAGGAACAAATGAAGACCTCGGGAAAAAGGCAATCCTAAAATTAATGGAAGTTGTGGACCAGTACATAACTGATCATGTTCGCCAACTTGATAAGCCTTTCTTAATGCAAGTTACTAGTTAAGGTTGAAAATCAGTTTGGAAACTTGTTGGATGTTTTAATCTAATTGCAAGTAATTTTAGTTACTAGTCATTGTATAATTATAGTGTATTATTTGGTTTGGATGTTATGATTGATGTTGATGAATGTGGATTGTGGATTGTACAATTGTTTGTACAGGAAATGACCAAAACAAAAAGAATTTTTCAAAAAGAAAAGCCACCATTTCCTACCAAATCTGCACATTTCCTACCAAGCTTACCATTCGAAACCCAGAATGGTAGGAAATGCTTGGTAGGAAATGCTAATTTACATGGTTTCTGATATAAAACCAACCAATTGACATATTAGAAATTGGTAGGAAATAGATCTTGACTGAAGTCAAATGTGATGTGGCAAAAATGACTTGGACTGGTCCCACTTGACATGTGGATGACATGTCAACATTGGGGGACCCCTTTAAGCTGACGTGGCTCTTGACGTGTCAAGTGATGTGTCAAGGCCCCCACATGCCAAGTGGCTGCCCATGTGGGGGCCTTTTAGAAATAACCTAGCAATTCCTACCATTAAGCATTTCCGACTTGAGCAATTCCAACCAACGGGTTTGGTTGGAATTGAGTCCATTTCCGACCAAAATGTGGCCATTTCCAACCAATTGAATGGTAGGAAATGGCCGTTTTTCTTGTAGTGTATCCTTCAAAAAGAAAAGAACAGATCATCTGGAGCATTCTCTATAACTATAGTGAACTCATGATCGACATAAACCTACTAAGGAAAAGTGTGCTAATTATAAATATGTTTAATACTAATAAACTTTCGTTCCATGCAATTGCTTTTACATGATAGAAGACCACTTTATTTCCTCTTCATGTAGTAATTATTAAATTATATGATGGAGAAGTGTCTTGCCTTGTTTGAGGTGAAGCCAGCAGTTGTTCGTATAAAATATAAATTCATATTTACTTTGCTGGTTTTCGATCACAACAAAATTTTGATAGGCTGATAATATTCAGAGTTAATGTTAAGTTACCAGTTTTCCTAATAGCTAAGGGATATATATATTAACAACTAAATTTTTCAAGGGTGTTAGCCGGAAATGCATGGGGTTCGATATCCAACTCATAACAGAATGTATCAGTATCACAATGATAGTATTTTATAGAAATGGAGAAAATTTCCGGTGGCTTTATTTAAATAGTGCGGCAGCTTTATGTCTGTATTATCTCAAAGTTCTTAGTTTTGGTTCAACAAAATAAAAAAACCCAGCTTAGTCCCTGCTAAACTTTTTATTTAAGCTTGATACAAACAAAGCATATTGCGATACAATAATAGAAGAGAAAAATTTCAAATAACACTGAACAATAAGGGATCATGGCTGCAGCAATAACACGTAATATTTGAAAAATCCAATACGTCCTCAATCAAAACGCGCCTGTAACTGCTGGACAGTGTTTTGGTTAAGTTGGAAAGCCTTGGCAAGAATATCAGCAGATATATCAGGATTGGCTCCGAATACAGCATTTGCAATGGTGATAACCCCTGGATTTTGGCTGCTAAGAGCAGCAATCACCATTGCATTATCATGTCCAATATTTTGCTGATAGTGTATGAGTCCTTCGGGGAACACAAACACATCACCTTCGTTAAGGACTTTGGTGATATGACGATTTTCTGTATTTGAAGTCACAAATCCAACCCTCAATGTACCTTTAATGACTGTCAAAATTTCAGTAGCACGAGGATGGGTGTGTGGAGCATTGATTCCCCATGGTGCAAAGTCGATACGAACAAGAGAAATGCCGAGTGTGTTGAGCCCAGGAATCGTAGCAACATTAACTGTAGTAACATTTGAACCAACTTTATTGGATGATGTGTCACCAGCTATGTTCAATCCGCTAGTAAAGAAGTCGTTTTCAGTTACAACCTTGGGGTCCTTGCAAACTAGTCCGTTCACCAAAACTGAAAGAAGAAGCAAATTTGTAGGTTGATTTGTAGTGCACAATTAGTAAAATGTAGACAAGAAAAGATAATGACAAAATGATAAATACCTGGGCTATTGGCATCAGCAACACAGAAATCCTGCAGAGGATTATTATCAGTCGCCAAAGCAACAAAGGAAGTCATAGTAGTTATAACGAGACACATGAAAAGAACTTTAAAGCCGCTTGATGAAACCATCTTCAAACTTTTGGTAACAATTATAATCTGTATAAAAGAGTTGGAGAAACTGTTAGAGAACAAATGACGAGGCTTTAACTTAGAGTTGAGTTGTGAAGATATAGATCTTGTGTAGGGCTTATATAGAAAATTTTACGAGGGAAAGTGTGACAAATAGGATAAAAGAGACACAAATTTTGCTTACAAATGGCACTGACATAGTCCTTGATGTAATTAGAATGAGTCTAATTTAATTACATATTTGCACAGTCAATACACGGATGTAGTAAAAATGCCAATTCCAGGTATGAGATCGAGAATTGAAATGGTAAAACTATGTACTTTGTATTATTTCTATTCTATTATAATAGATTAAACTTTGGTTGGTATTAAAATAATTTTACTTAATAACCCTTACTTATTTATTATGAAAAAATATTAAATAATAAAATTAAATGTTTATAACCAATTACCTTTTTAGCTAAAACATATTACAGATTTTTTCTAACAAAATCTCTTCTTTTCTAAAAATATTAGGGACAATTTTTTTTTTTAAATTACTTTTTCTGTTTTTCTTACTGAAATCCTTTTTTCTTCTAAAATAATCACCGGCAATTCGGCAATCCATTTACTTATTTATTTTAAAACCTATTTTAATAATTTTAATTATTAAATTTAAAAAAAATCCTATTTTAATAATTTTAATTATTAAATTTTAAAACAATATTTTCAAAAAATATCACGGAAAATTAACTTTTTTAAACGAAACATGTTACATTTTCTATTTTTGCTTACTAAAACACCTACTTTTCCAAAAATATAAGCGACAAACCTTATTTATTTATTTTAAAATATATTTTAATATTTTTAATTATTTAAAAACGTTTAGCTATTTTAAAATTCCTACTTATCTTTTTAACAAATACAATTAATAAAATATTAAAATATAAATAATAAAACAAAAATTAATAATTGGTGCATCGAGTTTTAAGCTGATTAGGTTAAAAGCCTATCCAAAAGATCTTCTTTAATTAATTGTTAAATGCATATATAGGTGCACTATTTCTCGTTTTTTCCAAGAAAAATATAGGGCATGTTTGGGTCAGTAAACTTATACATTATAAGTTGATAAGACGGTGTTTGTGTAATCAACTTATTTTGATAACTTATAACTTATAAATTGATAAGTTGAATGTTAGAAATCACTAACATTTTACTTAACTTATCAACTTATTATTTGATTTCTTTATTTTTCTAATATTTTATATTTTTACATTTGTGTTTTTAAATATTTTTTTAATTTAAAATACAAGTGTTGAATTCATTGTATTTAAAAATTATTTTTTCAAATTTAATTTAACAAATTCTTCAATAACTTAAAAGTAAATTTATCCAAACACCCAAGTCAACTTTTTATGATATCCCAAACAAGCACATAATAAAAAACCAACCAACTCGATCTTTTTTTAATGATACTAATAAAATAGCTAACTGTCAGCAGATGCTTTCAAAATACAATGTATTCAGCAAATAATTATAAGACAATTCAACCCTCGTGTAAGTTTATTTTCCTGCAGTTGGTAATGAAATTGCATGCGTTTGAATCCATTTCACCTGCTAAACACTTACATATATAAGTTATAAATCGATACCATTGGTGGCCCCTAGTTTTTTCATTCTTGTCATGCTTGCAAGGTCACTGCAGGAAGTCTAATTTTTTTTTTTTTGTAAAACATTATAATTTTATATTAGATAATAATTTTGAATGCAAGAGAAGGGGCAAGAGATAATGGGGCAATCCCGAGAGCAAAAGCTCAAGATTCATGTGATTAAGTGGCTAAGATAGGAACAAACTCCAAATCTTAAATAACAAATATTCAAATAAGTAAGAGAATATATATATATACTAGACTATATTCTCCTTAGGATCATTTTCTTGTCACTTGCCAATCCTTATTATTGTAGTACCCTCCTCCCAAGAGATGTCCAACAAGCGAGTCATCAACGTCCCGACAGTCACACCATGTTCCTCGATGACTTGTTCATGTGGATCCGTTACTACAACAACTTTCACTTGCAGTCTACCATTATCCCAAACCCAACCGGAAAGAGGACACTAGTTGCTACAACATCAAACCCAACCAGGGCTTCAAGTTCTACAACATCGACACACGGATTAGATAAATCAAAAAGTAACCCTACGTGATCGGGATAACAAGTGTTCAATTTGTTAACATACATTCCAGGCAGTGAGATCCCTCTCCTACAGCATATCCAATAATTTCTATGCTCTCATTTTCTAATTCACCAAGAGCTTCATTTATGCCCAAACAACCATGCCTTTCACTCTGCCTCCTCGCATTTACACCATAATTCAGAATTTTTTCAACAATGCATATGCACTGTGCTTGAGAAGCAACATCATCATCATTAGTACACCTCGCATAAAACATGTGAGGTATCTCACTTTTAACTAGGCACGGCCTCTGAATCAGCAAGTCTAAATTCCCCGAAATCCTCATAAATGACTTCAAAGCAAGCATGACATTCTCAAGAGTCTAATGTAAAAAGACACCAGGCATTTCTCTGTTAAAAAGGCTCAAGCATAGACGGCTCAATGACTTATCGACAAACAATTGAAACAGAGCAAACTGTTGTCTAGCACAAATGGATCTCTTATAGTAATTAATACCATGAACAAAGTTACAACAACCATTCCCTAACAAATTGCTTATATCGACCCAAAGTAAGTATTGTTAATTGTTCAATCTGTATCGTCACTTGAAGTCTAATTAATTGAACTAAACCTACAAATTTAATTAATTTAATTTATCTTTTAATCAAGTTGTTCATATGATATTTTCCGAGTAGTAGGGATGGCAACGGATTGGTGTTAGCTAGGGCCGGTTTCATAAAATTCAAATTCTAATATTTTTGGATTTTGAAATTAATTTATAATTCATATTCAGATTCATTGTGTTTTGGATTGGATCAGGTTTCTTCGTATATGCAATATTGAGAATAATGTGTATCCAATTAACTTGACTTACTTTATATGAGGTTAAACGACACTCTAACTCATGTTTTACACTCAAATTATTGACTGTGCAGATACCCGGACCCACACACTTCTTAATCAATTAACATCTTCAAATATAATATATTACTGCGTCCTTTCATTTCTATACCTTTCCATTTTGGATGTTTCTCTCATTTCTATACATTTTAAAAATAATAACTTTTAATAATATAAAACACATTACACCCACTACTTTTCTCGACTATCTCTATTATATAATAATTTAAAACACTATTACACCATCTATTTTCCTCTAATCTATTATTAAGAAGCAATGTATATTAATCAACCCGACAGAGGGAGTACAAGATACTAAACGAAATCAAAAGTCAAAATAATACTTCACCAGCTCCATGCAAATAGTCTAGTTAAAATCTTTTTTGTCCTTTATTTAGGGTTCGATTCTAGCCTCCTAAGATTTATTAAAAAATGGATAATACTTAGTATCTCATAATAAAAGTATCACCAAAACATAACACATGCACTTAATTTAAAAGATCATAAATCATAAAAAAAAAATGCATTGCATCACCAAAAATAGATAAAATCACTAACAATTAAGAGCAACATCACTAGATTTTTACCTTCACGGCGTATAGACATTCTATAATAGCTTTTGAAGTTCTGCAACATCATTTACAAACATGTAAGTATAAAAAAATGAGAATAATAGGGATTATTGTTAATATATCTATTTCATACACATACCTGAGATGATTTGGTGATTTTATGGTGTCAAATTTGAATCGTGAAAAAGAGGTCTGATAAAGCTTCATCTCCACTGAGTATTTCAATTTTAATTGAGGTTTTGATGTAGTTTCAGTGATTTATCAATGAAGGCGGACTGAGTGGGTAGTTGTACAATTAAGCGAGGATTTAATTGCTCCAACGGTTTTATTCAATTTAACAGATGTAGGCTTGATTTTGCTCTTAATTAGCAAAATACCACATAAGTTTTTGGGCCTAGTGGGCTTGATTTCACCTAGTTATCAGTTCTCACAATTGTTGGGTTCTCATTAGAGTAGCCATCTCTCTATATATATATATATATATATATAAAATAGGGCCGCGCTCCATTGAGAACCCCCAATATTGTGAGATATGAGATCTAATCGTAGTCATTCATTAATATACCCTATATTAATCTCCCACCACTCATTAAATTTATTAATATTTTAATATTCCATCACCCCCACCCATCCATCACCTTCGCGAACCTCTATTTCCGGCAACCACTAACTCCGGTCACCATCTCCGGCGACCAATTCCGCCAACCCAAAAAATCACCACCGGAAAAAAAAATCACCACACTATCGTCACCTCCGACCAGTACCAAAAAACAAAAAATCACCACCAGAAAACACAAATCACCATCTGTTATAATCACAAATCACCATCTGTTATAAAAAATCATCACCGTCACACGGAAATCACCATCATGTCCTCCAAAATTCTGCCATCTTTCCCGACCACTACTTCCTACCAGTGTCCACCGCCAATAAATCACCAGTTTTATATCAAAATCACCATATTAAACCGCCAAAAATACTGCAGTAAAACAAAAATCACTACAATTAAGCCACCACAAGACCACCACATTTGGACGCCATGTCCGAACACCAACTCCGACCACCATAAACAAATCACCAATATTAGAAACAAATCACTAGATTTAAATTAAAATCGCAACCATGAACCACCACAATTAATTATCCCCCTTCGCCACCATTACTACCACTGTACCACCACCATTATCTACATAAAACATCGACTATCAACAGGGCTAAATTCCAAACAAACAAAATCAACAAATCAGCATAACGTTTCAAAAATCACCAGAGTTACTATTAATCACCGCCGACGAATTTTCAGATCTAAGAACATCATAAAACGGCACACTTGTATAATAAGCAATCGAGTATTGAAATTCGAAGCAGTTTGAAGGTGAAACAACATCGGTGGTGGTCGAAAAGGGAAGGAAGGGAGAGAGGAGGAAAGAGAACAGTACCAACTAACCGGAAAAGAAAACAGGGCGAACTCGTTGGAAAAATACATGAATTCGCTTATATATGTATGTATAGGTATGTGTAGATGGGTTAGGAAATGATTGTGGAAGGTGAGAGAAATGAAACGATGAGTAACTGACAGGCAGGAGAGAAGAGATAACAGATGTACAGTTCAGATTATAAATATTTTTATAAAATAGAGTTTTTATAAAATAGAGGGCTGAGATTAGATCTCAGTTCTCATTTTAATATATATATATATATATATATATATATATATATGCCATCAATATATATATAAAGGAGCATACGCGGGAGGTTAGGTGGCGCCTATAGGATCGCCTCAATCTATTTTTCTAATTTTCTAGAATTTTTGAATTTTAAATACTAATAAATAAAAAAATACCCTTTAACATATTACAAGTAGAATAGGTGTTTGAATTTATAGAGAAGAATAATTTATATAGGAGATATAATTCAAATTTTTTAAAAAGACATATATTAAATGTTTTATTAGATGGAGAATAAATTTTCGAATTTATAGAAAAAAAGAATTTGAATCTTAAAAATATATATAATCATGTGCGAGTTTATAAAAGAGAATGGCGTACAGTCTCGCTTATACATGACTTACATAATTTCGTGTGTAAACTAACATAACCCCTAGGTCGTAACCCCTAAACCACAAAACCCTAAGCACAATCTATTATTATAAGTATTATTTTATAAAATTTTCAATCAATAACATGTTCGGTATCTTCAAAGAAGTGTAAAAAATAAGTTAGGCAAAGGTATTAACAAAATTTTTATAAAAAAAACACACAACGGTTTTTTTAAGAATAAACTTTTGTTGTACTTTACTTTCCACGACGGTTGTTTTGTAGAAACCGTTGTGTGATTACCACAACGGTTTTTTATTTATAAACTGTTGTCTGAATGATTTTACTACAACGGTTTTACAACTTAAAAACAGTTGTGTGACTTTTTTTTTTTTTTTTTGAATTTCTCGTTCGTGACAAACTTTAATTGTGAACTTTGTTTGAATAATAAAGTTTATGTTTAATTGACACACTTAATTATAGGATAATATTCTTAATTAAGCCGGATATCATAGTTTGTAGTTCTCTTATCATATTAAGACTTTCGTATTATCCTCGTTATTATACTTAACAACATATAAAATGTACATATTTTTCTTTGTCGGACCAAGGACACCACACAATTTACTAAACATACAAGTCGGGAATGGCGTACAGTCTCGCTTATACATGACTTACATAATTTCGTGTGTAAACTAACATAACCCCTAACTCGTAACCCCTAAACCATAAAACCCTAAGCACAATCTATTATAATAAGTATTATTTTATAAAATTTTCAATCAATAACATGTTCGGTATCTTCAAAGAAGTGTAGAAAATAAGTTAGGCAAAGGTATTAACAAAATTTTTATAAAAAAAACACACAACGGTTTTTTTAAGAATAAACCTTTGTTGTACTTTACTTTCCACGACGATTTTTTTGTAGAAACCGTTATGTGATTACCACAACGGTTTTTTATTTATAAACTGTTGTCTGAATGATTTTACTACAACGGTTTTACAACTTAAAAACAGTTGTGTGACTTTTTTTTTTTTTTTTTTGAATTTCTCGTTCGTGACAAACTTTAATTGTGAACTTTGTTTGAATAATAAAGTTTATGTTTAATTGACACACTTAATTATAGGATAATATTCTTAATTAAGCCGGATATCATAGTTTGTAGTTCTCTTATCATATTAAGACTTTCGTATTATCCTCGTTATTATACTTAACAACATATAAAATGTACATATTTTTCTTTGTCGGACCAAGGACACCACACAATTTACTAAACATACAAGTCGGGAATGGCGTACAGTCTCGCTTATACATGACTTACATAATTTCGTGTGTAAACTAACATAACCCCTAATTTGGGTAACGGAGCGCGTGCTGGATTCACTGAATAATTTTTTTTAAATGATTTCTTTGACGATCCAACTGTACGGATGTTAAAATATACTCATTGTAGTGTTGGTAAAAAATAATAAAAAAAATTAAAGGTCGGATTGTAGGACATTATAACAAAAAAGTAGTATTAATACAGATTCGGGTAACAGAGCACGTGCTGGATTCACTGAATAATTTTTTGAAATGATTTCCTTGACGATCCAACCGTACGGATGTTAAAATATACTCATTGTAGTGTTGGTAAAAAATAATCAAAAAATTTAAAGGTCGGGTTTTACGACATTATAACAAAAATTTAGTATTAATATTGATTCGGGTAATGGAGAGCACGTGCCGGATTCACTGATAAAAATATCATGATGAAAATGTTAAAATTTTCTTATAAAAATTAAGAATTGAAGAAAAAAGTGATTAATCAAATGAAAAAAATAAAATATATTTTTAAGATTAATAATTATATTTTTATAATTACAAGAATACTTAATAAATGTTAAATGTTTTTTGCGCACACACACAAAATAAAATCGGCTGAGCGGCAAAAATACCGCCCAATCCAAATCTACTCTCTCTGGCTCAAATATATATTTTCATTTCCCTCTCTCTCTTTTTCTCTGGCTCTCTCGCTCTACTCTCTCTGGCTCAAATACACACTCGAACAAAACACCGCCCTTTCGATTTAACAAAACACACTTAATCACCTCTCTCTAGATCTGCTCCCTTACTCTTAATCTCTCCGTCCCTGTCTCTTTTTCATACACTACAAATTAGGGCTCTTCGATTTGGGCCTTTTTCGAATTAGGGCTTCTTTGACTTGAATTCAGGGCTCGATTTGGGGTTTAAAGCAAGGCTTCAATTTATAGGTATAATCGTCTTTCTTTTATGGTTTGTAAGGGCTTCAATTTGTAGGTATAAAGCTTATAAGGTCCCTCCTGCTTTGGTTGCTGAAGATCGACTCAAATGCCAATTATCTGTTGACATATTCAGTTGTAAGGTTTTTTTCTTTGATATAGTTGCACTCACCAAAGCAGGGTTATTCTTGAACCCTATGATAGTGGCTTGTTTTCTATTCCCTCCGATTTGAGTATATTACCACCATCTTCGCAGGAGAAGAAGATGATTCAGAACTAAGTTCAGCTGTAAATGACCCAAATAATTCTGAGGTTCCAGAATATAAACCTAATGGAATTGGACAAGAACAACTGGAGGGCCAGTTTGAATCTATTTTGGCAATGCCTTCCACTATGGCTTTTGATTTAAAATATCTCTTCGATAGTTTGAAAACCAAGAATGTGAAGAAAATCCCTAACGAAGAATCCAGGTTTGGTGAACTTCTCCTCTGCTATCGTAATTTACCCGAATTAGATCTATTCATGCTTTTCATATAGAATGTGCAATGTCCATTAATTAGCCCAAACCAAGACTTATAAACTAACCAAATGTCCATTTGTTTTTTATGGTATACACTGGTTGAAATTCATTTTAAGGAGCCACTGTGTATTGCTCTTGACGAGCTACTTTCTTACACAAGTTCCCATTCTTTCCATATTCCTACTTAAATGTTTATGGATTCCATCACCTTTAGAAGTATAATTTATTTTCTGCCGAGAGTACAAGTTACGCTTTTCAACTTAGGGTACAATATTTTCCCTAATAATTAGGCATACTGCAACTTGGTTCTGATTTAAGAGTTCACGGACATCTGACCACTAGTAAATCCTAGGAATATGGCAATCTGGCCATAGTTTAAAGATAAAAAATGGTTCTTTGGCTAAAAGCTATAATGGATGATTCGAATGTTTTCTTTCCTCACTCTTGAAGCAGACTGACAATGTAAGTTCGATTGTAGGACTGCGGTAGCCACTCGTTTCCAGCGTGCATTCATACAACTTCTTTATAATGCTCAATTTGAAGAATTGTCTGAGGCAGACCTGATGTTGACCTCTGCATTGAATACTGATTATCTTCTTACATTGCCGATATATGTCGACTGGAAGAAAGCATCAGAGTCTAAAGCAATTATATTCAGGTGAATAGTTGTTCTCCTTATTCCCTTTGCACTTTTCAATTTCTATCAAGATCCTATAATTGTCTTAATTTATTGGTGGAATGCTTAACCTAAAAATAGAAAGAGGTCTAACAACCGACCTACCAACTTCAATAAGAGGCCTTGAAAGTAAAGAAATATTCCATAGAGTATATTTTAAAGCTTAATAAAGAGAGGAAAATTGAACTCTCAAACTATCACTCCTGATCCTATATATCTAATACAGGACACATTATTAGATCTAAGATAGTTTTAGTAGTATAGCTTATAAATTAAAACTAGAAGTAGTTTTGCACAATGATGCATGATTGTTTTAAACTTAAATTGAATTAAACCATTCTTTGTCTTATTTATTGGTGTTTTGTTCTAGTTAATCGTAATTTGAACCCTATAATGTAGAAGAAAATTCTATTCAACTTCTAATTCTGTCTTATTAATGCTGCTTTTTTGAATTCTCTGTATTTTAATTGGGGTATATGTGAATTAATGACTGTACATTCTGCTTTTATCTTGCTTCATTTTATTGTTGTGAGCATGATTTTGACCACTTGAAAATTGTTTATATTATTCCTTACATTTTCTATTCTAATATCACTTCTTTATACATATATAACCAGGTTTTTTTTACTGTAACAAATGTAGCAATTCTTGCCTTTCAGTCTGTGACTGCTCTGTTTTCTTGTATTTAGCTACAGGAACATTAATCAGTGCTACTGGTATGCAATTACCAGGGGTCATTGACGAATTGTTCTATTATACTGGTCCCCTTGGTGCTGTTTTCTCAGATTAGCTATTACGTGAAGTGTCTTGTCGTGCAGGGCTGATTACTGAATAATAAAATCTAGTAATAGTTGAGACAAAAATTTTATTCAACCTGAAATACGGTTTAAGAATGATATCAAAGTAATTAAAGATAGCTGGGCTCCAAAATATAACTAATACTCTTGAAACTAATGACTGACATTGCATCAAACATATTACAACTCGTGTTTTATCTAATAGTTAGAAAAGACTGAATAAGGATTTTATCTTGTTAATGCACACAATAAGGATTTTATCTAATATGTTTTATCTAACATATTCTAAAATAAGGATTTTTTCTTGTTAATGCACACAATAACAACAATGGTATAATATTATTTCATATTATATTTCACTGTAGGCTCTTTCAAGAACTTAATGTTAATAATCATATAGCACACGTTTCCTAATGCATATTACTCATTGAGAGATTAATACATTCAAAATCTAACAAGGTGACACAAGAACAAGTGTTTTATATCTTTGTATGAGATAACAAAAATGGATGTCACTATTTGCAGAGAACGTACTATATAAAACAACTATATACTTTAACTTAGTGTTACCATGAAAGATTAAATCACAATTACAGGAAACTATCAAAAGATATAGCAGCTGAAGAGTGAAATATAGTCTATGTATTGCCAATACAGAAGATATAGCAGCTGGAGTACTTCAGCTTAAGTTTTTTTTTAAGTTAATCACTTTTAACCTCTAATATGAGTGTGCTGGTTGTCCTTTAATATGAGTGTGCTGGTATTCTGTTAGCAGCCAAGTTAGCAGCCAAGTACTAACAGGAAAAAATCAGTTCAGACACAAGCTGAAATTCTCAGGATACTGCTCTCCAGGGTGAATGCAATGCTGCTACTTCAGATGATAAGTTGTGGCATGTTCTTCAGATGTTAGTAAGAGTGCTGGAATTCCAGCCAATCCCAATGACAGCCTCCAACCCCATCTACCTTCTATTCTGTTTCAAGATTTTAACAGGTAGACTCAGTAACATTTACATATGCCACTAGGAAAAACACATTAAAGTACATATTTTGCACAAATGATGTAAAAAAACATGGTGACGGTCTTACTTTGCTGTCCCATAGTTAACAAGGTTGGCAAACAGAAGGTGGTTCAGGTCCTGGCCACCGAGAACAGGACAGGTCTCCCAAACTGTCCAAGACGAAGAAGAGGCTAACTGATATGCTATGGACATGTAATGGCGTAACTATTTAACTTAAGTGAAGGTTTCAGTCTCTACTTTTGGGGTATGTGCATCCGAAAATCTGATGTTGTTGAACATATTTAACTTAATTAGTTCGTGAATTTTACTTGGTTGGATGTGTTGGTTGTAATGGTTTATTGAACACGATGGAATGGAATGGCTGTTTGTTTTGGTTTTAGTTTGGCTTCTTTATATTGTCAGTTTGGTTTCTTTATATTGCCAGTTTGGTTTTTTAATTTTGTTATATAAAACCATTGTCTCTTGTTATTTTAGGTAATTGGACTATAATGAAAACTGTTGTCAAGCATTGTACTAGGCAATGTGTTGAATTTTCTATGAAACCATTGTCTATTAAGCTAGGTAACAACTTCTTGTTAAAAAAAACCGTTGTCCAAATACATTACTTCAATACAAGCATATGAAACCATTGTGGTAAAGACATCAGACAACAGATACTTAATTTCAAACCACTGTCCATAGAGATTTTTTACAAGCAATATACTAATAAAAACCGTTGTTTTAAAAATAATTCAACGTATTTTATGCTAAACCATTGTCGTAAACACTTCAGACAACAGTTTTTTGTCCAATACCGTTGTCTATCAAAATCAGAAACAAGTGTTTTAGAAACAAAAATTGTTGTGGTTCTGCTAATGTTCAAACATGTGTATCTTTTTAAACCATTGCCTAACAGCTTTCAGACAACAGGTATTTAAAGAAAACAATTGTGCAAGTCAAGAATAGACAACAGTTTTTAGAAAGGAAACCATTGTGTTAAACTATTAAGACAATGGGGTTGTTCTACTAAAACCGTCGTAAATATTTAGATCACACAACACTCTTTTGGAAAATAAAGCCTTGTCTGAAAATTAAAATAACAACATTTTCTAGTTAATAAACAATTGTTGATTTATTTGTCAGACAATGGTTTCTACAACAACCGTTGTTGTTCACGCGTTTCAGACAACGTTTTCTAAGACCAAAACCGTTGTCTGTAGGGAATCAGACAACGGACTCCGTTGTCTGAGCTGCGTAACAGACGGCATCTCAATAGACAACGGTTTTCTAGGGCATCAGACAACGGGCAAAAAGCCTTGTCTGATTCAATTATTCTTGTAGTGAAATGTAGTTTTTAAAAATGACATTTAATTGATAAGTGGACAATTAATTTGAAACAAATTTTTTTTTTCAAAAGGGAACAAAAAAGGGGACAAGTATATTGAAACAGAGAGTAGTTTGCATCAATGAAAAATAAACATTTTTCTGTGGCAAGAACCAATAAGTAAGATCATGAACAAAATCCATCAGCTTTTGTTGCATTTTTTGACATTCTTGGGCAAAACAACTACAAATCATCATATTTGTTCAGGGATTCCAGTAACCTAAGACTGAAGAAGCTAAGATCGTAACACATAAATTTGAAATTGAAGGAATCTAAGACATGATGACCGAGATGAATATTTTGTTCTATGACAAATTGCTACATTATCAACACTTGGAAAACAAGTCAGAGGTTTTGAAGATGTCTCTTTTTTTGCACAAGTAATGTTGAAACTTAAAATATATTAAAATATATTGTGATACAATTATTAAAGATTAAAATCAAGAATGTCAAATAACAGTAATAATTAAACAATAGCTGAACAATGGCTTAACAGCCATAAGTAATAATTTAATAAATTCAAAACGTTCATCTTCTTAAAATCGCGCCTGCAACTCCTGGACTGTGTTTTTGTTAAGTTGGAAAGCCTTGGCAAGAATGTCAGCAGATATATCAGGATTGGCTCCAAATACAGCATTTGCAATGGTGATAACCCCTGGATTTTGGCTGTTGAGACCAGCAATTGCTACTGCATTACCGTATCCAATATTTTGTTGGTAATGCACAAGTCCTTGCGGGAACACAAACACATCACCTTCGTTAAGAACTTTGGTGATATGACGGTTTTCTGGGTTCGAAGTGACAAATCCAACCCTCAATGTACCTTTGATGACTGTCAAAATTTCAGTAGCACGAGGATGCGTATGTGGTGCATTGATTCCCCACGGTGCAAAGTCAATACGAACAAGAGAAATGCCGAGTGTGTTGAGTCCAGGAATTCTAGCAACATTAACTGTAGTTACAGCTGATCCAACTTTACTGGATAATGTGTCACCTGCTACATTCAATCCGCTAGTAAAGAAGTCATTTTCAGTTACAACCTTGGGGTCCTTGCAAACTAGTCCGTTCACCAAAACTGAAAGAAGAAGCAAATTTGTAAGTTGATTTGTAGTGCACAAGAGTAAAATGTAGACAAGAAAAGATAATGACAAAACAATACATACCTGGGCTATTTGCATCAGCAACACAGAAATCCTGAAGAGGATTATTATCAGTCGCCAAAGCAACAAAGCTAGTCATAGTTATAACGAAACAAATGAAAAGAACTTTGGAGCCGCTTGATGAAACCATCTTTGAAAACTTTTGGTTATAACTATTATGTGTATTAAAGAGTATGATAAATTTTAGGATAAAAGAGAAAGAATGACGAGTTATGAGAATTGAGGAATTGAGTTGTGAAGATATGGATCTTGTCTGAGGCTTATATAGAAAAGCTTTAGAAGGGGAAGTGTGACAAAAAGGACAACAGAAACAATTACTATTTCTTAAAGAAAGCAATTGACCTAGTCCTTTATAGTGAATTTTCAATGACGGAAGTAGTAAAATAGCCGATTCAATATTTGACGCGATCGAAATATTGAAGTGGTAAATCTATTTATAGTATTTAGTATTCATTTAATTATCAATACCTCTTGGGCGCGTCAACCTAGTGACATAATTTCGCCTAAAGTCTATCAATATAAGTATGTTGTCCATGCCCGCCGAGTATGTTGTCTGCAGCATGATCAAATAGTATACAGCTGGGGTTAAAAGTGGAAAACCGATAAACAGTAAAAATCATACCACCAATGTAATTCGCTTTTTTAAATAAATTTGTTAACTTCATGATGTCATTAAGGGTTGGAAAATTAAAATATTAATTTTACATTGGTTACCTTGTATATATTAAGGCTCAAGTGCAGTGTTAAAAATCATTCTTTAATCCGATTAATGACCAAGTAATCGAGAATCAGTAAGTTACCACATCTGATTATGAATAATAACTGGAAAAATCTTTATCTGATGTAGTCAAGAGCAATATATCTGATGTCAGAATATAAAAATATTAATTTGTTTTTCTAGTGGATACCGGTTAGTATCCAACTTTTTGAAACTTTGTTAACTGATTTTGTTTTTTAATAATTAGGTTTATATGTCTTGCAATTGAGTATCTTACAATAATTGAGTATCTGTTTCAACAAATTCTACCGTGAGTCAGAATTCCAGAACCTGGAACGATAAGTGATAAGCTTTTAACCACATAAGTTTTTTTACCGCGTTCTTGTTAACTGATTTAATTAGCTGGGGGCGTGAAATTTTGAACCCCATTTATTTTGTCACGAAGATTAATGTACAAAAATTCATATATGAAATGCAAACTTTTGGAAAGATGTTCTTTACATTCATTACATAATTGTATTTTCATTCATGATAATAAATTAAATTACATATACAAATTTTATGTCAAAATGCCGCTCTCAAAATCTCAGGCTCACACAAAGATGTATAAAATAGAATAAGAGGACATGTGACCTAACCTGCAACACATTTTGTACATTTGACACTATCCATGTGAGGAACCATGTGAGGAAACTGTGTGACAGATTCAAACGCAACAAAGATAAAACGCACGGATTAATTCAATGTGAAAGAAAACCCTTCTATGATTATAACAAAATTCCTTCCAATGTATATCATTACAAGGGGACAGGGTAATTGCGACTGAATTAAGACAATTGCCCTAACTTGTGACAGAAAAATTCTGTGACAAATGCCCGAGTCGTAAGTTCTTATTCTGTCGTAAATTGTTAATCAGTCACAAGTTCATAGTGGGTCCCCGTTTTGCACAAAATAATTTTAAACATAAAGGAAAAATCGAAAAAAAATATTACGACGGATGATATTGTCACAGATTTTCCAAAATTATGACAAATAATCTGTCATAAATTGCCCATACATTACGACTAATTATGTCACAATTGTCCCTTTGATTCCCCAAGGTTGCGACCAAATCTGTCACAAGTATTTTCAGAACATGCGACAGAATCTGTTGCTATTTTGAATTACCATCATGGTTACACAATACAAATCCAAATCTAAACTATATAATTCGAATAATTAGACACGCAATTGAAGTCTAAAGACGCTTTTAATATAAAAAAAATAAGAAAATGGATTATCATACAAATCTAAATTTGTGCAGAAGTTACAATAAAAACTCATCAGAACTTTACAATATACAAAAACAAAAAGCCTAGTCTAATCCCGCCTAATGTAGATACCACCACCTTGGCGTCGTTTCACATGAGAGATGAAGAGGCCAACCCAATCGCTCGAATGAACATCCTTATTTAAGACGAAGTAACCATACACGTTATTAACAAAGACCATTATCAACAAAGACAAATCCAATATATATCATACTCTAATTATTCACCAAACAAAACTTCGGGAATTATTAACCAAAAAAAGAGTGGCATTTTAATTTAACCAAAAAACTAGATTGAGCATACATGTAAGAGCGCCCAAAAACTAAATTGAGCATATAGATCATACTAGTGGAATTCACTTGTCTAAATACATAAACATTAATTCATTTTAGATGAGCATCTATGTTCATCAAAACCGCATAACAGAACTGAATATTTAAGTCATAAGATAATTATGATCCGTAAATTTTATAACTGAATTATTATAATATTATACATTTCATTGGATCGGATAATTTTGACATCCCTACTAAATAGCTGCCTAGCTGACATGGTTTATAAAAATATTAATTTTTTTGGTTTTATTGATTTTATTTTTCAATCAATATGTCATAATCAAATTAATGAAATCCCAAACTATGTTGTAATAATTTTCTATATATATATATATATATATATATATATATAACCTTTATTAATAAACGAAATCTTTTTTTAATTGGTATTCTTTGTACCAATTTTGGTTCGTACTTTTTGTAGTTTCACCCTAAAATCCTATCTTACGTAGAAATTCTATCTCATATAAAATTTTATGTTGTTTTTTAAGATCCCATATAGAATTATATGTTGTTTTTTTAAGAAATATAAATTTTATATCACCTAAAAATCCTATCTCACATAAAATTTTATTTTATGTTGTTAAAAACACATTAATCTAAAATATATTATAATATTATTATTATTTTAGTAAAACATATAATATTATTATTGTACCATGAGCGCCACAATCAGATCATCCAGACCCAATTATAATCATTTCTTGAATCAAGATACGAATCTCAATTTATTTATACCATTAAATAATATTATTCTAAAATATATATTATTATTATTGTACCAAAGACCCAATTATAATCACTTAATTGTTGAATCAAGATACTAATCTCTACCTACTTTATACTACTGAATAATATTAATTTAAAAAATATTATAGTGTTATTATTGTACCAAATATATTATAATATTATTATTATACCCATTAGCCTAATCACCCACCACCAAACCCCATTATATCACTTAGTTGTTAAATCAAGAAACTAATCTCAATCTATTTTATACCCATACCCATGAATTGGTTATCTTAATCTAGGACCATCTACCCACGCTCAAAACTCTATGTATCATTTGCCTCTTTGCGGACTATATTTTGATATTTTGAGTATAATTTTTAATTTCATGTTTGATTAAGTTGAAAATATGTGCAATTTTTTAAAAATTCTTTTTATACTCCCACAAGCTCAGACAACAATTCAGAGGAGCTGGAATTCATATTGATGAGAACTGAGATCTAATATCAGTCATTCAATTAAAATAAAAAAATTTAATCTCCACCACTTATTAATAATCCTTACATTTCTCCCACTTCTTGTACAGCCACAGCCCATCCCCCTCCGTCTCCGCACACTTTTTCCGGCTATGACCTTGATTTCGGTGAACTATTTTTAACAAACGCCTTCATCTCTCTCTCCATGCCTTCACCAAAATTGAAATCGACTAACCATGTAATGATACCTCGATTAAAGTCGCGCTGCACATCGTAATTTCATGTCACCATGACTTCGTTCTAGATTGTAGATGTCGAAAATGGCCAGAGATATGTTAGTTTTTCGATTTACGTGATTTTGGTGTTCTTAGATCTGAAAATTTTTAGTGATTTTTGGTTAAATTTCGGTGATTTATATTGAAACTTTGGTAAATTGAGTTCGAATTTGATGTTTTTTTTGTAGTAGCATTTGATTAAATTTTAGTGGTTTTATAGGTGGCGGTACTAGTGATGTGGTTGTGGTGGTTGTAGAGGCGGTGTAGGTGATAATAGTTCTAGTGATTAATGGTGGTAGTGTAACTAGTGGATATTCTGTTGAAGAGAAGAATCATTTAATATTGGGGATTTATGTGTTATTTGTGGTGATTTTCTGGTGGTGGTGGTGATTGGAGGTGGTGCTGGAAGGTTGACCGAAATGATGACTAGAAGTATTCATCGACACTGTGGTTAAATATTATGCGTTGATTGTAGTGATTTTTTGGTTGAATATGGTGATTTTCTAGTGATGATCGGAGTGGGTGACTGGAAGGTGACCGGATTTGTGTTTTCCGGTAGTGATTTTTTCTTTTCCGGTAGTGGTTAGAGGTGATGACAGTGTGATGAGTTTTTGTTTCCGGTGGTGATTTTTTGGATTGGCACGAGATGGTGATCAAAAATGGAGGTTCCCGCTGGCTAGAGGTGGTGGATGGGTGGAGATGGTAGAAAATTAAAATATTAATAAATTTAATAAGTGATGGGAGATTAATATAGGATATTTAAATGAATGGTTATCATTAGATCTCATATCTCACCATATGGTTCTGATTTGAGCTCGACCATATATATATAGGTCATTAATATATATTTGACAAATAATTATTATTGTGACATTTTTATATTTGCCTTGAGATATTAGTGCATGCACATGTATCATAAGTATATAATTTTTTAATTTTGAATTTGCAACTATAGATAAAATATTCTTGTATATCATTGTAATCATCGATTATATAATTATAATTGATTATATAATTATAATTTAAATATATAATTATAATTACACTTTTCTTTGATTGTATATAATTTTAATTAAATTTTCTGACTTGAGTCTACTCTTGATATAACTTGTACTCAAAGAAATGGGTGAATTGAACACATATAAAGGGAATGTAGGTCTATCATTTATAGTTGATTGATATTATAGTTGATTAATACTCTCTCATTTTCAATCCTTTTCAAAATACTTGTCTACTTTGAAAAAACTTACGCATATTAAGAAATCATAACATTGATAACAAAATTATATTTATATTCATATTTATTGTATCGACTATATTGATTGAATAAGTGTTTATGGTGTAAAGTTAGTCTTGGAAATATAAATTAAAAACTAAACAATTATATGTGACTTAGATTTGGTCATGGAAATACAAATACAAATGTAGTTTTTAAAAATAACATTGAAATGATAAGTGGACAATTAATTTGAAACAAATTTTTTTTTCAAAACGAGACAAGTATATTGAAACCCAGGGAGTAGTTTGCATCAATGAAAAATAAACATTTTTTCTCTGGCACGAACCAATAAGTAAAGATCATGAACAAAATCCATCAGCTTTTGTAGCATTTTTTGACATTCTTGGTCAAAACAGCTACAAACCATCATATTTCACTACAAGAAAAACGGAATCATACAACACTGATCAGACAACGCTTGAAGAAAAAAGCGTTGGCTAAAATTTTCATACAACGGTTTTATTTCACCCTAAAAACGAGTATTGTCTGATCAACATCACTACAACGGGTCAAAAACTGTTGTGTAGTAAATTCAATCAGACAAGTCTTTTCTCAAAGCGGTGTTGTGTAAATAATAAGATTTGAGCTTTAAAACAACGGTTTTAGAACCATTGTCTAGTTAATCAAATCAGACAAGTCTTTTTCAAAGCGGTGTTGTGCAAATTAAAAGATTTGTACAACGGTTTTCAAATGTATTGTCTAAAGATGTTTGAGACAATGTTGCGATTAACCGTTGTTAAAATCACACAAGTGTTTTTTCTTTGTTTCATGTAATAGTGTTTCAGACAAGGTTGTTCTGTAGTGTTGTCTGAATGTCACCAATCATACAACTGTTTTTCTGATGTTGTATGTTTATCTTTTAGACATGACTTTTGTTACTAAAACCGTTGTCTGACACACTGTATTGGAAAAAAAAATTAACAGAAAGAAAGAAAACCTGCCAAAACAGTGGCATATCTATAACTAGCAAACCAAACATCAAACCAACCATGAACAAAACTGAACCAAAGTTATAATGTGTTGCAGGACCTTATACAATTCAAAGTACACAAATGGAAATGCATCACGAAAGTTGAATTAGTTCATCAACATCTCGCTTGTAACTAGCCACGTCACATTCATCAATATCCGGAAAATTGGGCATAAAAAAGTCATTCTCAAGTTCTACCTCGACGGATCCCTCATTTTCATCATCATTGTCTTCGTAGTACTTTTTCTCGGGTAATTTTAACACCACGGACCATAATTTCTCTAGAGGATCATCGATGTAACAAACTTGCTTAACATGTTTTGCTAAAACAAATGGATCATTCAAAAACCCCAACCTAATCAAATTAACCAATGTATATCCCAAGTCATCAACTTTAACCCCTTTGTTTATATCTACCCAGTTGCAAAGGAAAACAGGGATCCTAAATTTATTATAGTCCAACTCCCATATGCTTTTTATAACTCCGTAATATGTATATGTGTTCAATTTTTTTATCCTTACCCTGCACAATCATTGTATCGGCTTCTACACACACACCGCTGCATTGAACTTGACGCGTATCATCACGATACTTGGTACTAAAGGTAACCCCATCCACTATGTAGCCACTGAATGTAGGAACAACCTTGTTGAGCTCATCTGCAATCCACCTTATCTCCTGCGGTACTTCTTTTCCATCAACCAAATCTGAAGCAATCTTTAAAAAAATAATAGAAATTGTATAAAACTCATTTGAGCTAAGTAGTTGAAAAAAAATTGCACAAAACTATTATCACACAAACGTAATACCTTTTCTTTGAACCATTTTGGGAATGTCTCATTTTGCTTGTTCTTTAGCCACATTTCATCATTTTCATGTTCCGGGTATGTGGTCAGTAAATATGCCATGTGTTCACTGCCATAAAAGACTATATGAATAATGAACTAATGACATAAACTATGTATGCAATTTTTCACATAAAAAGAGTGAAAGTTTCGTTACTTACGCAAAATATGGCCCAACATCAGTAGTATTTTGTAGAACACATAAATGTGCTACGTGCAAATCAGTGCTAGTAAGGGTTATCATCGTTGCACCAGATAATGGCCTGCAAATGGAATCTTTGGCATGCCTACCATTTTTCGGTACCCCAATAGTCACTTCGTCGTGGTCCACCAAACATTCAACTGCCTCTTCTGCAATATAGGCCTCCGCAATGCAACCTTCTGCACGAGCCCGATTCCTTATGTATCCCTTAAATGTCTTCATATATCTCTCAAAGGGATACATCCACCTAAGGAAAATTGGTCCACAAAGCTCAACTTCTCTTACGAGATGAACCGATATATGAATCATTAAATCAAACAAAGAAGGGGGAAAGTATTTTTCAAGCTGGAATAAGGTTTCTACCATCTGCGATTGCATTTTCTCCAACTTATCAACCTCAATGACTTTACTACAAATGGCCTTGAAGAAGAGACAAAACCTGATAACAGTGTTCCTGACCTGTTTTTGCAGTGACGACCGAATCGCAACTGGAAGCAAGTGATGCAAAATCATATGGCAGTCATGAGATTTCAATCCAGTAAGTCGAAGAGTTTCCATTGAAAGTAGACTTCGAATATTAGAACAAAAACCATCAGGAAGCTTCATGCCAAGAAAGGATGAGCAAACAACCTTTTTTTCAGAATGCGTTAAATTCCAAGATGCCAATGGTAACTTCTCCTTTTTCCCCGGAGTTTTTGGCCTTAGTTCTGTTCTGATTCCCATTTCAGCCATGTCTAGACGCACAGATTCCTTGTCTTTCGTCTTCCTTGGTATATTAAGCATGGTACCAAGTAAAGCTTCACACATATTTTTCTCGATGTGCATCACATCGAGAACATGCCTAACAGGCAAAAACTTCCAGTATTCAAGTTCGAAAAATATAGAAACCTTCTTCCAAATAGGTCGAGGATCACCTTTCTTAAATCGAGGCTGACATTGTGTCTTACCATAGACATGGCCCTTTAAATGTTGTACTCTTTGAAGCACCTCCTCTCCGGTTAATGGAACCGGGGCAATTTCTTTTTCCAAAGTGTTATCAAAATCTTGTTTCTGCCGACGATATGGATGATTACGGGGCAACCACCTTTGATGCCTCATGACCACACACTTACGATAATTGACCAGCCTCGTAGCTTTTGTTTTATCAACACAGACAGGACACCCGTTATACCCTTTGATAATATTTCCCGACAAGTTACCATAGGCTGGATAATCACTTATAGTCCATAACAAGATGCCTCTTAGAAAAAAGTACTCTCTCTTGTAAGCATCATATACTTGTTTCCCATTCCACAACTTTTTTAAATCTTCCATAAGTGGTTGAAGAAATACATCAATGTCATTTCTGGGTTGAGTTGGTCCAGATATCAACAAACAAAGCATTATATACTTTCGCTTCATACAAAGCCATGGTGGAAGATTGTAAATTGACAATAAAACTGGCCAACATGAGTAATCTATATTTGTGCTGTGAAAAGGATTGAATCCATCAGATGATAAAGCTAATCTTAAGTTTCTAGGATCTGAAGAAAATTCTGGCCACTTCGCGTCGACTTCCTTCCATGTTTTTGCATCTGCCGGATGCCTCATTTTACCATCCTTCAACCTTTCCCTATAATGCCAGGTCAAGTCCTTCGCTGTTTGAGGTGAACTGAAAAAATTCCTTAAACGTGGTATTAATGGAAAATACCATAGAACCTTCACTAGTACAAAATGGGCCTATAGCGTCGGTCAAAAAGAGCTACAGCGTCGGTTAAAAGGCGTAGTATATGTAAGGGACGCTATAGGTATAGGCCTTTTGCGTCGGTTAAATAGGCGACACATATGGGAGGACAACAGCGTCGGTTGTATGAAATGCCGACGCCTATGAGAGTATAAAAGCGTCGGTTGTCAGAAAACCGACGCATATGGTCCTTACAACAGCGTCGGTTGCATGCAATGCCGACGCATATGGTCCTGCCAACAGCGTCGGTTGTCAGAAATCCGACGCATATAGTCCTACCAATAGTGTCAGTTGTCAGAAAAACCGACGCCCATTCTTCATTTTTAGCGTCACACTTCTGATAACCGACGCCTAAAGTTACTTTTTTTTTAAAAAAATTGCTTTTATTGATCCTATTAACCTGCTTCATATATATACCAATACAACCATCAATAGAACTATAATAAACCTCAACCACTGTACCAAGAATAAAATCATAACACAAATCTGATTGAAAATTTATTTAAAATGAATTCAAAATATTTTGTGTTGTCTTGTTACACACTTGAAAAAAATACATTATGCTATAAAATTTAATTAAAATGAATTCAAAATATAATTACTACCATAAATTCTTTCTAGTACAATCATTCTCTACGTTTTCTCTAACAGTGATAAGAAATTGTATGAAATTGTATTGGTTGGTCTTCTCCAAATGGCAAGTAGAAATAGCATTCTCAGCAAGCGTATTACCGGCCTCTCCAGTAATTCATGCCATGTCTTAATTGCAGCATCGAGACCTTATGTTGTTCTGCTCTATCATGCCCACTGCAATCCACCAGGAGCAAGAAATAAAATTTGGTTAAAATTGCAGGAAACAAAAGAGCAGGTTTAGAAATGAGATTAGCGCACTACAAGAATATACAATTCTAACAACAGAAATTACCAACGGAAAACTGCCCGTCGGTAATTAACAACAGATTGCTAACACATTTCACATGGTTGAAAAGTCAAAGATATAGTGACAGACCGCTAACGGTTCAGTAATGAATCTGTGCCAACGGAAAAATCCGTTGAGAAACAAAGGCGCCAAAATTGCCCGCCCAAACTTGCCAATAGCTTGTCGACGGACTCCCAACAGAATTTTACCATCGGGGTTGTAACGAATTAACAACAGGCTGCAAAGGTATTACTAAGGAATTAATAACGGATATATCTGTTGGTGCTTCCATTGGTAGTTCTATTAGCAGTTGGTTGCCGATCCGTTATAAAAGTATTGTAGATCGGCTACATTTATAAGATTATTAAATCGTTTTAGTTCCGTTACTAAAGCGTTATAATTCTAGATCGGTTAGACTATTTCCGTTACTAATCCCTTGGTAGGGTCACCTTTTAAATTTATTACCAACTACCTCCATCTACATTCTTAATTACGAGGGCTTTATTTCTAAAAAAATCACTCAGATCTAGTTCTTTTTCTTCTCCTCCGGTGCCCAGCTGCTGCTTCTTCAATATTCCTGCAAATTAAGCTGCAAATTAAGAGTTTCACACAGCATAATTAATTTTCTAATTATAAGGTTAGTTATTCTACATTCTCTGGTTTTGTATTTTAATTCTTAACATTGTTGATTTGGTGTAAAAGCATGTTTTTTTTAGTTAAGCAAATTGTAAATGCCGGCCTACAATTTCAATTCCCGCCTACATATTTTTGTAATTTTGGGCTCCCTCTTATGCGTTTATGCTCCCCGCGCGGGTGGTACTGGGAGTAGTTCGAGACTTGCCGTATTATTTATTTATTTATTTTGTTAAATACTTGCCATATTATCTTTCCATAAAGTAATTAGTATATGCATGTACGTAGTTAGTCTAATTTCTTTATATCGATAATCTCACTAATGTTAGTTTTTTTTTTTTGCCACATTACTAATGCTAGTTAGTTTAGTTGCACGAATAAACTTTTTAGTTATGAATGTTTTATTTTTTTTTCAGATTATTAGAAAGTTCAATATGAATAATGATCGAGCTTGGATGTATCAAAGACTAGATAGTCAAGGATGCTTAAATCCGGCATTTGTAAACGGGGTGGAAAATTTTATGGAATATGTAATATCTCGACCCTCGTCCTTGGATGGGATAAACATTCGATGTCCATGCTTCAATTGCAAGAATATTAAATTCTGGAATGCAGAGACAGTAAAATTGCACTTATTGAAGAAAGGATTTGTAAGAAATTATTACGAGTGGGATCGACACGGAGAGCCATGTATTGTTAGACAAAGTGGAGAACCATCATCCACACATTATTCCAATACTCAAGATAGAAGAGACGAGGACAACCTAATGTACAACATGGTGATGGATGCCGCCGGCCCGAGTTTTAATCCAGAGATGCCAAATCCAGGAGTACAGAAGTTGTATGATATTTTAGACTCTTCTAAGAGGGAGTTGTATGAAGGTTGTGAAACTTCTCAGCTGTCTGCCATGGCTCAGATGTTGAGTTTGAAGTCGAATCATCATTGGTCAGAGGCATGTTTTGATCAGACATCACAGTTCTTCAAAGGTGTCTTGCCTCAAGATAATACATTTTTTGATAGCTTTTACAGTACGAAGAAGTACATGGAAGAATTGGGGCTTCCTTCTGAGCAGATTGATTGTTGTGTTAATGGGTGTATGATATATTGGGGTGAAGACATCAATATGGAGTGCTGTAAATTTTGTTCACATGCGAGATACAAATCAAGACTCAACAGATCCAAGAAGGAGAAAAAGAAAATACCTTTTAAGAGGATGATCTATTTTCCATTGGCACCAAGATTGCAAAGGTTGTATGCTTCGCCGACTACTGCAGCCCACATGAGATGGCATGCGGAACATTATCAAGAAGAAGGTGTGATGCGCCATTGTTCAGACTCAGAGGAATGGAAACAATTTGATAGAGCACATCCATCATTTTCCTCAGAGACGAGAAATGTTAGACTTGGACTTTCTGCTGATGGGTTTCAACCATTTGGTGAAACTGGTAGACAATATTCTTCTTGGCCGATTATAGTGACTCCATATAATTTGCCTCCCTGGATGTGTTCAAAAGAACAGTATTTGTTTCTGTCTGTACTTGTGCCTGGACCTAAAAATCCAAAACAGAAGATAGATGTGTTCCTTCAACCATTGATTGCCGAGTTAAAAGAGTTGTGGGAAGTTGGTGTGGAGACTTGGGATAATTCTTTAAAACAGAATTTTCGTATGCGAGCTGCATTGATGTGGACTATCAGTGACTTCCCTGCTTATTCAATGTTGTCTGGATGGAAAACTGCTGGTCATTTAGCTTGTCCTCATTGTGCTCATGATCATGATGCTTATAATCTTTCACATGGTGGAAAGACTACATGGTTTGATAACCATCGAAAGTTTTTACCTGCCAATCATCCATTTCGAAAGAATAAAAATTGGTTTACCAAGGGAAAGACAGTGACTGAATCTGCCCCACCAGTGCGAACAGGTGAAGATGTATTGCAAGAAATTGAGTCACTAGGTTTGATGAAAGTTACTGAATTGGGAAGTGATGAGCATAATGCTAAAGTCATTAAAGCTTACAATTGTGGATGGAAAAAAAGAAGCATCTTTTGGGATTTACCATATTGGAGGACATTATCAATTAGACATAATCTCGACGTTATGCATGTCGAGAAAAATGTCTTTGAAAATATTTTCAACACTATCATGGCCATTGAAGGAAAAACCAAAGATAATTCAAAGGCAAGAGAAGATATTGCAATGATTTGTCGGAGACCCGAACTAGCAAAAGATGAGTCGACACAAAAGTATCCGAAAGCATGTTATAGCTTGGATAAAAAGGAAAAAGAAAAAGTGTGTACATGGTTGAAAGAGCTGAAATTTCCAGATGGATATGTGTCAAATATGGGGCGTTGCATCAACATGAAGAAATACAAGTTATTTGGAATGAAAAGTCATGATTGTCACGTGTTTATGCAACGACTTCTTCCGATTGCTTTTCGGGAATTTCTTCCGAATAATGTTTGGGAGGCTGTGACAGAATTAAGCTTTTTCTTCAGAGATCTCACATCAGCTACTTTGAAGATAAGTGATATGCATAAACTTCAAGAACAAATTCCGGTTATACTTTGCAAGTTAGAACGCATCTTTCCACCGTCATTGTTTGACTCAATGGAACATCTTTTGGTGCACTTGCCATATGAAGCACTCGTTGCAGGTCCTGTACAGTATCGTTGGATGTATCCTTTCGAAAGGTTTTTACGTCACTTGAAGAATAATGTGAAAAATAAAGCTCGGGTTGAAGGATCGATATGCAATGCTTTTTTGGTTGAAGAAGCTTCCACTTTTTGCTCACACTACTTTAAGCAACACGTTCAGACAAGACACAGAAAAGTTCCTAGAAACGATTCTAGTGGAGGTGGAGAGAGTTTTGGGGGAAACATTTCTATATTTTCTCATCCTGGTCGTTCACATGGGAGTGTCAGTACTCGTTATCTTGATGATCGAGAATATATAGCAGCTCACAATTATATCTTGTTTAATTGCCCAGAAGTTGCACCATATACTGAGTAGGTTTATTTTTTAGCACACACTTATTTGTCCCCATTAATGAATATTAGTCAAATATCTGATTTTTATTTTTTGTGTAATCAGGATTTTCATAAATCAACTTCGGGAGCACAATCCACATATAACTAGTGTTGAAGTTGATCGGTGCTTGGAAAGTAATTTTGCAACATGGTTTAAGCATTATGTAAGTTAATTGGTACTTTTATAATTACTATTAGATAACTACTAACTGCATATTTCGTATTCTAATAGTCAGTACTAACAATTTCAGGCTCAAGATCCATCATTGGTTCCGAATGAATATATTCGGGATATTTCATTTGGACCTCTCCGTTCGGTTAAGTCGGTACCAATTTACTATGTGAATGGGTATAAATTTCACACTCGAGAATATGGGGCAGATAAGTCAACATTCAATAGTGGAGTATGCATCAAAGGGTCGAATTTTAGCGAGACATTTAATGATTACTTCGGAATAGTTGAAGAGATTTTGATTGTCGAGTATCCTCGTTTTCCAGCCAAGAAAACAGTTTTGTTTAAGTGTGAATGGTTCGATCCTACAATTAATGTTGGAACAAGAATTCATCCACGTTATAACATAGTTGAGGTCAATAAAAGAAAGAGATTGAGGGTGTACGAACCATTTGTACTAGCAATGCAGGCCATGCAAGTTTACTTTTGTAATTATCCAAGTCTTAAACGAGACAAGGTTGATTGGTTAGTTGTATGCAAAGTAAAGGCCCGGTCACTTATTGAATTTCCACAAACTCCAATGTCCCACCAAGAGCCATTCCAGGATGATATTCCTACACATCTAAATGATATTAGTACGGAGGATATTCCCACACATTTAAATGATGAAAGTGGAGTTGAAGTAGATTTAGATGATGATTACGGAACTCCGGAGGAAGAAATAGAATATGAATCCGAAGAAGACGGATCTTCACAAACAGAAGATAGTAACAATTGTGGAGACGATCCTTATAATTCCTCCGATTAATGTTTTTTATCATGGAGGTAAATTTTATCTTAATATATATTTATTAATATATACATTTTACATATATTATAATATTTGAATTGTAAATTATATAATATATTATAATAATTGTACATTATTTCACAAATTACCCTTTATTTCTAATTATATTTGTGAAAATATAAATACAGGGACAAAACAGCGGGATGGGGTTAGAAGACACAAATTAGGGTTTTATTCTCTCTACAAGCGGCGGCGAATCAAGTGGCGACGAATCAAGCGGCGGCGAATCAAGCGGCATATCTCAGTGAATCAAGCGTATCTCTTGTGAATGAAGATGAAAAAACTGTCTTCTCTTGTGAATGTATGTATACTGAATTTATCTTTCGTGAATTCCCCCTTTTGTGTTTGTGTCCGTGTCCGTGTTTGTGTTTGTGTCCCAGGTATAACCTATCTGATTCTGGCTGATAGAGATATCCCAGTTGCCTATTAGATATTCATAAATGTAAATCTTTGCATTTATAGTATTGTGCTTTTGAACACTTTTATAAAACTTGAGTCTTTACCACTCACTGAAGAAGATATACAATCACTTTTACTTTCCAACATTACAAAATTGCGCATTGTGCTGCAGAAATGCAACTTCAGTACCAATATAACTCGAATAAGAATGTAACAGCAACTCGAATAAGAATGTTTAACACAGGGAATTACACAAATATAAGCTTAATACAGATTACCACTTAATCTGTATAATTACCACTTAATACAGATTACTGTGTTAGTTTCGATAATCCATTGGTTGAGATGCATCACATATTCACAAACATATTCTTTAAATTAGGGCATATTAATTATGTTTGTTTATATTAATTCTAACAGTGTTTTTATATGTAGTCGATGAGTCCAAAGAAACCTAGAGGTGGTGCAAGTCCTGATGACGAGGGTATTGCTGACAAGGGTACTGGTTTTTTTCAATTTGCGAGTCCAAAGAAACGTAAGAGGGGCGTAAGTGCTGGTTGTGATGGCTTTGCTCAGGTGAAGTTTTGAATTAAAATTTATACTTTAAATTCAAGTTGTTTCTATGTATAGTAGAAAGTTTACTCAGTATGGTGCATTTTTTATATTGTAGATTGCGAATAAAAAGAAACGTAGTCAAAGTGCAAATAAAAGGAAGCATAGTCAGAGCGTTAATGTTGTCAAAGGGGATGGTTTTGCTCCTAAAAGTCAGGTGACTAAGACATCAATTGAGAAAGTCATTATTTATAGAACTTATGTCTACTCTTAAGTAACTGATAGAGCTGATAGAAGCTTAGTTAGAGTGTTAATGTTGTTTCACTATTGCAGATTATGAATAAAAGGAAGCGTTGTTGGAGCGCAAATGTTGGCAAAGAGGACGGCATTGATGCTAACAGTCAGAACACTAAGACATCCATTGAAAAAGCTGGTTACACTGACCAAGTAAGTCGTTAGTGAGTACGAAGTAGCTTAATTGTATCATATAAGTCGTTACTGAAGTATCAAGTACTGAACTCTTTTGCTCTGCTCTTCCAGAATGAATGTCTTTCCAAATCTGATATTAAAGTACAGGAAAGAAATTATGACATGGCAGACAATATTTTGAAGGAATAAACTAGAATAGAGTTTCTTTATAGTTGTGTCATGTGTGTAATAACATATTGCAATAGAAATAAAATGCGAGATTCACCCACACACACTGTCAACAATGCACACACATGCACTGATGCACACAGCAGAGTTTTACACAGGGGTGACACATTCATGATGCCCCTAGGATTCCTCAGGAGTCAGGAGATAACTAAGTGAGTAATTGTGCTGTGAAATTCTCAGTACGCAACTCTTGAAAGTAACACATTACCAAATCTCTTCTTTTTTCCAGTAAAAATACAAATATGTCATTAATCCTTTACCAGCTCAAGTTCTGCTACATCATAAATGTACACACAGTCATCAATTTCTACTAGTATACTATTTGAAAACTAAAATAAACTGAGTGTAGATAGTTGCAGATTGTAGATAGTAACTAATAAACTTCTTATATTCCATTTCTAGTTAATTGATATAAAGCCAACCTGATATACACTGAATCCAGAAAATAATCAGGTGAACATGGTCTTCACATGGAACTACTGCTATGAATATTTAGTTCCCAGGTTACATTAATTTACAAAAATGTATTAAATTAGTTGGTCATTCAGTTTTTTAATTTATCTCATCTTTTTATTACAGGCACGAATGAGGAGGGTTATGAACCGTACTGAAAATGTGCCGGCACGTCCAGGACAGGGCGTATCGGCTCCTGGACAGGGCGTAACGGCTCTTGGACAGAGCGCACCGGCTCATTCTGAACAGCGCGTACAAGTTCAATCTGAACAGCGCATTCCCACTGGATCTGGACAACACATTCCTGCTCAATCTAAACAGCACGTTCGTGCTCATTCTGAACAAGGTACTGGACAATCTCGATTGCCAATACGTTTACCATCTCAGTCGGGGCTTCACTCACCAACACAATCAAGACAGCGCACATCACAATCTGGACAAAGCACACCTAATGAATCACGACAACTCACTGCTCAATCACGTCAACACACACCTGAAGCCCAATCACGCCAACTCCAACATACACCTGAAGCTCAATCACGACAACATACAATTGGTGCTCAATCAGAACCAGTTGAGAACACGCCAACTCCATCACATCCAAGCATACTAAATGTATCCTCTACATCTGCTAATGGTTATGTACGTTGGGATATTGGCTTGGAACAAGGGGATGGAAGGGTTCGGTTAGAAGTCATTAAAGGAACGTAAGTTTCGAGTTCCTAAAAAAACATCTACATAGTGAATTATTTTCTGTTTTTCCATGTCATGCAATGATATTAAATTGCCTTACATTAATTTTATTTATTTGTGTTAGATTGGAACCTTCGAATGTTTGCTCTAAAAGGAATCGACTAATCATGTATGAGCGACTTGAGCCTACCGGATACAATTGGAAGTGTGTTTCAAAAGAAACTAAAGATTTTTATTTTGAAGAATTCAAGGTAATTATACCTTTTTAATCTATTGTAATGTTGTTTTTAATCTATTGTAATGTAGTATATGAGTCTTCTTTTTTTATTATAGAAATATTTTGTGTGGAGGCAATCCGATGCTGTTATTTACAAAGGTTGGCTGGCAAATGCAAGGAGGAAGTATTGTGAAGTTGTTTCGATAGCTCGTGGTAACTGGGAAAATCACAACAGACGAGATAATAGAATTGGCTTGGATGTTTATTTGAGTTGGGTTGAGTTCTGGAAAACGGACGATTTTAAAAAAAAATCTTCGATTCAGAAAAGTAATCGTCGTAGCGGGGTTGATGGCCGCCCTTCGACACATACGAGTGGTTCCGCTTCTCATAGGGTAGTTGCAGCTCGTGTGGTAGGCTTTATAATCTTGTTTTGACATAATTCTCATTTAATTTCTTAAAAACGATATTTTTGTGCTCTACAATTTGTAATTTATTTTTGCAGAAAGTACAGTACAAGCGTGACCCTACTGCTGATGAGATCTTTTACTTGACACACACCAGGCGTGTGAAGAAAAAGAAGAATCCGATTGCTGAGGCTAGAGAAATTGGTCTGGATGATGAGGATGTCGAGGGTGGCGAGGATGACGAGAATTTTGAAGTTGTATGGGTCGACCAAAAAAGCCAACGAATATATGTGAGTTTTAATTTATAATTTTCAGAATATTAATGTAGTTTTTTTCACAGAACCAAAAAAGAAGTTTTATGTCATGTAAAAATCCAATATCTGAAATTATTAATTATTAGCAACCCACGTAGCAACAGTAGCAGCAGGGTAGCAAAATTAATAGTTTAAACTATAAACTATAAACTATAAACGTAGCAGCAGGTTTTTCCTCACGAGAGTCGAGAGGAAGATAAAGATGAAGATCCATAATAGTTTAAACTATAAACTGGCAATTAGATTATGAACAGAAGACAGCTTAGATTTACCCTGGTATTTATGCTAACATATATGTTACGTCAAATTCAACTTTTTTAGTTATTTGTCTATTCCAGGCTGTTGGTTTTTTTCACGGACCTGGATTGGATTTTGATTGATAGATGATTCCACTTTAGTATGACTTACTACTGACACCTTTTGTCTACAAATTTCTTGTTCTGATTAGTTGATTGGTTAATCATTTCATTTCTATTAGTCTGCTAGGTATTCTTAACTCTGCATGCAACATGCATTTAGATTTATATTAACCTGATTAGTGATTACCTGATCATGCTTACTTGTCAAAGGCATGATTGCAAACAAAGACCAATCATTCGGGATAAATGTTTATATCTTGTTTATTTAGTGATATAAATACTAGATAAAGTATGTTGGTGAACTTCGTTGTTCGATTTTGATTTATTCGGAGATGTATTAAAAAACATAAAATGCATGTGAAATTTATGAAAATAGTGAGGTGTTTGTGTTCCTCCTGCATGTTTTAGTTGTACTAATTATTGTTGTATACAGGAAACTTTCCTAGCGCTTCTTGAGTTGCAGGAGAAATCCGGGCAGCCTGTTGATAGAAATGCTCTATTTCTTGAGGCAGTTGGAGGTTTTGACAAGAAAAATAGGGTATATGGAATTGGTTCATCACAGAGCCTCTTTTATGCGAAGTCTGAAGTTATGCCTTGCTCTTCATTTTCTGCCAGTGAAGAGGAAAATGAAAGGCTGACGCACCAATTGAGTGAGATGAACAATCGGATGATGGCAATGGAAAAGCAATTAGCCGCGATTACTCAGTCTACAGCACTCCGATTCGGACGTCCTCAATCCCCTTCCAGTTCAGATGGTGGTCAAGATGATTCAGATGGTCAAGAAGATGATGGTCAAGATTCAGATGGTCAAGAAGATGATTCAGATGGCCAAGAAGATGATTCAAATGGTCAAGATGACAATTAGTTTTAAATTAAGTATGTTCGCTATATGCACTTGGACTTAGAACCTAATATGTATGTTGGTATGGTTTAGTAATTAGTATAATTGGTATGGTTTAGACCTATAAAACTGATTGGCAAATCTTGGTATGTTGGATATGATATTATATCCTAGTATTTAAATATAGGGCTAGAGTGATGTAACTCTTAGCCCCATTTTGAATTTGTATTATCCACTATGAAGTAAAATAGACTTTTGTCATCTTTTGTCATCTTTTGTTGGTTGATATCTTTTATTTGTATAGATGTGTAAAAATGTACAGATTTATAAAAGCACCATGATTATGTTCTGTTGCAAGAATTGCTTACGAGTTATCCGTTGGGAGAGTGTTGCTAACAAAACTATACGTGTCTCTTTGCATTGCTTACGGATTATCCGTTAGGAATTTGTTACTAAATTTAACAACGGAAATTGCATTGGCATATGGCTGCTAATAATACCAACAGACTATCCGTTAGGAAATCGTTACTAAATTTTAACAACGGAAATGCCATTGGAATATGGTTGCTAATAATGCCAATAGATTGGAAATTGTTGCTATATCTAGCAACGAATATTTTGTTACCATTTAGTTGCTAATAATACTAACAGAATATTCGGTTACTAAGTTGGTTGGGATACTGTTATTTCTAAAAACAAGAACTTTGTTGTTATTTCGTTGATATTCCGTTGTAAAATTTAGTGACGAAGACAATTCCGTTGGTAGAGACTTCCCAACGACGTTTACTGCAACCGACCGTTTCGGTGGCCATTCCGTTGGCACAGTGTCTTAGTAACGGATTTCCTTAATCTACCAACGGAATTTTCTGTTGTTAAAACTAAATATTCTTGTAGTGGCGGCAGCAATCCTGTTTACCTTTAATTTGTATAAATAACATTAATACTACATTAATCCTGTTTAGACACTTAATATCCTAAAGCCCAATCCCTACATCTGAAATGTAAACTTATACGGTTATGATAACCTTGCCTAGAACAAGTCCTCTTAATTTTTACAAATATGCTAACATTGAAATTCTTGCTACTGCTAGTAAAATCAGTACAAAGAAACTCCCTCGACTGTTTCACCTTATCAAAAGGAGATTGCATTCCCAATTACTGGCAGGTGCACAAGAGCATCTTTGAAAAACAAGATCAGAAGACCATTATGAAAAATGGACTAAAACACTGAAATCAGCAGAAGCCAATGAAACAGTACTTAAGTTTGTTCATCAGAAGAAAGTTATTGTCAATCTACAGACTGAAATTGTATTTGCTTTTAGTCAGGACACCAAAAAGGTCAAGAAAGTAATAACAATTTGACAGGAAGAAGGCCATTGAAGTTTTTCATTAAAAAAGTGCTCAGACTTCTACATAAAATTTCACTGCTAGTAGCAATGCTGTTTCTGGTTTTATAGGCCCGAAGGGTGAATCGTTAATATTAATGCAATAGTTCCCAAAGTGAATATATTAGTACATCAGCATACATTGCATACAACAATTTTCAGAAGTGTTTTAAATCATTCCTGTAAGGAACATAAAACAGCCTTCCTCAACATGGATAACTCATTTCAAAATTGATAAAATCCATTGTTTAGGCAACTTTTAGTGAAACTGAAGTGTATCAGACTTATTAAGAAGTTAAACAAACCTGGAAAGCTGGTCCACCTTCGGCAGAGCTGTTCACGCTCCAGCATGCCATAAATGCGAATAGGAACAACCTTCTAACAATAATTACATTAGGAGGAAGTTCTATGAAACTGATCAAGTTTTTAACCCAAGGAGGAGACTCTTCTACTTGCTTTTTCAGCCTGCTTTTTAAGTTGATTTTCGTTTTTTTTCTATTCAAGAAGCTGGTCATCAATATTTTCTCAAAAGCAGCTTCTATCGATTCAACACTTCTCTCATGACCAGCATATTGATCCAACAAAAAATTTTGAGAACTCCAGACCTCCTCCTCAGAAGCATCAGTAGTTATTTCAAGACGCTTATACGGATCCCAAACGTTGGATCTAGGGAACTTTGATATATTACCTGCAGTAATTTTATATAAATATGGTACAAGTACAACCATTAGTTCAGTTTTAAACTGCACAAACAATCATTGTCACTGTAGATTAATATATAAGGAAAAATAGAAAGACGGACTTCAACATATCATGGATGGTTAATGAAACAATATTTCATCAGTAAAAAACTTAGAAATTTTGAATTCACAGAGATTTTGAATTCAATGATATCTTCACCCGTTGGTTGGATGTCTCCGCTGTGCATGTTTTGAGGTTCCTTGACCATTACTCTGGATGTAATTTGAAGAAATTTTTCATATTCAATTCTTGTCACTAGCTTCCTCCTGGACTGTTCCTGCAAGCATGAAATTACAGTGGATCGATAATAATGCTCAGAAAAGAGGCTACCTGGTGACTGAGTGAAAGGGTAGTCAATAAAAAAGGCTAAAACATTTAAAGGTAGCGAGCTAATGGATATATATTTGATACAACAGATTGGCTCTATATATATAATCTGTTACAATTAAGAAAAACAAGATGGCTAGAAAGTAATGAGAAAAACAACCTGATTTTTCAAATTATCTATAAGAAGATTTTGAACATTGCAAGAGTTAATCTACAAACTGACCTGTCGTGCTTGTTTTTGGTGTATCAGGACAACTTGGTGAAGCAATATACTAGTTTAATTCACTTCTCATGTAATCTGAAATAGTCAAAATTCATTATAGGAATGGCGGGATTGTAATACAACTATGTTGTCTACCAACATTACAAGTTAAGCGTAGTATGCTAAGGCTTCAACTACTCTGTTGCTCAGTACAGAACTCTCAAGAATAACAAGATATTATACTTATTGGGCTCTTTTAGTTTTTGTAAACATCAAAAAGCCCAAAATGTAATAGATATATAGATATATGATTAGCCTTTTCAAAAAATCTTACCAATTAATTAGGAGTTCCTTGATTTATTCTGATTAAAAAAGTAAACTGCTTATGCAAGAACAAAAATATAGATCAAATACCTTGTGATGAGGGATGTAATGGTGCCAAGCATATCGTGCCTCCCCAGATAACAAAAGGATTGATCGAGGGGGAAGATAAATAGCTCTTCTTAAAAAACTTGAGCTACTATCAGAATTTTCAACCTCCTTATCAAGTGATGTTGATTTTGATATCCAATCGATATCTGTGTACTTCCTGAACTCCATGATGCACGGCCCTGCTAGTGAAAGACTAAAAATTGATCCCTCAAATGCTGAATGAGTGTCTATCCTCATATCTGTTGAAATTGAATAGATAGGTAATTTGTGGTTAGGGTTTTGGGAAAAGGGGAGATGTGGGTTTTAGTGAGAGGTGAGATTTACCGGAGTGTGTGGGTTGTAATTGTGCAGTAGGTGAGATAGTGGTGTTTGATGAGGTGGTTGAGGCGAGGTGTACGGCGGCTGTATCTATTCATCTTTCCTGTTGAAATGTTTGTGTGGGCAAGCTAGTAAGTTATTGCAGAAGACAAGTGGGCCAAAAGCAATTGAGCCTATCTTTTTGGGCCCATTTTATCAGGGTGGTGTTCTTGCGAATTATTATTGAGTTCCAGCATTTCTCATAATAATATTGTAAATAAATATTATAAAAATATTTGTATTTTATTAATATTGTATAATATTTTAAAATTTGAAAATTTGAAAATTTGAAAATATTATTTATAAAATAACTGTTATTTGAACATTATGTTTAAAATATTACATTATTTTTACATTATATCAAAATATTTGTTTTTATTGTGTAATGAGTATATTAAAATATTAATTTTAAAAATATTACATTATGTTGAAAATATTATATAGTTTTAAAATTATTATATTATTTATCTATAAATTTTATTTGTAAATAATATTCAATTTAACATTTTTTTTAATTAATACAAATCTTATATAGCCCGGTATCCATGAAGCGACTCATGAAAGAATTATGAAATAAGTGTTTAATTTTAGGACTAAACGCTAGTATTTATCATTTTTTTTATAAAACAAAAAACATAGTCTATAGCGTCGGTTTCACCAGACCGACACCAAAAATGCACTCTACAGCGTCGGTTCCCCAAAGGGCGACACTAAAAATTCATTCTATAGCGTCGGTTCCATAGAAGCGACACTAAAAAGTGCACTTAATGCGTCGGTGTTACAATGACCGACGCTAGAAGTCCTCTATTGCGTCGGCATTCGTAGAACCGACGCATAAAAGTATTAAAAGCGTCGGTTAATGTGGACAACCGACGCCATAGATCAAGGAAAACTGACAATAGGCGTCGGTTATGCTAGCAACCGACGCATAAAGCATGTAAAGGCGTCGCTTGCCCCTAGAACCGACGCTAAAAGTGCGACGCTGTAGGTGCAGTTTGTACTAGTGCTTGGCAGGAATCCCTTCCAATTCATTTCCTTTCTTGTTCAACTTCCATCTAGAGGCCTGACAAATGCGGCACCTCATCTCATCTTCATCTATCTCTCCACGGTATATTAGACAATCATTCGGACAAACGTGTATTTTTTCATACTCCATTCCTAAAGCACACAAGCTCTTTTTAGCTTCACTGAACGAAGAAGGAAAAGTGTTGCCTTCTGGAAGCATAGAACCCACCAAGAGTAGAATATCAGAGAAGGCAGAATCAGATATTTGATATTTTGCTTTTAAATTATATAACTTTACTAAAGCATTCATCTTAGTAAATCCTTCACATCCCGGATAAAGGGGTTCATGTTCCGACTGAATATGGTTAAATAAATCTGAGGAATCTAGGGGGACATCATCATCACTATCATTATTCTCTATTTTCAACGGGATTTGATCTACAGATTGTCTAAAGTCAAAGGGTCATATAAAGTCAAAGGGTCATATAAAGTGGGACATATGGAGTACCAAATTCGAGTTTACACATTTTAGTACGAAATTATGTTTAATATGAGCACTCATAAAAGTATTACTAACAATATGGTCAAATGTTTTGATTAATAACTCGTTAACATCGTCTAAAGCATTTCAATGCGTGAAAAAGTCAAAGGGTCATATAAAGTGGGACGGATGGAGTACCAAATTCGAATTTACACATTTTAGTACGAAATTATGTTTAATATGAGCACTCATAAAAGTATTACTAACAATATGGTCAAATTGTTTGATTAATAACTCGTTAACATCGTCTAAAGCATTTCAATGCGTGAAAAAGTCAAAGGGTCATATAAAGTGGGACGGATGGAGTACCAAATTCGAGTTTACACATTTTAGTACGAAATTATGTTTAATATGAGCACTCATAAAAGTATTACTAACAATATGGTCAATTTTTTTGATTAATAACTCGTTAACATCGTCTAAAGTATTTCAATGCGTGAAAAAGTCAAAGGGTTATATAAAGTGCGACGGATGGAGTACCAAATTCGAGTTTACACATTTTAGTACGAAATTATGTTTAATATGAGCACTCATAGAAGTATTACTAACAATATGGTCAAATTGTTTGATTAATAACTCGTTAACATCGTTTAAAGTATTTCAATGCGTGAAAAAGTCAAAGAGTCATATAAAGTGGGACGGATGGAGTACCAAATTCGAGTTTACACATTTTAGTACGAAATTATGTTTATTATGAGCACTCATAAAAGTATTACTAACAATATGGTCAAATTTTTTGATTAATAACTCGTTAACATCGTCTAAAGTATTTCAATGCGTGAAAAAGTCAAAGGGTCATATAAAGTGGGACGGATGGAGTACCAAATTCGAGTTTACACATTTTAGTACGAAATTATGTTTAATATGAGCACTCATAAAAGTATTACTAACAATATGGTCAAATGTTTTGATTAATAACTCGTTAACATCGTCTAAAACATTTTAATAATCATCCATACTCTCACATTATTTTTATTTGCCCCCTTCTAATTTCCCCCCGCTGATCCCGTTCTAATTATTTCATTTCCCTCTTCTAATTTCATTTCCCTCTTCTAATTTCTAATTTCATTTCCCTCTTCTAATTTCATTTCCGCCCTCACTCTCACATTCTAATTTCATTCCCCCTCTTTCACATTCTGTTAACCCTAACTCTTCCACTCTCTCACAATCGTCGTCAGCTCTCTCTCACAATTGTCAACTCTACTCTCTCACCATCGTCCGTGGACAGGTACTCTCTCTCTCTCTCTCTCTCTCTCTCTCTCTCTCTCTCTCTCTCTCTCTCTCTCTCTCTCTCTCTCTCTCTCTCTCTCTCTCTCTCTCTCTCTCTCTCTCTCTCTCTCTCTCTCTCTCTCTCTCTCTCCCTCCCTCTCTTTCCCTCTCTCTTTGACTATATCTTGGTCTCTATTTTTGATTTGGGTAATAGTCGATTAGGTTTTGAACATCGATTATATGGGTTTGATTATGTGGGTAATATGCATGCACCCTATTTTTGCGATTTGGGTATAAAGGTAGTGTAATTATAAACTATATTTTTGCGATTTGGGCATAAAGATAGTGTAATAAACTTTATTTTTGTGATTTGGGTAGGAATGTTTTTATCATATTTCTGTGGTTGTATATCTGTGTATATGTTTGTCACTTGGGTCTTGTGCTTTTGTTACCCATGTTATCATATTTTTTGTGTTTTTTATCATAAAATATGTACTCCCCCTTGTGCAGATTCATTTATGGCGCCTTCAAAGAAAATGAAATCTGATAACCGTGTAACCAGTTCAAATCTTTTGAAGGCACTAAAAAAGAACAAGGCAGTTCATTCGGGGAAGAAAAAGGTGGTGACACCAAAAAAGAACAAGGAAGCTGTGTCGGAACCTATGTTGGAACCTATGAAGAAAAAGGCGGTGACACCAAAAAAGAACAAGGTGGTTGTGTCGGAACCTGTGAAGGAAAAAACGGTGACAACAAAAGAGAATAAGGAGGTTGAGTCATGTCATCAACAATCATCCCCTGAATCAGTGAAGAAAAATGCTATTTCTAATAACCTAAAAAGCAAATTAACTAAGAAGAGGAAACAAGTGGAAGAACCGGTACCAAGCAAACAAGGACTTAGGCTTTTAAAACGTGGAGCAGTTACAATGCACAGAATTGTTAGGCGTAAGATGTTGGGAATTAAGCTGACGGTTCTTTTCAATGCAACGGGTGCACCGTACGGTTCAGCTGCCACAGAGATGCAATCATATATTGGGGTTCTAGCTAGATCAAAAGTCCCAATATTCTATGATTCTTGGATACGTGTTCCGAAAGAAAGGAAAGACAAGATTTGGGATTGTGTGCAGGTAAAAAAACTGCATCTCATAAAGTAATTGATTGTTTATTTATGTTAGATTATGACTGCCTATTAAGCTAACACACGTGTGCTAATTAAAATGCTTATATATAGATGGCATTTATTGTACCACTAATAGCAAAAAAGATTGTTTGGAAATCGGCGTGCCAGAAATGGAGGGAGTTTAAGAGCCATTTGACAACCAATTATATCCTTCCGTATGGGAATCAACTTGAATTGATAAAGTTTCCTCCGGCTGACTACTCATTTATCGAGAAGGCGCATTGGGACATTTTCGTTGCTCGCCGTTTAAGTGATGAATTTCGGGTGAGTTTTTCACCTTATTTGTTTTACAAAGTTCTTGGATAGTATAATTAGCGTGACAACTTTGTTGCTTACCTTTTTGTGTTTGTTTTTCAAGGAGATCCACCACACGCAGCAAACAAGGAGAAATATGAATGAATATCCACATTGCATTTCTCGAAAGGGTTATTCTAACCTAGAGCACGAAATGGTTAGTAATCATGATACATATCACTTTCAAACGTGCATGATAAAGATATTTAATTTTAAGATGTCTTACATGATAAATGACACTGTATTATTTTTTAAACATCTTTACAGATACAGTCTCAAGGTGATCAGTCTCAAGGTGATCAGTCTCAAGTTGATCAGTCTCAAGGTGATTCTGAAATTGAGATAGATAGATCTGATAGCTGGGTCCTTGCACGTCAGGATAAAGATGGGAACTTCAAGTCGGAAAAAGTTAAATTAATTGCTCAAAACATTGTAAGTTATTTAGTTCTATTATAAACACATTTCTCTATCACCACATAACTGTTTTGTCAGTTAACTATAATTTTTTTGACAATTTTTAGGAGATTATGAAAAAGAAAGTTGCTGAAGGGGAAGTGACGTTGGAAGTCACTGACGATATCTTGACCAAGGTGCTCGGTACCTCTGAGCACGGAGGAAGGGTACGTGGCCAAGGGGCATATGTGAATCAGTCTACATACTTTAATCTTCCAAAGCATAAGAAAAAAGGCAAGACAATAGAAGAGAGAATTCAAGAGGATGTTCAAAGATTCATGAAAGAAGAGAGTGAGAGGATAATTGAACAGCGAGATGCCTTTTGGGCTGGAGAGATGGATAAGCTGAAAGCAGCTTTATGTGGAAAAAATATTGAGTTTAATTTAAGTCCTGATATTGGATCACAACAAGGAAGTTGTTCGAAGGGTGCACATGCTATTCTGAAGGAGTTGGACTTACAAGGTGTAAAGAAAAAATTGGACCTCATTGAAGATGCAGAAGTTGAGGATGTTGGAGGAGAAACACACATTGAGAAGAAGACTGACGTGGAAGAAAAGAATGAGGAGGCTGAGATTGTACAAATTGAGGATGATCATCACGTGGCGGTTGACAAGGTGTGCAAGGAAGGTGATGAATTGGAAGTTGACGGTTCTACAGAATGGGAATTGGCAATTTACTCCCCAACAAATGTTGTTGCCTATGCAACAATAGATACTGTTTATGACGTTCTTCATGGGAAACCACTCGAAAAAGAAAATGCACGAGTCTCTATCACTCGTGTTATCCAAGGATCTGTAAAGATTCCTTTCCCAATCCAAGATGAGATAGTGAATGTGGAACAAGCTGTCGGAACGTATATTGCATGGCCGAGAGACCTAATAATGGAAGTCAAGAGAGACAGGGTAGTAGTGCAAGGAACAAAGGTACAATTGTTTATAATTATTAATTAACGATAAAATATGTTACATTTTTTTTGAAACTTTGGTTGTTTTTTAAATGTACAGGGTAAAATCATAATTTAAAATCTCATTTAACAGTTTGCATTCTCAATTTTCTTTTAATTTTTCCGTTTCAGGGAGTTAAGAAAATTATGGAAAAGAAGTGGAAAAAGGTAACAGATTGTGTCTTACAGGAAGAGTATGTGTTGGACATGGGTGTCGATTACCCCCCGGTGTTGAAGCGTTTGTGGCTTTGGGCCAAAAATGCCTTGACCGATGGCCAAGTAAACACTTTTCTTCTCTCCCAAGAAGCTTTTGGATCAACCAACAAGAAGGCTATCTTTTTATCGGATGTGCATGCTTTGTGCTCTGGGGATGAAATATCAGGTTCCATCATCTGCATGTTTATTAAGTAAGTGTCGAAGTTCATAAATTTTTTTTGACTTCATGAGTACTTGTTGAATAAAATTTAGAATTTGTTATGATGTATCTCTACTTCTTATACAGTGTACTCCAGGAATATCTGAAAAAACACAAGATGTCTAACATGGTAGCTTTTGTCGATCCTGCGATAATAGGCGCCATTGGGTGTGGTACTATAGGAGATAGGTCGCGAGCCCTATCTATCAGATTCAAGAATGCTGAGCCAGGCCAAATATTTCTGCTATCATATAACTCTGCGTTAGTATTTCTATTATATATGTGCCTCATTTTAGTATTGTTTTGTGCTTATTGTCATCTCTCTTGCATGTAATGTCATGATATAGTCATGATTTTTATGTTCTCATTTATCGTGTTCATGATTTTTAGGAATCATTGGACGCTGACAGCTGTAAATCCAGATTCACAAATGGTTTATCACATGGACCCTTTGAAGCGCCGAATCGCAGCAGAAGAATGGATAGAAGTGGTTGATAAGTTAGTACCACATCAGAATGATATATCTTCTGTAATCACTTTTAACAGTTATTAAGGAATATGTCTTAAAATTACTCTATATTATATTGTTATAGTGCCATTAAACTCTACAAGGACAAAGCAAAGAAGTTTCTGAAGAAGAAAATAATGTGGGAGAATTTGGCGGTAATATCTTTTTCGTAACGTATATCTTACCTTTTTTGTCTTTTTTTGCACGGATATATTTTTACATATTTTTTTAATATTCTTTAGGGAGTTCCTCTCCAAAATGGAAGCAAAGACTGCGGTTTGTTTGTCATGGGTTACATGAAAGAAATATGTGAAGATAAGGAACTCAAATTTCCTGAGAAGGTAAGATTGCAATTTTCATTTTTTTTTTGCAATATCCAAGTGTATTGTGGGAGAATATATATCTGACTTTCACTATTGTTGCTATTTTCAGTGGCTACGCAGAAGTCACCATGCTTATGACATCACTGAGCTCAATGCAATAAGGATCAAGTGGGCAAAGTATTTCATGAAGAAGCATGCTACGTGAACTATGACATATATAACTAGATGTTTTGGGTTGAACATATCATAAACTTTTGGGTATTTCACTGGTAGTTTATTGTACATTTGGCGCAAATAGTATGAACTTAAGTGAATATTTGTCCATCTCCTGGTCTAGATATGTTCATCCAAAAATATGTTGGTGTCCGCCTCTTGAAAATAGTCTTATTTTGTGAATGTTAATGTTTGTGAATGTTAATCGTTGGTTGGAACTTAATGTTAGTTGCTTGTAACGGTAATGTTGCACAAATAATGTTGAAACTTAAAATATATTAAAATATATTGTGATACAATTATTAAAGATTAAAATCAAGAATGTCAAATAACAGTAATAATTAAACAATAGCTGAACAATGGCTTAACAGCCATAAGTAATAATTTAATAAATTCAAAACGTTCATCTTCTTAAAATCGCGCCTGCAACTCTTGGACTGTGTTTTTGTTAAGTTGGAAAGCCTTGGCAAGAATGTCAGCAGATATATCAGGATTGGCTCCAAATACAGCATTTGCAATGGTGATAACCCCTGGATTTTGGCTGTTGAGACCAGCAATTGCTACTGCATTACCGTATCCAATATTTTGTTGGTAATGCACAAGTCCTTGCGGGAACACAAACACATCACCTTCGTTAAGAACTTTGGTGATATGACGGTTTTCTGGGTTCGAAGTGACAAATCCAACCCTCAATGTACCTTTGATGACTGTCAAAATTTCAGTAGCACGAGGATGCGTATGTGGTGCATTGATTCCCCACGGTGCAAAGTCAATACGAACAAGAGAAATGCCGAGTGTGTTGAGTCCAGGAATTCTAGCAACATTAACTGTAGTTACAGCTGATCCAACTTTACTGGATGATGTGTCACCTGCTACATTCAATCCGCTAGTAAAGAAGTCATTTTCAGTTACAACCTTGGGGTCCTTGCAAACTAGTCCGTTCACCAAAACTGAAAGAAGAAGCAAATTTGTAAGTTGATTTGTAGTGCACAAGAGTAAAATGTAGACAAGAAAAGATAATGACAAAACAATACATACCTGGGCTATTTGCATCAGCAACACAGAAATCCTGAAGAGGATTATTATCAGTCGCCAAAGCAACAAAGCTAGTCATAGTAGTTATAACGAAACAAATGAAAAGAACTTTGGAGCCGCTTGATGAAACCATCTTTGAAAACTTTTGGTTATAACTATTATGTGTATTAAAGAGTATGATAAATTTTAGGATAAAAGAGAAAGAATGACGAGTTATGAGAATTGAGGAATTGAGTTGTGAAGATATGGATCTTGTCTGAGGCTTATATAGAAAAGCTTTAGAAGGGGAAGTGTGACAAAAAGGACAACAGAAACAATTACTATTTCTTAAAGAAAGCAATTGACCTAGTCCTTTATAGTGAATTTTCAATGACGGAAGTAGTAAAATAGCCGATTCAATATTTGACGCGATCGAAATATTGAAGTGGTAAATCTATTTATAGTATTTAGTATTCATTTAATTATCAATACCTCTTGGGCGCGTCAACCTAGTGACATAATTTCGCCTAAAGTCTATCAATATAAGTATGTTGTCCATGCCCGCCGAGTATGTTGTCTTCAGCATGATCAAATAGTATACAGCTGGGGTTAAAAGTGGAAAACCGATAAACAGTAAAAATCATACCACCAATGTAATTCGCTTTTTTAAATAAATTTGTTAACTTCATGATGTCATTAAGGGTTGGAAAATTAAAATATTAATTTTACATTGGTTACCTTATATATATTAAGGCTCAAGTGCAGTGTTAAAAATCGTTCTTTAATCCGATTAATGACCAAGTAATCGAGAATCAGTAAGTTACCACATCTGATTATGAATAATAACTGGAAAAATCTTTATCTGATGTAGTCAAGAGCAATATATCTGATGTCACAATATAAAAATATTAATTTGTTTTTCTAGTGGTTACCGGTTAGTATCCAACTTTTTGAAACTTTGTTAACTGATTTTGTTTTTTAATAATTAGGCTTATATGTCTTGCAATTGAGTATCTTACAATTGAGTATCTGTTTCAACAAATTTTACCGTGAGCGAGAATTCCAGAACCTGGAACGATAAGTGATAAGTTTTTTTACCGCGTTCTTGTTAACTGATTTAATTAGCTGGGGCGTGAAATTTTGAACCCCATTTATTTTGTCACGAAGATTAATGTACAAAAATTCATATATGAAATGCAAACTTTTGGAAAGATGTTCTTTACATTCATTACATAATTGTATTTTCATTAGTGATAATAAATTAAATTACATACAAAATTTATGTCAAAATGCCGCTCTCAAAATCTCACACTCACGTACAGATGTATAAAATAGAATAAGAGGACATGTGACCTAACCTGCAACACATTTTGTACATTTGACACTATCCATGTGAGGAACCATGTGAGGAAACTGTGTTACACATTCAAACGCAACAAAGATAAAACGCACGGATTAATTCAATGTGAAAGAAAACCCTTCTATGATTATAACAAAATTCCTTCCAATGTATATCATTACAAGGGGACAGGGTAATTGCGACTGAATTAAGACAATTGCCCTAACTTGTGACAGAAAAATTCTGTGACAAATGCCCGAGTCGTAAGTTCTTATTCTGTCGTAAATTGTTAATCAGTCACAAGTTCATAGTGGGTCCCCGTTTTGCACAAAATAATTTTAAACATAAAGGAAAAATCAAAAAAAATATTACGACGGATGATACAGTCACAAATTTTCCAAAATTATGACAAATAATCTGTCATAAATTGTCCATACATTACGACTAATTATGTCACAATTGTCCCTTTGATTCCCCAAGGTTGCGACCAAATATGTCACAAGTATTTTCAGAACCTGCGACAGAATGTGTTGCTATTTTGAATTACCATCATGGTTACATAATACAAATCCAAATCTAAACTATATAATTTGAATAATTAGACACGTAATTGAAGTCTAAAGACGCTTTTAACATAAAAAAAAATAAGAAAATGGATTATCATACAAATCTAAATTTGTGCAGAAGTTACAATAAAAATTCATCACAACTTTACAATATAGGAAAACAAAAAGTCTAGTCTAATCCTGCCTAATGTAGATACCACCACCTTGGCGTCGTTTCACATGAGAGATGAAGAAGCCAACCCAATCGCTGGAATCGCTCGAATGAACATCCTTATTTAAGACGAAATAACCATACACGTTATTAACAAAGACCATTATCAACAAAGACAAATCCAATATATATCATACTCTAATTATTCACCAAACAAAACTTTGGGAATTATTAACCAAAAAAAGAGCAGCATTTTAATTTAACCAAAACTAGATTGAGCATACATGTAACAGTGGCCAAAAACTAAATTGAGCATATAGATCATACTAGTGGAATTCACTTGTCTAAATACATAAACATTAATTCATTTTAGATGAGCATCTATGTTCATCAAAACCGCATAACAGAACTGAATATTTAAGTCATAAGCTAATTGTGATCTGTAAATTTTATAACTGAATTATTATAAATTTATACATTTTCATTGGATCGGATAATTTTGACATCCATACTAAATAGCTGCCTAGCTGACATGGTTTATAAAAATATTAATTTTTTTGGTTTTATTGATTTTATTTTTCAATCAATATGTCATAATCAAATTAATGAAATCCAAAACTATGTTGTAATACTTTTTTATATATATCTATAACCTTTATTAATAAACGAAATCTTTTTTTAATTGGTATTCTTTGTACCAATTTTGGTTCGTACTTTTTTTTAGTTTCACCCCTAAAATCCTATCATACGTAGAAATTCTATCTCATATAAAATTTTATGTTGTTTTTTAAGATCCCATATAGAATTAAATGTTGGTTTTTTAAGAAATATAAATTTTATATCATGTAAAAATCCTATCTCACATAGAATTTTATGTTGTTAAAAACACATTAATCTAAAATATATTATAATCACTTCTTGAATCAAGATAAGAATCTCAATTTATTTATACCATTAAATAATATTATTCTAAAATATATAATATTATTATTATTGTACCAAAGACTCAATTATAACTTAATAATCACTTAATTCTTGAATCAAGATACTAATCTCTATCTACTTTATACTACTGAATAATATTAATTAAAAAAAATATTACAGTGTTATTATTGTACCAAATATATTATAATATTATTATTATACCCATTAGCCTAATCAGCCACCACCAAACCCGATTATATCACTTAGTTGTTAAATTAAGAAACTAATCTCAATATATTTTATACCCATACCCATGAATTGGTTATCTTAATCTAGGACCATCTACCCACGCTCAAAACTCTATGTATCATTTGCCTATTTGCGGACTATATTTTGATATTTTGAGTATAATTTTTAATTTCAAATTTGATTAAGTTGAAAATATGTGCAATTTTTTAAAAATTCTTTTTATACTCCCACAAGCTCCCACAACAATTGAGAGGAGCTGGAATTCATATTTAGTTTCTCATCAATACACACACCTTATATAAATATATAAATATATATATATATAATAATTAATTTAAAGTTTTAAATAAACTAATGGGTTATCACTACAAGAAAACAAGGGTAAATTTGACCGAATAAAAATGACCGCGGCTAAATCTGATCGCCAGCGGTCATATTTAAGGTCAACCTCAGTTGATTACCGGTCAGTCTTAAATTTGACCGCCGTCGATCATATTTAATGTCGGTCATATTTAGTCGGTCATTTTTAGTACTCGAGACCCACAAAAAATTGGTGGCAAAATTCCCGCCAAGGACAAAAATTTCCTTTAGATTAATTTGACCAACAGCCGTCATATTTAGTCGGTCATATTTATTACATAGTGCCTCAAAAAAAAAAGAGGGAAATATCCCGCCAAGTAGCCAAAATTTGCTAAAATATAAATTTGACCGTCTACGGTCAAATTTAAAGCCGGGTTTTGGCGCCAAAACTCCGTCCAATTCTCAACCAAAATAATTGGAATATAAATTTAATTGATTTTTTTTTAAAATTTAACATAAATACTTAAACAATTTTTTTAATTCCAAAAAAAATAATGGAGTACCCCAATGACAAAAACTAGGTGTAAAAAATTATTTTGTGCACTAAACATATATATATTTGGGAAGAGATCAATAAACGTTGATGCTATATTTATTCAAGAAATTTTTAAAAAATAAATAAATAGTTACTAACTTTTAAAATTCACAATTAATTTATATATTTAGAGTGACAACATAGTCTACACATTAAAAATTGATAGATATTAAAATAATTATCATTTCAAAATAATCTCGGCAATACGTTATATTGTTTAAATTTTTTGATGAAATACATGGTTTGAGATTTGGATTTAGGGGTTAGGCGGTTACATCTACGGTTACTAGTTTCGTAATATTTAATTAATAATTTGAACGATCTAACCGTACGGATGTTTACCTTTTTACTTTTGAAGAGTCTATGCAAAAATTTATTTAATAATAAACATTGCATCCTAATTATTATAATGAAAGAAAATTTCATCAACTTCATCGATTTGACCACTGTCAGTCATATTTAGTATTTTTGACCACTTTTGGTCACATTTAGCCATAATTTTGACTTCAACCCCAAGTTGGTGTTATTTATAAATTTGATTGCCCTTTGTCATATTTATAAATTTGACCAAAATCAATCGATTCTTAAATTTGACCGAAATCGGTCGATTCTTAAATTTGACCGCATGTGGTCGAATATATATCCATTTGACTGATTTGACCAAGTCGTAAGTTAATATGTCCAAACTCGGACATATTTATAAATATGACCGCCGTCAGTCAAATTTACCAGTTTTAGATCTAAAAGCTACTGCCTCTTTCTAGTATACATTCATTTCTTCAATTCCACCAAAACTTCTTTCTCCCACCATATCTCTTTCCTTTATCCACCATATCTCCCACCTTTCCCCACCATTTTCATGAGATCTAATTGATTATCAAGTAAGTTTCATTTCTTAATTTTTACATTTAATTGTTTTTACTTTCTTAGTATAATATGACTCTATTTTGTTGTTGTATTCATGTGCATAGGAATTTGGGTATTCTTAATTTGTTGATGAAATTAATGTAATTGTTGGGTATGAACCATGTAAATGTAGTTAATTGAAATTTAATTATGAAGATTAGCCTAAATTTTAGTTAGTAGCCAACTTATCAATTTGTCAATTTACTACTTCAATTTGATTATTTATGATTTATTTGCATTTCTGTTAAATTGTATTCAACTTATATCAATTTGTGTATACTTTGTAGATGACATACTATCGTAGTTGGATTGGTCATAATCGATACAATGAGTTCAAGTACTTAACGGAAGAGTATAAAATTGGTGTAAATGATTTTATTAAATTTGCTTGTGATCATCGTGATCCCGAAGATGGAGGACTTATTAGATGTCCATATGAAGATTGTGCAAATAAGTACTTTAAGGATCCTAGTGATGTGAAGGTTGATTTGTATCTTAATGGTATTATGAAGTGGTATACTAAATGGGATTTGCATGGAGAGAGGGATATGCCTCGAGTTGAAGAGGAAACAAGTTCTCGTAATATTCATTATAGAGATGAGGATATATATGTATGATGGTTGTGATATGCTAAGAGATTTTGTGGATTCAAATGAACATTTTGAGAATTTTGAGGAAGAACCGAATGCAAAAGCACAAGCATTTTACGAGATGGTGGAAAATTCTTGTGATCCAAGATATCCAAACAATAGAAATTTTACAACATTGTCATTTGTAAACATGCTACTACATTGGAAACACAAGCATAATTGTACTAACACTGCCTTTGATGAATTGATTGGCGTCATTGGATCGGTACTCCCTGCTGATCATAATTTGCCTGAGAGTTATTATGATGTGCGAAAGATGATAAGAGGATTGCATATGGAATATGTGCTTGCGAGAATGATTGCATGTTGTTTTACAAGGAAAATAGCAACAAGACTCATTGTGATATATGCCATACATGCCGATACAAAGAGCAAAAGGATCCAAACAAGAAGCAGATTCCACGAAAGATCTTGAGATACTTTCCTCTTACTCAAAGGTTGCAGCGTCTATTCATGAATGAGAAGACCGCAGAAGATATGAGGTGGCACCACAACAGAGTCAAAGTTGAAGGTCAATTATGTCACCCAGCAGATGGAGATGAGTGAAAACAATTCGATCATAGATTTCCAAACTTTTCAAACGAGATTCGGAATGTCAGACTTGGTCTCTCTAGTGATGGATTTGACCCGTTCCGTGATGCACACGCTAAGGAATATACTGTATGGCCAGTGGTTGTTGTAGTTTATAACCTACCTCCATCTATGTGCACGAAGGCTCCTTACATGTTTATGCCTCTTCAGATTCCTGGGCCGAATGATCCAACAAAATATCTTCATGTTTACCTGCAGCCACTGATTGATGAATTGAAAACATTATGGCGCACTGGGGCAGAAACATATGATAGATTCTCTCGTACATATTTTATGATGAAGGCGGCATTATTGTGGACAATTAGAGTGACTTCCCTGCACTTGGCATGCTTAGCGGGTGGTCAACTAAGGGTAAGTTGGCATGTCTAGTTTGTATGGGACTAGTGAAAGCCAATCAACTAAGGCATGATGGTAAGCCTAGTTTTTATGGCACTGCTAGATATTTCCTAGAACCGGATGACCCATTGAGAAGGAGTACAAAGTTTGGAAGAACTGAGACACATTCAGTTACATGTCGATTTTCAAGATTATTAGCAAGGAGCCTTTGTGAGGATATACAGTTTCCTCCTCCGGGAAAGACATCTTGGAGAAAACCAAAGGATTATGGTGTAACACATAATTGGACTCACTTTTCTCCATTTTTTGAGCTTTAATCTAAAATATATTATAATATTATTATTATTTTACTAAAATATTTTATATTATTATTGTACCCCTCAGATCATCCAGACCCAATTATAATCACTTCTTGAATCAAGATATGAATCTCAATTTATTTATACCATTAAATAATATTATTCTAAAATATATAATATTATTATTATTGTACCAAAGACCCAATTATAATCACTTAATTGTTGAATCAAGATACTAATCTCTATCTACTTTATACTACTGAATAATATTAATTAAAAAAAATATTTTAGTGTTATTATTGTACCAAATATATTATAATATTATTATTATACCCATTTGCCTAATCATCCACCACCAAACCCGATTATATCACTTAGTTGTTAAATCAAGAAACTAATCTCAATTTATTTTATACCGATACCCATGAATTGGTTATCTTAATCTACGACCATCTACCAGGCTCAAAACTCTATGTATCATTTGCCTCTTTCCAGACTATATTTTGATATTTTGAGTATAATTTTTAATTTCATGTTTAATTAAGTTGAAAATATGTGCAATTTTTTAAAAATTCTTTTTATACTCCCACAAGCTCCCACAACAATTCAGAGGAGCTGGAATTCATATTTAGTTTCTCATCAATACACACACCTTATATATATATATATATATAATTAATTTAAAGTTTTAAATAAACTAACGGGTTATCATTTAGTGTGTATATATATATATATATGCTTGTGCTCACAAGAGAACTGAGATCTAATATCAGCCATTCAATTATAATAAAAAAATTTAATCTCCACCACTTATTAATAATCCTTACATTTTTCCCACTTCTTGTAAAGCCACAGCCCATCCCCTCCGTCTCCGCACACTTTTTCCGGCTACGACCTTGATTCCGGTGAACTATTTTTAACAAACGCCTTCATCTCTCTCTCCATGCCTTCACCAAAATTAAAATCGACTAATCATGTAATGATACCTCGATTAAAGTCGCGCTGCACATCGTAATTTCATGTCACCATGACTTTGTTCTAGATTTTAGATGTCGAAAATGGCCAGAGATATGTTAGTTTTTCGATTTACGTGATTTTGGTGTTCTTAGATCCGAAAACTTTTAGTGATTTTCGGTTAAATTTTGGTGATTTATATTGAAACTTTGGTAAATTGAGTTCGAATTTGATGTTTTTTTTGTAGTAGCATTTGATTAAATTTTAGTGGTTTTATAGGTGGCGGTACTAGTGATGTGGTTGTGGTGGTTGTAGAGGCGGTGTAGGTGATAATAGTTCTGGTGATTAATGGTGGTAGTGTAACTAGTGGATATTCTGTTGAAGAGAAGAATCATTTAATATTGGGGATTTATGGGTTATTTGTGGTGATTTTCTGGTGGCGGTGGTGATTGGAGGTGGTGCTGGAAGGTTGACCGAAATGATGACTAGAAGTATTCATCGACACTGTGGTTAAATATTATGCGTTGATTGCAGTGATTTTTTGGTTGAATATGGTGATTTTCTAGTGATGATGGTGACTGGAAGGTGACCGGATTTGTGTTTTCCGGTAGTGATTTTTTCTTTTCCGGTAGTGGTCGGAGGTGACGGCAGTGTGATGATTTTTTGTTTCCGGTGGTGATTTTTTGAATTGGCCGGAATTGGTCGCCGGAGATGGTGATAAAAAATGGAGGTTCCGGTGGCTAGACGTGGTGGATGGGTGAGGATGGTGGAAAATTAAAATATTAATAAATTTAATAAGTGATAGGAGATTAATATAGGATATTTAAATGAATGGTTATCTCACCATAGTGATGGTTCTCAGCTGAACCATATATATATAGGTCATTAATATATATTTGACAAATAATTATTATTGTGACATTTTTATATTTGCCTGGAGATATTGGTGCATGCACATGTATCACATACATAAGTATATAATTTTTTAATTTTGAATTTGCAACTGTAGATAAAATATTCATCTATCATTGTAATCATCGATTATATAATTATAATTTGATTATATAATTATAATTTAAATATATAATTATAATTACACTTTTCTTTGATTGTATATAATTTTAATTAAATTTGCTGACTTGAGTCTACTCTTGATATAACTTGTACTCAAAAAAATGGGTGAATTGAACACATATAAAGGGAATGTAGGTCTATCATCTATAGTGATTATACTCTATCCTTTTCAAAATACTTGTCTACTTTGAAAACAATTAAGCATATTAAGAAATCATAACATTGATAACAAAATTATATTTATTGTATGGACTATATTGATTGAATAAGTGTTTATGGTGTAAAGTTAGTCTTGAAAATCTATACTCTTTATTAATAAGCAAAACAATGTGAAAATGGCGGACGGTACTAAAAAGTACCAAAGTACCAAAGTACCAAATTTGGTTATCACTTGACCCGGGTTCGATTCCTCGCAACTACATAATTATAAAAGATTTATTTACTTTAAATTCCTTAGCTTCATCCAGGGTTCGATTCCTTACAACTACGTAATTATACAAGATTTATTTATTTACTTTAAATTCAATAGTTTCATGGAGCGTTAGATTCTTTGTAGCTACGTAATCATACAAAATTTATTTATTTAATTTAATTTCTTTATTTTTATGCACGGTTCGATTGTCTATAACTACATAATTAAATATTTATTTATTTATTATATATTTTTATCATTCAATTCTCGAAAAATACATTTTTAAATAATATTCATTAATAATTTATTAATACTGATATTTTATTGTCGACTCATGCTCGGCCCGTGCTTGACACGGGTTATAAGCTAGTATAAATTAAAGACTAAACAATTATATGTGGCTTAGATTTGGTCTTGAAAATACAAATACTAATGTAGTTTTTAAAAATAACATTGAAATGATAAGTGGACCATTAATTTGAAACAATTTTTTTTTCAAAAGGAGACAAGTATATTGAAACCGAGGGAGTAGTTTGCATCAATGAAAAATAAACATTTTTTCTCTGGAATGAATATTTTGGACTATGACAAATTGCTACATTGTCAACACTTGGAAAACAAGTCAGAGGTTTTGAAGATGTCTCTTTTTTTGCACAAGTAATGTTGAAACTTAAAATATATTACCTCGAGTTTCTGGGGTAAGCCATAAGCTCAGTCACCGCTGAGATGTTTATTAAAATATATTGCGATACAATTAAAGATTAAAAGCAAGAATGTCAAATAACAGTAATTAAACAATAGCTGATCACAATGGCTTAACAGCTATAAGAAATAATTTAATAAATTCAAAACGTTCATCTGCTTAGAATTGCGTCTGCAACTGCTGGACTGTGTTTTTGTTAAGTTGGAAAGCCTTCGCAAGAATGTCAGCAGATATATCAGGATTGGCTCCAAATACAGCATTTGCAATGGTGATAACCCCTGGGTTTTGGCTGCTAAGAGCAGCAATCACTACTGCATTATCATGTCCAATATTTTGCTGGTAGTGTATAAGACCTTCCGGGAACACAAACACATCACCTTCGTTAAGGACTTTGGTGATATGACGATTTTCTGTATTCGAAGTGACAAATCCAACCCTCAGTGTACCTTTGATAACTGTTAAAATTTCAGTAGCACGAGGATGCGTGTGTGGTGCATTGATTCCCCACGGTGCAAAGTCGATACGAACAAGAGAAATGCCAAGAGTGTTGAGTCCGGGAATCCTAGCAACATTAACTGTTGTAACATTTGATCCAACTTTATTGGACAATGTGTCACCAGCTACATTCAATCCCCAAGTAAAGAAGTCGTTTTCAGTTACAACCTTGGGGTCCTTGCAAACTAGCCCATTCACCAAAACTGAAAGAAGAAGCAAATTTGTAAGTTGATTTGTAGTGCACAAGTAAAATGTAGGCAAGAAAAGATAATGACAAAACAATATATACCTGGGCTATTTTCATCAGCAACACAGAAATCCTGAAGAGGATTATTATCAGTTGCCATAGCAACAAAGCAAGTCATAGTAGTTATAACGAAACAAATGAAAAGAACTCTGGAGCCGCTTGATGGAACCATCTTCAAACTTTTGGTAACAATTATAATCTGTATAAAAGAGTTGGATCGGAGAAACGTTAAGAGAACAAATGATGAGGCTTTAACTGAGAGTTGAGTTGTGAAGATATAGATCTTGTCTGGGGCTTATATAGAAAACTTTTACGAGGGAAAGTGTGACAAATAGGATAAAAGAGACACAAATATTGCTTACAAATGGCACTGACATAGTCCTTGATGTAATTAGAATGAGTCTAGTTTAATTACATATGTGCACAGTCAATACACGGAAAGAGTAAAAATGCCAATTCTTCTAGGTATAAGATCGATAATTGAAGTGGTAAACTATGTACTTTGTGTTATTTTTTTATTTGTTTAGATGTTAGTGGTATTATAATATGGTTAAAAGTCTATCCAATAGATCATCTTGGATTGATTGTAAATGCATTAGGTGCACTACTTCTGGTTTTTTCCAAGAAACATATAATAAAAAACCAACCAACTCGATCTGTTTTCTAATAATGCTTTTAGTAATATAGCGAACTGTCAGCTTCTGAGCAGATATTCAAAATCATATAATGTATTCAGCAAATAATTTTAAGACAATTCAACCCCTCGTGTAAGTTTATTTTCCAGCAGCTGGTAAAGAAATTGCATGTGTTTGAATCTATTCACCTGCTAACACTTACGTATTAAATTGACTTACCATTAGTGGCTATGCCAACCCCGTTCAAATCTCGAGCATTTTTCGTAAATCGGGTGAAATTCCGATTTCGGGTCCGAATAAAACGAAGCCTACTAACCGAAATGCAGTTAACTTGTGTTACGACAAGTTCATCACTGTTATGGATTACAAAGAGAGTTTCGAGCTTTAATGGATGCTCTTGTGTTTCGTGACTAAATCAGTCCTTACAAGATGTCTACGTAGTTCTTGGTGATGCCCATGGGGCTATGGCGGCAGGGGCACACCAAGTACGTAGTGACTTGTATGTCCTTATTCGAGGATTAAATCTAAAATGTCATAGATGACGTATGGAGCTGTGTCCAAAACGTAATTATATTGTGAAGGATCAGGGTCCTTATATAGGCATCTGGAGCCTCGTATTTAAAGTATGTTTAGGAGACTTAGCGAATAAGTCTCCTTTTTGATAATGGATAAACATTGTATTTCTTGATGGACAAGTCTTTTCCTTGATAATAAGGACTATGACTCATTATTTCTTTTAATTGAGTATTCTGGATCCTTCTTTGATGAATTTACCATATTTTGGACTCCTTTCCTGAGCTGTATATTTCCTAATTTATTAATTACGAAATTAATAAATAATTAGGGTTTCGGGCCTTGTTTATGGGCCGTATTTTTGGACCAATCTGGGTCTAATTAATAGGTCATTAATTCCACTTCTAGGGTTATTTTTCAGCCCATATCATTTGCCCCTCAACTTCTAGGAAAATCTCTTTTGGATTATCGTAGAAGTTATTTTATTCGGGAGTTACGAAGTTTTCTTTCGTATTCTAGTTTGGTTTTGCGAACATATTAGTTATAACCCAATTTTTATAATTTTTCCAATATAGGAATCAGGATTTTTCATCAATTCCCTAGAAAATAATTTAAATTTTGAAATTCCAGTGTATTTTCGACCAGGATTCTGGTCGAATTTTAGTGTCATTTCATCCCCTGGTCGAACACTTTCGACCAGGTTTCTGGTCGAATTTTGGTACAATTCCGTCCCCTGGTCGAACACTTTCGACCAGGTTTATAGTCAAATAGATGATCCATTTTAGGCCCTGGTCGAACTCTTTCGACCAGGATTGTAGTCGAATAGATAATCCATTTTGGCCCCTACTCGAATACTTTCGACCAGGATCGTGGTCGAAGATAAGTGCCATTTTGGCCCCTGGTCGAATACTTTCGACCAGGATCGTGGTCGAAGATAAGTGCCATTTTGGCACCTGGTCGAATACTTTCGACCAGGATTCTAGTCGACCATTTTGATCTCACTTGGAGAGGAACATAGAATCACGAGTTTTTACAAGTTGTACCTCTTGTGCCATTTGAGGTTTACTTATGTTGGACTAAAGTTGGGCCCAAGACTTTTATTTGTCCCTTACCTGGGACTTACTACCCTTTTTTTTGGGATTTTAATATACACTAGTGTTTCACGAGTATCGTCTTGGTGTAAAGTGTGGAGCGACCTACACATTTACGACGATTTTGCCTTATTCGAGGGTAGCTTGACATTTGCATAAGCCTTTTATGTCTTATACCGTCTTGTTTTGGCTTCAAGCCTTTAATTGAGCATATCGAATGATGGGGTTTGGACTGAATGTCTTAGGTTTCTGGGGTTTCAACCCTTCACCCTTACGAGTTCTTACTGATGGCTGCACTTATAGTGATTCATTCTCAAGTCTATCATATCAAACTTCTCCTGAGCTTGAAATTTTCGCTAATTAACAATAGGCATATTTGGATTTCTTTTGTATGTTTATTAGCAACATTCACCCCTCGGGGTTCATTGTATTCAACTCTCACTACGCCATAGATGACCTACAGTAACTACTAAACTATGTCTCCTTAGACCCAATATAACGTTGCTACAGGCCCAAAAAGGGCTAAGGTAACATCAGGGCTGGGTTAGTTTCTCTCCCAGTTGCCTTTGGCGTCAAAGGCAACATGTCGCCTACCCTAGGCTAACATAGCATTTTATGTTACCAAAGATAGCCTATAGCAACCTAGTAACCATTCTATTGCAACACCAAATCTATGTTACCTTAGATATTAGAATTTTTTGAAATTAGTGGGACCCATGTGTGGGGCCCACACGTGGGGCCCACAAAATGTGCAGCAGCACGTTTCAGTCTAAGGTAACACCTATCGTAACACCTATTGCAACACGCTAGGTGTTGCCAATGAAGACATTTAGTAACATCAGTATAGTACCTAAGGTAACACCTGTAGTTTAACTAAATAAAAATGTAAAGTTTAAATATAGCATTTCCCATTAGAAAAACAACCAATTCACACAAACCAAGTACATCATCCAACTACATAATCCCATCATAAACAACCAACTACATAATTACTTTGCTGGTTTAGCCTGGGTTTCCATTTCGAAGAAGTGGCATACAAAACATGTCTTGGAGCGAATTCTAATATGTCTAGTCCCTGAGAAAGAAAATGAAATCCTTGTATGGACGAAGGTAAGCTAGATCCTTTCTAGCTTCATTATGACCTGATGTCCTGACCTGATCCTGCTAAACTCAGTCTTATACACTGGAATTTCAAAAATAAAAAATAAAACAAGTTACACAACTTTTCAAAGTAATCTGAAACTGCAATGAAATGCAAAATTTGCAAAGACAAATTTGTCGACCATGTTATCTTGATTAGGAACTTACAATCAACCCAAGGAGTATACTCACTTTTTCATAATTGCAGAAACAAAAATATCCTTTGAAGCCAGTACTGCAGGTGGAGTCTGCAATTAATGAAATTATTACGAGTTGCATTGATCATAAGTAACACTACACCAAAAACGGCCTTTTCCTACCACGAAAATGGTAGGTTTTGGGGGTAAATTGGTAGGAATTGGTGTCAATTCCTACCATTCGACATGTTAGGAATTGCTCAGGTCGGAATTGGTGATGGTAGGAATTGGTGGTCTGTTTCTTAAACGGCCCCACATGCCAAATGGCTGCCCATGTGGCGAGCCACATAAACAGCCACATCGACGGCCACATGACGGTGGACCCCGACACGTCACTTGCCACGAGGTTGACATGTCATGCCACGTGTCACATGTGGGGTCACTGCCACGTCATTTTGTGGGGTCACATTTGACCCCGGTCAAGGACTATTTCCTACCAACCAAATCCTACCAACACATTTTCTACCAACTCAAGGGGCACCAAATTGGTAGGTTTTATAACAGAAGCACATAAAAATAGCTATTTCCTACCAAGCAATTCCTACCACCTTCAGTATTTCCTACTAGTTAAAACCTACCGCATTCATCAATTCTGGAAAATGTTACGAAGACGGTAGGAAATGCTATGAAGACGGTAGGAAATGTTATGAAGACAGTAGGAAATGCTTTGAAGGTGGTAGGAATTACTAGACAATTGTTTCAAAAAAAATAAAGCTTTCATTACTTCCCCAATCTAACAAATTGCTCAAATCATTATAAAAAAATAGATCGATATCTAATTCACAAGTATACAACCATAACAAATAATCAAACATTCATTGTATATGAAAATTCAAACATTCCTTACACATAAATCATAATATTCAAAATTAGAAGTTGTTCTTATGGACCAAAACTACAAATCAAAAATTATTTACAAGGCTAAATTAATTATCTTCAAAATCTTCATCTTTTTCGTTTGGATCTTCATGTTATTTTCTTCACAATCATTTTCTCTATTTCCACATCATTGTCTTTGGATCTTCATCAAGTACCTAAAATTTACATAAAAAACAAGAATTAGTATTAAGAATTATTAGCTAATTAAATAACAAAATAAGCATGAAGATAAAATTACTTAAATAAGCAAAAAGAAGAAGAACAAAGTGAATGATATGTGAAATTGATTTGAAGAAGATAAAGATATAGAGAAGAAGATGAACAGAGGGAAGAAAATTGAAGTGAAATGTGAAAAAAAAAATGATTGTATTATAAGTAATAAGAAGAGGCAAATATTTTTGAATTTTTCGTTTGGGCGCAATTTTTAAATTTTTCGTAAAATTGTAGCTTATTTCCTACCGATAATGGTAGGTTATGATTCTCAGCGAAATTTTTGAATTTTTGGTTTGGGCGCAATTTTGAATTTTAAGTTTTAGGCGCAATTTTTGAATTTTTCGTAAAATTGTAGCTTATTTCCTACCGATAATGGTAGGTTATGATTCTCAGCGAAAATTTTGAATTTTTGGTTTGGGCGCAATTTTTTAATTTTTAGTTTTAGGCGCAATTTTTGAATTTTTCGGGAAATTGTAGCTTATTTCCTACCGATAATGGTAGGTTATGATTCTCAGCAAATTTTTTGAATTTTTGGTTTGGGCGCAATTTTTGAATTTTTAGTTTTAGGCGCATTTTTTGAATTTTTCGTGAAATTGTAGCTTATTTCCTACCGATAATGGTAGGGTATAGGTTTTGGCACAATTTTTTTTTTTTAAAATAAACATAATAATTTTTTTAAATAATATTTTCGATGATCGAAACGTAATGATAATTTAGATCTATTAATTTATTTCAGAGGGTAAATGAGTTTTTACCGTAATTTGTTTTCTTTTATTATTTTAATTATATTCTTTTATAGTTGTGCGCGGTAATTTCAAGTTTTTGGTAAAACAATTTGGCGGAAATTGCCAAACAAATTGGGTTGTGTGTATTTAAACAAATGCCCTCTCTAAGAATAAGCAAGTGCATAACCACTACACCAACATCGTTTTTTGTACTAAATATGCAATTTACTCATATATCATATTTCAGTTCAAGTTTTGTAAATTATAAGTTTGATAGATAGATTAATTATAAAAATATAAGAGCTTAAATTAAAAAATTCTAAAATTTTACATACAGCTAAGAAATTAAAATATTTAATCATCCGTAAGGTTAGATCGTTGAAACAAAAATCAAAAAAAATCAAAAAGTGTAACCCTAAACAACCCCTAAAAAGGGAAATTCAATTTTTTCGTAAAATTTTAGGCGATTAAAATTTTGGATTGCACGGATTCAAACTCGTGCCCTCTCCAATAATAACCAAGTGAACAACCACTGCGCCAAACAAGCTTTTTATACTAAATCAACAAATAATTGATATATGATATTCCAATTCAAGTTTTGTAAAGTACAAGTTTAATAAATAGATTTATTATAAAAATATAAGAGTTTAAATTAAAAAAATCCAATATTTTGTATAAAACTAAGAAATCAACATATTTAATCATCCGTAAGGTTGGATCGTTGAAAAAAAAATAGAAATAAAAAAGTGTAACCCTAGACAACCCCTAAAACATGTGTATAAACTCTAACTCAATTTTCTAACACTCTTTCATTTTCTAAACGATTTTAACTTTTTGTAATTCCTTTTTGTCTAAATTTTTTTCCTTACATTCATCAAACTACAAAACGACGTTTCATATAAAAAAATTTAATTTATCTATACGTCTTTATATTTTTAATTTTTTTTCGATATAATTAGGTTTTAACGAATAACATAAGTACCTAAATATGTAAGTTTAATTCAACTAATTTTTATCCTCCACTACTAAAATGAGTAAATCTTTATGTCCCTATAGTTTGATTAACAAAAAATATGATAACCGATCAACAAAAAATATAATATAAACACATTCTCCATTAATTTTATTTTGTATTATTTTATTAACCGATTAAAACCTACCAACAATGGTAGGTTTTGATGTGTGCCAAAAATTTGGGTTGGTACGTAATCGAACCCCTGCCCTGTCCCACAAAAGCCAACTGCCCAACCACTGCGCCAAACCATGCATATGTACTAAATTAGCAGTAACTTATAGGTATCATTCTCCCCTAATTTTATTTTGTATTATTTTATTAATCGATTAAAACCTACCATCCTACCAACAATGGTAGGTTTTGATGTGCGCGGGAAATTCAACTTTTCTGTGAAATTTTTGGCGGAAAAGCAAAAAGGTGGTGGGGGTCCAAAATTCGTCAGTGACTATTTCCTACCATATATGGTAGGAAATGGTCTTGACAGAATGAAAATATTTCGTATTTAAAGAAAAATGTTTATTACTTTAAAATATGATTAGGACGATAATGTGGATGGTGGGGTACCATCACGAATAAAACCTACCAGATTTGGTAGGTTTTATTTTCCTACCATATATGGTAGGAAATGACCATGACAGAATTAAAAATTTTATTATTTTTAAAAAATTATTTATTACTTAAATTATGATATGGCTGATGATGTGGATGGTGGGGTACCATCAAGAATAAAACCTACCAGATTTGGTAGGTTTTAGTTTCCTACCATATATGGTAGGAAATGACCACAGCATATTGAAAATATTTTTTATTTTTATAAAAATTGTTTATTACTTAAAAATATGACAAGGCTTGATGATTAGGATGGTGGGGTCTTATCTTTGTGAAAATGCAGGCAAAACCTACCGATGTTGGTAGGTTTTATTTTCCTACCAACAATCGGTAGGAATTGGTCCTCGCTTTTACAGAAATCGGGCCCCACGCGGACCATTTCCTACCATATTAGTCGTCGGTAGGAAATGGGGGGTCAATTACTACCAAGTTTTTTTGGTAAGATTTATATGGTAGGAAAAGACCGTTTTTGGTGTAGTGTAATTACTATTATAAGTGATAAATGTAATAGATGAGAAATGATTGTTTTATTTTATATTCAAAAAATGTGCTATTTATAGTAAAACTGTAAACACGATTACGAATGGTGGATAAACCACCAAGACAATGACCAAAGAAGCACAAAAATTATAATTATGGACAATAAGACTATAGAACAGACACTTCGAAACACGCCTTACAAAAATACAGTCAAGGGTATTTTTGTATTTTAGTTTGTTCCTAAGGGTAGTTTTGTAATTGCCCAAATATCATTCTGTTAGGATTCTGTTAGGATATAATACTGGGGTTGTGGTTCAATAGAGCTCAAGAATCTTGTAACAAACTCATACTCAATATTCATTTCTGTTATCTTCACTGAATCATTCATTTGCATTTTGTCATTATGGTATCAGAGCTGCAAATATTCATGATTGACGGTGATAATGAAATGCGAGTGATTGCGTTAGTTTGTTGAGATTTAATTCTGTTTCTTGCTTCATTGTGTCGACTGTATCTCTCTGAATTGTGAATCGATTGTTCATTGTTCATCGATTTCTGAGTGCTCGAGAGTTGTTGTCAATGGCGTCTGGAAGTAGATTCTCTTTTGCGGATATGCAGAATCCGTTGTTCTTGCATCCAAGTGATGGACCTCTTTCAATTTCTGTTAGCAAGCTTCAAAGTTCAAGCGATTACAGATCATGGAAACGTTCGATGGAGATTCAATTGGCTGCAAAGCGAAAGCTAGGTTTTGTGACAGGGACAGAGCTTCGAAATGCGGCTGATGCTACTGAAGGAATCCAATGGGACACGTGCAATAATCTGGTAATTTCTTGGATACATAATAATGTTTCAGATAACATAAGGAAATCAATTCTGTTTATCACTTCTGCTTGTGAAATCTGGAAACAATTGGAAAGAAGGTTTCAGCTAACAAATGGATCAAGAAAATATAAATTGAGTAAAGATTTGTTTGAGTTGAAACAGAATACTCTTAATTTGGCTGAATACTATACTGTGATGAGTAGTTTGTGGGAAGAATTAGACTCAATGAATGTTCTACCTGCTGTAACAACTATTACTCCAGAAGTAACTGCTGTGTTTAAGACTATTGAAACTCAGAAAGAAGAATTGAATTTGTTTCAATTCCTGAATGGATTGGATGAAAAGTATGGACCACAGAGAAGTCAATTACTGATGATGAGTCCTTTGCCTAGTGTTGAGACAGCCTGTTCAGTGATTCAACAAGAAGAATCACAAAGGGATATATTGAATGTTGGAGAAACCTGTGATCTTAGTGTGTCTGCTATGTACAGCAAATCTCAGAATTTCAGAAATACTGACAAGTCTGTAATTTGTGAGGTTTGTGGTGGAAAAGGACATAACAAAGATAAGTGCTGGACAGTTATAGGATATCCAAAATGGCATCACAAGTTCAGGAAAATGCAGAGTGGAGTTCAGGTACAGAGTGGAGGTCATAAGTCAAGAAATGTCCAAGCTCATAATGTAAGTCTTGAGAGTGCTAGTTCTAGCAATTTGACCATTACTCAGTTGCAATTGCAACAATTGCTCAAAATGTTGCCCAGTGCTCAGGCTGATAAGATGATCAATGAAGATTGTGATGATGATCTGGATGCTCCTTTTTCTGGTATGATTACCTGTTTTAAAGCTAGTTTGGATGTCAAAGAATGGATAATGGATTCAGGTGCATCTGAGCATATGACAGCTTCTTTGAGTTTGTTGAGAAATGTTAGGCAAGCACCATCTGGATTCAAAATAAGTTTGCCAACTGGAGACACTTCAGTTATCACACATATTGGAGATGTTACTTTGCAGAATGGTTTACAATTGTATAATGTCTTGTATGTGCCAAAGTTCAAGTACAATTTGTTGTCTATACATAAATTAGCCAAGGACAATTCTTGTGATGTGCAATTTTGTGCTGACAAGTGCTTCATTAGTTGCTCTAAATCTAAGATTGTTACTGGTGTTGGGAAAATGAAACAAGGGTTGTATTATATGGATTTCTCTGGTATACAAGATGATGTTGCACATGTGACTGACATTTCTGCAAATGTGGTTTCTGTGTCCACCAAGACTTGGCATTCTAGGCTGGGACATGCTCCTTTAGCTAAAATAAGGAGTATTTCAGCTTTATCTTTACCATCTGAGGCTATGGCTGAGGTTTGTGTGACTTGTCCAATGGCAAGATTTACAAAGTTGCCATTTGCAATTAGTGAATCTCATGCTGAAGCTGCCTTTTCTTTGCTGCACATGGACATATGGGGGCCATACAGGTTGCCTACTAGAGCTAAATTTAGGTATTTTCTGACCATTGTTGATGATTTTTCAAGAATGACATGGGTATATCTTTTGCAACATAAGTCAGATTTTCTGAAACACTTCAAGGCATTTGTAAACTATGTTGCAAATCATCATCAAGCATCTGTCTTAATCATTAGAACTGATAATGCACTGGAGTTTACAGATGGATTTTGTCAAGAATTTTATGGTCATAAAGGTATTGTTCACCAGAAATCCTGTCCTTACAAGCCACAACAAAACTCCAGAGTTGAAAGAAAACATAGGTATCTGTTGGAAACAGCTAGAGCACTAAAATTTCAGGCTGGAGTAGATTTGACTATGTGGGGAGAATGCATTTTGACTGCTACATATATCATTAACAGGTTGCCCAATGTTCCTTTGCAACACAAAACACCTTATGAGGTGTTGTTTAAAGAATTGCCTGATTATAGTGTGATGAGAGTGTTTGGTTGTCTAGTTTTTGCAGCCAATCCAGCAAATACTACTGATAAGTTTGCAATGAGAGGTGTGCCTTGCATTTTTCTGGGATATCCACCAGGGCAAAAAGGATACAGGTTGCAGAACCTAATAGATAAATCTATCTTTGTTTCAAGAGATACTGTTTTTCATGAGAATGTATTCCCAATGAAAAATACATCATTTAAACAGTTGACTGGGTGCCATACTTCTCCTTCTGCTCTACCTTTTGTTGATGATAATGATATGTTCCTGTTTGCTGATCCCAGTTCAGCAGAACATTCTACATCCTCTCAGTCCAGTGAAGTTCCAGACTCCTCACCAATGTCAGAGTCTCCAGTAGATCCAGTACTGAGAAGATCTGTCAGAATTAGAAAACAGCCTTCCTGGATGGATTCTTATCATACTATTCAACCTCAAGTTAATATTGTCACAATGATTTCTCAACCTGTAGAAGAGAAGTTTCACTGTTTTCAGAGTCAACTTGGAATTATTGGTGACCCTACTTCATTTTCTCAAGCTGTTAAGCATGATCATTGGGTTGCAGCTATGAATAAGGAAATTGAGGCTCTTGAACTCAATGGTACATGGGATATTACTGAACTCCCAGCTGGAAAAAAGGCCATAGGTAGTAAATGGTTGTTTAAAACAAAATTTAATCCTGATGGCACCATAGAAAGGTATAAATCCAGATTGGTTGTTTTAGGGTGTAAACAAACTTATGGATTGGATTTCACAGAAACTTTTGCTCCAGTGGCAAAAATGACTACAGTTAGAGCTTTACTGGCAGTAGCTGCTATTGAAGATTGGATTACATTGCAGATGGATGTTACCAATGCATTCTTGCATGGTGATTTAGAAGAAATAGTCTACATGAAGTTTCCTCAAGGGTATTCTGGTCTTGGGAGCAGAATAGTGAAGAATCAGCAAATACCAATTCAAAATTTATTGGTTTGCAGATTGAGGAAGTCACTGTATGGTCTTAGACAGGCTCCAAGGCAATGGTTTAGTAAGCTTTCTGATACACTTCTATCTGATCAATTTGTTCAGTCAAAGGCAGATTATAGTCTGTTCACTAAACATGATGCCAGTACTATTACTCTTATCTTGGTTTATGTGGATGATTTGATGATTGCTGGAAATTGTTAAGTTGAAATTGACAAATTGAAGACTGTACTGTCTACAAGTTTTCATATGAAAGATTTGGGTAGTCTGAGATATTTTTTAGGTCTTGAGATAGATAAGTCTGATAAAGGATTTTTTTGTGTCTCAAAAGAAGTATACATTGGATCTGCTCAAAGAGTTTGATATGCAACATGCTTCACCCTTGAAAGTGCCTTTAGATATTCATATCAAATTAACTCCTGAGAAAGGAGATCTTTTAGCTGATCCTAGCCAGTATCAAAGGCTGGTGGGCAAACTCTTATATCTTACTACAACAAGACCTGATATATCATTTTCAGTCCACTTATTGACACAGTTTCTAAAGAATCCTACTACTGTGTATATGCAAACTGCTAAGAGGTTGTTTAGGTACTTGGCTGGCAGTCCTTCACAAGGTATACTCTTGGCATCAAAGTCTGCAGCACAGCTCACAGCCTTTTGTGACAGTGACTGGGCCAGTTGTGCATCCTCAAGGAGGTCTACAACAGGGTATTGCATTTTGTTGGGACAGTCACCTATTTCTTGGAAATCCAAGAAACAAACTGTGGTGTCTAGGTCTTCTGCAGAGGCAGAAGCCATGGCATTGACAACTTGTGAGATTACTTGGCTGACAGCTCTCCTTAAGGATATGGGACTGGAACATTTGCCTCCTACTTTGCTTTGTTGTGAGAATCAAGCAGCTCTTTCCATTGCTGCTAATCCAGTACTTCATGAAAGAACTAAGCATATTGAGATTGATTGTCACTTTGTGAGGGACAAGCTCAAGACTGGTACTATTCAGACAACTCATGTCCCTTCTCATGCTCAGTTAGCTGATATTTTGACCAAGCAACTTCCTGCAAAACAACATCATGCTCTTCTTCAGCTTCTAGGTGCTTCAGGAGTTGCTGCTCCTTTGTGAATACAGTTCAGTCTTAGGGTTTCTTCAGTTCCATTGTATGTGTTCCTGCTGTTCAATTGTCTGTGTACTTGTTCTTCAAGCTCGATAGCTCTTGTTCTGTGAATACAGTTCTGCTATCAGCTTGAGGGGGAGTAATGATAATACAAAAATACAGTCAAGGGTATTTTTGTATTTTAGTTTGTTCCTAAGGGTAGTTTTGTAATTGCCCAAATATCATTCTGTTAGGATTCTGTTAGGATATAATACTGGGGTTGTGGTTCAATAGAGCTCAAGAATCTTGTAACAAACTCATACTCAATATTCATTTCTGTTATCTTCACTGAATCATTCATTTGCATTTTGTCATTAAAAATTGTAAGCAACACCTGTTCCGGTCAGATGGGAATGTCAACATCTACAGAATGGTGCCCAAAAAAAAACTATCTGTTAAGAACTTTGAACTCTATAACACACCTGCATGTGGCACTGATTATGAAGTTATGCTCCACAGTCCAGACAGGTCAAATTTAAATTATGGAAGGCATCTGTAGCATCTGCATGTTGTTCACATTGTATGTTGACCATCCATGTGCAACTCCAGGAAATATCTTTACAAAAGACTTAACCTGTAGAATACACAAGCCTGTTAACCTCCTGATATGGTGAGAGAGTACACATTCAACAAGGCCAAGGGATGCGAAAATCGTGGAATTTATCACAACTAAATATGTATCTGAACAATATTACGGAGATTATTTAACATTAATCAGAATTTAGGAGCTCCGATTAATGAATATAGAAGAGAAATATGAAAGAAAAATATATAACTTTACGGACCACGTACTTTAGAAGATATAAGGATCTCTCCAAATTGCCTCATGACTTCAGGGGGAGCGACATTGTCAATTTCAGCTCCCAATATAGCCATGGGAATAGTTAGATTACTGCCTCAAGTGTAAAAACCTCCAATCTAGCTTCCTGTCAAACTTCATTGGTAACAAGACCAATATCTTCCATAGCCTATATAAATGAACCTCATTTCCTCGCCAAAAACAATGCGAAGTGAGGTCCCAAAGAATGTATTGAAAGTTTAAAATGTATAAGTTATACCCTTAATATCATCCAGAGTAATACTGTGCGAAGGGTGTAACAGTACTGCAGCCTGAATATGTGCAGACTTCGTTAGCTCCACAACCACCTTGGCTGAGGAAAGAAGAAAGAGGCAGAATTAAGTCACTGTATTATAAGCAACAACAAAACTGATCTGCAACATATAAATTCGTGACTTTATATTCTGAAGGACTAAAGATAAAGACAATTAGAAGTAAAAAACATCCAGCTATTAAGATGTTCATCATAAATCATACCGCCCCAGCAAAATCCTGCAGCTCCAACTGTTGTTATGCCTTGACTTTTCAGAGATGCAATAACTGGTTTTGCATCTTCAAATCCTTTGTCCTATAAGAAATAGCAAGAAAGTTAGAGACTTTAGCTTTCAGAGAATCTGTGTTCATAATATATGAATATGGTCTGCTTCACAAGATATAGAATTATAGATAAGACACTCTGTTGAGCTGTAACTTTCTGAAAGTTAACAAGGCCGTAGACAATTTTAGTTTAAAAAGAAGCTCAACTAATTAAGTGTAGTCAGAAACAAACTGTATTGTGTATCTTCGCCCAGACTGAAATAGGCTTCTCAACATTATTCGGATCATAGGGCTCGCCATGCATGAAATCTGGTACCACCACGTAGAATCCAGCATTAGCAACTTTGTCGGCCAGTTTCCTTCATAGTAAAAGTCAAGAAGTCCTACTTTTAGTCTCCATATAAATTAACATCGTAACTTGATGCACAGGAAAGCTAACCAAGTATATACCTGTTATGAATTTATTGCTAGCCTTGTCTCTAAATTTTATTTTTATAGCAAAAAAATGAAAATGTCTGATGAAAATAAAAATCAATTCCGCACATCTTTTAAGTTAAATTTTTTGGTGTGAAAGTGGTCATTTACAGGAGTATAAATACGCACGCACACAATACCTCCTCCGAGGTTTGAGGGTACACTAGAAATAAAGGGTACAGTGGAACTACAAACTACCCTTTTAAAAGCTGAATATACTTTTACTACTGCATCAGTGTCAGTTTCCAAGTAGATAGTAGATTCTTATGAATGCTCTGAGGTCACTGGAGTTCAGATGTAATCGCCAGCTAAAAGTTGAAACCTGATACAAATAAGTACATCATTCGTTTAAAAGCACAAAGATGTCGACTGAAGAACTACTCATTGCATCTAGTATTTAGCTTCCTATTAATCAAGCTACTAAATATGTAGTTTCCCGGATTGCATGGGTATTAGAATAAGACACTATTGTCTTTCACTTGTGTAGTTTAGAAGTCAATAGTTGAATTCAGATCTTATTTGGTAGCACTTAGTTTCCTGATATGTATGACAATGAAACAGAAGATTCTCAAGGACATGGGGAAATGCGAAGTCTTAAAGAGTCACCAGCCACTGATAGATGGAGTAAATAAATTAGCAAGAATAACATGCGAGAAGTAATAGGAATACCTTAGATTCGGTGATTCATATCCTGCAAAAAGTAATTGGAGTAAGAAAATGTGCAAACCAAACACAAAGCATAACTATTGATCTAATGGATGTTGGGTAATTTTAATAAACTCCGTGCTAACAAATAAAAACAACTTTATCTTTGTGATTATAAGCACAGTAACTCAGAGTCAAAAATTGTGGGCAACTCAAATAAATAATTAGTTTCATTGTTGAACAAACAGCAGGTAAAACACATTAAGTCATAAAAAAGATGATCCATCGTTGAATCACCCACATCAAGATATACATAAAGAAAAAAAAATAAAAGGGTAAAATATGAGAAGTACCAAAAACATCAGAAACAAAAAGAATGGCCAGTTTGGAATGAGAAGAACCAGAGACATAGGTTTTCAAGCCTGCAAGTTCAGTGACGGATCCTGATCCACTGGTTGAGCTCAGGTTTGGTGGGTTGCTGCAGCATTCCGGTCCTGACATTCTCTCTGTTTCTTTCTCAACTGGATGGATAAACCAAATATGTGATCAGGAAAGATAGAGAAAAGTTGCTTGACTCCTCAGGTTCGAAACTTTACACACAAAAGTAATTAAATGATGGGAATGTCAACATCAACATTCGTCATTCATGTAATTAAAGCAATGACTTTCTGGAAACAAAGAGGTTTGCTTTCGCAGAGGTTCAAAGCTCTAAGATGTATGTAAATCTCTATACAAAAAATCCAGATATAATATGCGAGTAGCTATGCAAAATAAATATTTATTTAAAACTATTAACACTTCTTAATCCTCTAGCGCTTAATACTCTTTCATTGCAACTTTTCTCTCAGCATAAATATTTCGAGAAATTATCTTGACATCAGAAGTTGCAAGCCATAGTTCTATAGCTACAGAGAGAGAGACAGAAACAGAGAGAGAGAGACAGAGAGAGAGGGGCTCAAATCGAAGCATATGAAAAAATATTTATACCTTAAACACTTTCAAGTACAAAGCCTGCTTCGATTAAACTCACCTTAAACTCAGCTCAAACCCAAATTGAATCGCTCCACCAAGCTGCGATTAAACCCAGCTCAAACCCTAAGTTAATTCCTCAATTAAGCTTCAATTAAGTAGTGTGAACCATAATTTAAACCCTAATAGACAGAGAGTGAGAAGTTAGAAGCGAGAAGAGAGGATAAGAAGTGAGAATGAGAGTATGAGAAGTGAGAATGAGAGAATGAGAGAATGAGAAGCGAACCATAATTTTCCCCTAATTTCTCCCCCGCCCAATGTTTTCCCCAATTTCCCCCGTCTTTTCTGACCCAATTTCATTTGCCGCTCGGTCTTTTCACCTAAGAACTGAGACACATTCAGTTACATGTCGATTTTCAGGATTATTAGCAAGGAGCCTTTGTGAGGATATACAGTTTCCTCCTCCGGGAAAGACATCTTGGAGAAAACCAAAGTATTATGGTGTGACACATAATTGGACTCACTTTTATCCATTTTTTGAGCTTCCATATTGGGAGACGCTCACCCTTCGTCACAATATTGATGTCATGCACACGGAGAAAAATGTTTTTGATAAATCCTATCTCACATAGAATTTTATGTTGTTAAAAACACATTAATCTAAAATATATTATAATATTATTATTATTTTACTAAAATATTTTATATTATTATTGTACCCCTCAGATCATCACTTCTTGAATCAAGATACGAATCTCAATTTATTTATACCATTAAATAATATTATTCTAAAATATATAATATTATTATTATTGTACCAAAGACCCAATTATAATCACTTAATTGTTGAATCAAGATACTAATCTCTATCTACTTTATACTACTGAATAATATTAATTAAAAAAAATATTGCAGCGTTATTATTGTACCAAATATATTATAATATTATTATTATACCCACTAGCCTAATCATCCACCACCAAACCCGATTATATCACTTAGTTGTTAAATTAAGAAACTAATCTCAATCTATTTTATACCCATACCCATGAATTGGTTATCTTAATCTACGACCATCTACCCACGCTCAAAACTCCATGTATCATTTGCCTATTTGCGGACTATATTTTGATATTTTGAGTATAATTTTTAATTTCAAATTTGATTAAGTGGAAAATATGTGCAATTTTTTAAAAATTCTTTTTATACTCCCACAAGCTCCCACAACAAGTCAGAGGAGCTGGAATTCATATTTAGTTTCTCATCAATACACACACCTTATATATATATATATATATATAATAATTAATTTAAAGTTTTAAATAAACTAATGGGTTATCACTACAAGAAAACAAGGGTAAATTTGACCGACTAAAAATGACCGCGGCTAAATCTGACCGCCAGCGGTCATATTTAAGGTCAACCTCAGTTGATTACCGGTCAGTCTTAAATTTGACCGCCGTCGGTCATATTTAATGTCGGTCATATTTAGTCGGTCATTTTTAGTACTCGAGACCCACAAAAAATTGGTGGGAAAATTCCCGCCAAGGACAAAAATTTGCTTTAGATTAATTTGACCAACAACCGTCATATTTAGTCAGTCATATTTACTACATAGTGCCAAAAAAAAAAAGAGGGAAATATCCCGCCAAGTAGCCAAAATTTGCTAAAATATAAATTTGACCGTCGACGGTCAAATTTAAAGCCGGGTTTTGGCGCCAAAACTCCGTCCAATTCTCAACCGAAATAATTGGAATATAAATTTAATCGATTTTTTTTAAAAATTTAACATAAATACTTAAACAATTTTTTTTATTCCAAAAAAAATAATGGAGTACCCCAATGACAAAAACTACGTGTAAAAAATTATTTTGTGCACTAAACATATATATATTTGGGAAGAGATCAATAAACGTTGATGCTATATTTATTCAAGAAATTTTTAAAAAATAAATAAATAGTTACTAACTTTTAAAATTCACAATTAATTTATATATTTAGAGTGACAACATAGTCTACACATTAAAAATTGATAGATATTAAAATAATTATCCACTACACCATAAATGGCCTATGGCAAGCCCTGAAAACTGTTGGCAAATGTCCAAAATATGTTGCTGTAGGCCCAAAAATTGCAAAGCCAACACTTTTTCTGTGTTGATTTTTTTGATGTTGCCTTTGGGGTCTATGCCAACATTATCCTCCTCTATGGCAACATGAGTTTTGGTGTTGTAATAGACTGCTATGGCAACAATATTTTTACCCTATACCAACAAAATATCTATGTTGCCTTTGTGTTATATTTTCAGTAAAATGAAGTGGGGCCCACCACTGGCCCACAAAGTGGGCCCCACCTGTGGGGTCCAATGTAGGTACAATTTGGGGTCCAGTGTGGGTCCCACATTTATGCCAACACAATTTTTAGCTCTAGCAACATTTTGTTATACATTATTTGTTCTATTTGCCAACACTATATAACATCAATAACAACAGTTTTCTATTTACAATTAAGAACACACAATTTGCTTATATAAATACCAGACCCAACCAAATCAACAAAACAACCTGTTTTTTCATTCCCACCAGACAACATCATACTAGATAATAATCCAAACTTACAATCTAGATTCAACCACAAATTCAACTAACTAGAAAAGTATCCCCAAATCATAATATAAAAACTCAAATCAACCAACTACATTAAGAATTCCAGACTAGTTTAAATGCTACATCCATCATCTCTTGATGTTACCGAACGGAATCTCTGGCGACAAGTCTTTTGGCACTGACATACCCAACAAGTAGTTTGAAGATGTCGTTTGGGTTCTGCATAATTTTAAAGACATTATTACAATTAGCAACTAATCGTTAGGTCTCAATAACTCAAAAGAAATTAGATTTAGCTGAAATATGATGACAACATATCCTTTAATGCACATTATAGAAGCAGATATTCTATATATTTTGCTCATTCACCACCATGTCCAAATATTTGGAATTAGGTTTCCTACTTCAGGTGGCCACCTAAACAGACACGAGTGGCAATATACAATACATGAGCATACAAAAGTAAGAAGCATGGAAGTCAAAACTTTGCAATTTCCACCATAACAAATTAGGGATATTTTAGATACATTCTAAGAGAATTAGAGAAACCTCTGACTAATGTAGTATGTATGTTTTGCTTGTTTTACTTAACCTCTGGGGAAGGCCTGATCATGACTTCTCGTTTTCCTTTCTTCTCAGCATTGAACAAGCTCTTAAGAGCGTCGTTCAGGACACTACCGTGCACCATCCTCGCAAAATCAAGCTGCAGTAAGTTAGGATCAAACAAAACAAAATAATTGACAATGCTTAATACCAATACAAATTTAAGAAAATATATGTTTTTAAAAAATATGCAGATTTTAGGCCCATGAGGTGATGCATTGCCCTCCAATTGGGCAATCTAGTTCTCGTCTCTTTTACTCACTTGAAAAGAAAAAGGCTGCTCATTTTGGTAACCTTGAAAATTATAGGCCTTTTTACATACGTATCGGAGCAGCTAAAATAAAATAAAATTCAAGCATCATACAAATTGATAAGATTGATAGGAACATTATGTGCATGCAAGAGATTTTTGACTATGAAATTAGAATGAGTAGACAAGTTTTTGTGACAACTAATAATGTATTAAGTAAGTTTGGCAATATGAATTTCTTGCTGTAATCTGTAGAGAATAATTCTTTGCTTGATACTAAAATAAAGAGATTGCTAAATCTGAAAAAATTATGTTATTGGACGCTTAAAGGAAGCTGGTGATCTGTTTCTTGACAACCTGATGGACAAGTATTCTGTATGTTGTTTCTGTAGGGTGAAAACTGTCCCAGAAAACGTAATTATATACATCTGGACAAGGGAATTTACATAAGAAAGCCACTTCAATGGTGCCTGTGCCACAACAGCCTTTGTTTGTTATCCTAAATCCTGCCAAGTAAATTACTCAATAACTAAGAAACATTGTTTTTTTTTATAACCAAATCAAATGTGTTTGTTGTACCCCACTTGTAGAACAGGGTGTGCGGAGAGAAAAAAATGATGCAGACTTGTTCATTCTTAATATATCTAGTACACATATACAAGGATAGATCATGTACCATATATCCTAGGGTTGTGGATGATTGATGATTTCCATCAAAGAATTGTACACATCCAGGTAAACCATCCTTGCGTCAGGAAGATGGTTGTTAAGAGAGTTCAATTCATTTGACAGGTTAAAATTGAATAACTGTGCTAGTTCATTATAATTTTCTGCACACTGTCTTTGCACTCCTCCTTGTAATGTGTGAAGGAAGACATCCAATAGGTTATCACAAAAATGATTATCACAAATATCTGAATTTTCTCTTTCAAGAGGGTACAATAATAATAATAATATGTTAGATGCAGAGTTGAAATGTGCACCACGAGCTCGGATGTTAAAGGATCAAATCCTGCACCACCTGAACAGAGCAGAAAGCAAACTCCGACCAAATCTAGAGATGCATATAGCAAACCAATGAGAACTGTGAAATGTTCAAGGTAAGAGTTTTTTTTTTTAATTTGGATAGAAAACGGAAAAAAATCATTAAAGACACATAATGAATAGAACTACCCACCGGTAACATTTAACCTGACAGAGCAAAAAAGTCACCAACACATTCAAGTTCAAGCACACTAGAAACTCATACTACATTACAACCATAGTTATTACGATTTTCGCTTAAACCAGTCAATCATCTAATCGAGCAAGGTCATTAACCAATTCAATCTTTTCGACTGCTAAAACTATTAAAGTACATAATATAAAATTAAAACACCTCTCCTTGTCGAAAACCTTTACTACAGTGAAACTAGTCCCATCCATCGCAATAAAACCTTTCTAACAATGTACTTCAAAATGCCCAAACAAAACAAATCGAAAATGAAAAACAAAATAAATCATACACATATAACTAGCAAATATTTCTCCTTCTGTTCATACACATAAACACAAAACAAATCGAAAAAGAAAAACAATATAACCAAATAGAAAGAGGAATACCTATAAATCGAAGCCCTCAAACCAAGTTGCAGAGGCCCTAATTTTGAACCCAAATCAGCCCTAATTCAAATCGAAGAGAACCCAATTCAGCCCTGAGATAAAGAGATAAAACATAAAATAATAAATTAATCAATTTGAACTCTTAATTTAGAACCTATTTGAACCCAAACCTAAGCCCTAATTGAAGACGCCCCAGAATCGAAAAAATCGTAAGTCCAAGAAGTCCAGAGTCGGCGATTAAAGTAGTCGTGAACACAAACGAGAAAGAGAGAAAGACAGAGACAGAGGGCAACTGAAGTACTCGGAACACGAGAGAGAGAGAGCGTTAACCTCTGAGACTGAGAGTGCAAAAGAAAATACGTCGAGGCAAAAAAAGAGCGGTCTAAAGACTAAAAGAGAAAAAAAAGAGCGGTCTTTTTGCAGCTACAAACTTTTTCATCTTTTTCTGTGCTAGAAACTAGTATATATATTTAGATTATATTTCATGATTATAAAAGTATATTTAGAAAAAAAGATTATTCACTTTAAATTTTTTAAAAAATGTTTTACGGATAATAAAAATATAATTATTTATCTCAAATAACGGTTTAATTGTTTTTAATTAAAATCCATTTTATTTCGTATTTTCATAATTTTTAAAAAAACTTCTTAATTATTTTCATTCAAATTAATTACTTTCAATGTTAAATAAAAATATACTAATATTTAAATATTTTTAATATAATAAATATTTTTAATAATGTCAAATATGAAAATTTTATTATCTTAGTAATATTTTAGAAAAAAAACTTTTTCATTTTCATTTTCATGTCAAATAAAAATAAATATGTTTAATTTGATTTAAAAATAAATAAATTTTTGCTTATTTGATAACTATGGCAACATATTTGTTACATATGACAACATGTAAACACTTTGATTCTACAGCAACATATTTATTATGCATAAGCCAACATTAAAATAACAATGTTGTAATAGCCAAAAATATGCATAGCAAAGCCAACATAATCGAAGGCAACATGGGCTCAAATTGTTGTAGTAGGCCATTTATGGTGTAGTGATCATTTCAAAATAATCTCGGCAATACGTTATATTGTTTAAATTTTTTGATGAAATACATGGTTTGAGATTTGGATTTAGGGGTTAGGCGGTTACGTCTACGGTTACTAGTTTCGTAATATTTAATTAATAATTTGAACCATCTAACCGTACAGATGTTTACCTTTTTACTTTTGAAGAGCCTATGCAAAAAATTATTTAATAATAAACATTGCATCCTAATTATTATAATGAAAGAAAATTTTATCAACTTCATCAATTTGACCACTGTCAGTCATATTTAGTATTTTTGACCACTTTTGGTCACATTTAGCCATAATTTTGACTTCAAACCCTAGTCGGTGTTATTTATAAATTTGATTACCCTTTGTCATATTTATAAATTTGACCGAAATCAGTCGATTCTTAAATTTGACCGAAATCGGTCGATTCTTAAATTTGACCGCATGTGGTCGAATATATATCCATTTGACTGATTTGACCAAGTCGTAAGTTAATTTGTCCAAACTCGGTCATATTTAAATATGACCGCCGTCAGTCAAATTTACCAGTTTTAGATCTAAAAGCTACTGCCTCTTTCTACTATACATTCATTTCTTCAATTCCACCAAAACTTCTTTCTCCCACCATATCTCTTTCCTTTATCCACCATATCTCCCACCTTTCCCCACCATTTTCATGAGATCTAATTGATTATCAAGTAAGTTTCATTTCTTAATTTTTACATTTAATTGTTTTTACTTTCTTAGTATAATATGACTCTATTTTATTGTTGTATTCATGTGCATAGGAATTTGGGTATTCTTAATTTGTTGATGAAATTAATGTAATTGTTGGGTATGAACCATGTAAATGTAGTTAATTGAAATTTAATTATGAAGATTAGCCTAAATTTTAGTTAGTAGCCAACTTATCAATTTGTCAATTTACTACTTCAATTTGATTATTTATGATTTATTTGCATTTATGTTAAATTGTATTCAACTTATATCAATTTGTGTATACTTTGTAGATGACATACTATCGTAGTTGGATTGGTCATAATCGATACAATGAGTTCAAGTACTTAACAGAAGAGTATAAAATTGGTGTAAATGATTTTATTAAATTTTCTTGTGATCATCGTGATCCCGAAGATGGAGGACTTATTAGATGTCCATGTGAAGATTGTGCAAATAAGTACTTTAAGGATCCTAGTGATGTGAAGGTTGATTTGTATCTTAATGGTATTATGAAGTGGTATTCTAAATGGGATTTGCATGGAGAGAGGGATATGCCTCGAGTTGAAGAGGAAACAAGTTCTCGTAATATTCATTATAGAGATGAGGATATGTATGATGGTCGTGATATGCTAAGAGATTTTGTGGATTCAAATGAACATTTTGAGAATTTTGAGGAAGAACCGAATGCAAAAGCACAAGCATTTTATGAGATGGTGGAAAATGCTTGTGATCCAATATATCCACACAATAGAAATTTTACAACATTGTCATTTGTAAACATGTTACTACATTGGAAACACAAGCATAATTGTACTAACACTGCCTTTGATGAATTGATTGGCGTCATTGGATCGGTACTCCCTGCTGATCATAATTTGCCTGAGAGTTATTATGATGTGCGAAAGATGATAAGAGGATTGCATATGGAATATGAAAAAATTGATGCTTGCGAGAATGATTGCATGTTGTTTTACAAGGAAAATAGCAACAAGACTCATTGTGATATATGCCATACATGCCGATACAAAGAGCAAAAGGATCCAAACAAGAAGAAGATTCCACGAAAGATCTTGAGATACTTTCCTCTTACTCAAAGGTTGCTGCGTCTATTCATGAATGAGAAGACCGCAGAAGATATGAGGTGGCACCACAACAGAGTCAAAGTTGAAGGTCAATTATGTCACCCAGCAGATGGAGATGAGTGGAAACAATTCGATCATAGATTTCCAAACTTTTCAAACGAGATTCGGAATGTCAGACTTGGTCTCTCTAGTGATGGATTTGACCCGTTCCGTGATGCACATGCTAAGGAATATACTGTATGGCCAGTGGTTGTTGTAGTTTATAACCTACCTCCATCTATGTGCACGAAGGCTCCTTACATGTTTATGCCTCTTCTGATTCCTGGGCCGAATGATTCAACAAAAGATCTTCATGTTTACCTTCATCCACTGATTGATGAATTGAAAACATTATGGTGCACTGGGGCAGAAACATATGATAGATTCTCTCGTACAAATTTTATGATGAAGGCGGCATTATTGTAGACAATTAGTGACTTCCCTGCACTTGGCATGCTTAGCGGGTGGTCAACTAAGGGTAAGTTGGCATGTCCAGTTTGTATGGGACTAGTGAAAGCCAATCAACTAAGGCATGATGGTAAGCCTAGTTTTTATGGCACTGCTCGATATTTCCTAAAACCGGATGACCCATTGAGAAGGAGTACAAAGTTTGGAAGAACTGAGATACATTCAGTTACATGTCGATTTTCAGGATTATTAGCAAGGAGCCTTTGTGAGGATATACAGTTTCCTCCTCCGGGAAAGACATCTTGGAGAAAACCAAAGGATTATGGTGTGACACATAATTGGACTCACTTTTCTTCATTTTTTGAGCTTCCATATTGGGAGAGGCTCACCCTTCGTCACAATATTGATGTCATGCACACCGAGAAAAATGTTTTTGATAAATCCTATCTCACATAGAATTTTATGTTGTTAAAAACACATTATCTAAAATATATTATAATATTATTATTATTTTACTAAAATATTTTATATTATTATTGTACCCCTCAGATCATCCACACCCAATTATAATCACTTCTTGAATCAAGATACGAATCTCAATTTATTTATACCATTAAATAATATTATTCTAAAATATATAATATTATTATTATTGTACCAAAGACCCAATTATAATCACTTAATTGTTGAATCAAGATACTAATCTCTATCTACTTTATACTACTGAATAATATTAATTAAAAAAAATATTTTAGTGTTATTATTGTACCAAATATATTATAATATTATTATTATTATACCCATTAGCCTAATCATCCACCACCAAACCCGATTATATCACTTAGTTGTTAAATCAAGAAACTAATCTCAATTTATTTTATACCCATACCCATGAACTGGTTATCTTAATCTACGACCATCTACCAGGCTCAAAACTCTATGTATCATTTGCCTCTTTCCGGACTATATTTTGATATTTTGAGTATAATTTTTAATTTCATGTTTGATTAAGTTGAAAATATGTGCAATTTTTTAAAAATTCTTTTTATACTCCCACAAGCTCCCACAACAATTCAGAGGAGCTGGAATTCATATTTAGTTTCTCATCAATACACACACCTTATATATATATATATATATATATATATATATATATATATATATATATATATATATATATATATATATATATATATAATTAATTTAAAGTTTTAAATAAACTAACGGGTTATCATTTAGTGTGTATATATATATGCTTCTGCTCACATGAGAACTTCTCTTAAGATGAGAACTCTTAAGATGAGAACTGAGATCTAATATCAGCCATTCAGTTATAATAAAAAAATTTAATCTCCACCACTTATTAATAATCCTTACATTTTTCCCACTTCTTGTACAGCCACAGCCCATCCCCTTCGTCTCCGCACACTTTTTCCGGCTACGACCTTGATTCCGGTGAACTATTTTTAACAAACGCCTTCATCTCTCTCTCCATGCCTTCACCAAAATTAAAATCGACTAATCATGTAATGATACCTCGATTAAAGTCGCGCTGCACATCGTAATTTCATGTCACCATGACTTCGTTCTAGATTTTAGATGTCGAAAATGGCCAGAGATATGTTAGTTTTTCGATTTACGTGATTTTGGTGTTCTTAGATCCTAAAACTTTTAGTGATTTTCGGTTAAATTTTGGTGATTTATATTGAAACTTTGGTAAATTGAGTTCGAATTTGATGTTTTTTTTGTAGTAGCATTTGATTAAATTTTAGTGGTTTTATAGGTGGCGGTACTAGTGATGTGGTTGTGGTGGTTGTAGAGGCGGTGTAGGTGATAATAGTTCTGGTGATTAATGGTGGTAGTGTAACTAGTGGATATTCTGTTGAAGAGAAGAATCATTTAATATTGGGGATTTATGGGTTATTTGTGGTGATTTTCTGGTGGCGGTGGTGATTGGAGGTGGTGCTGGAAGGTTGACCGAAATGATGACTAGAAGTATTCATCGACACTGTGGTTAAATATTATGGGTTGATTGCAGTGATTTTTTGGTTGAATATGGTGATTTTCTAGTGATGATGGTGACTGGAAGGTGACCGGATTTGTGTTTTCCGGTAGTGATTTTTTCTTTTCCGGTAGTGGTCGGAGGTGACGGCAGTGTGATGATTTTTTGTTTCCGGTGGTGATTTTTTGAATTGGTCGGAATTGGTTGCCGGAGATGGTGATCAAAAATGGATGTTCCCGGTGGCTAGAGGTGGTGGATGGGTGGGGATGGTGGAAAATTAAAATATTAATAAATTTAATAAGTGATGGGAGATTAATATAGGATATTTAAATGAATGGTTATCTCACCATAGTGATGGTTCTCAGCTGGACCATATATATATAGGCCATTAATATATATTTGACAAATAATTATTATTGTGACATTTTTATATTTGCCTTGAGATATTGGTGCATGCACATGTATCACATACATAAGTATATAATTTTTTAATTTTGAATTTGCAACTGTAGATAAGATATTCTTCTATCATTGTAATCATCGATTATATAATTATAATTTGATTATATAATTATAATTTAAATATATAATTATAATTACACTTTTCTTTGATTGTATATAATTTTAATTAAATTTGCTGACTTGAGTCTACTCTTGATATAACTTGTACTCAAAAAAATGGGTGAATTGAACACATATAAAGGGAATGCAGTTAACTTGTGTTACGACAAGTTCATCACTGTTATGGATTACAAAGAGAGTTTCGAGCTTTAATGGATGCTCTTGTGTTTCGTGACTAAATCAGTCCTTACAAGATGCCTACGTAGTTCTTGGTGATGCCCATGGGGCTATGGCGGCAGGGGCACACCAAGTACGTAGTGACTTGTATGTCCTTATTCGAGGATTAAATCTAAAATGTCGTAGATGACGTATGGAGGTGTGTCCAAAACGTAATTATATTGTGAAGGATCAGGCTCCTTATATAGGCGTCTGGAGCCTCGTATTTAAAGTATGTTTAGGAGACTTAGCGAATAAGTCTCCTTTTTGATAATGGATAAACATTGTATTTCTTGATGGACAAGTCTTTTCCTTGATAATAAGGACTATGACTCATTATTTCTTTTAATTGAGGATTCTGGATCCTTCTTTGATGAATTTACCATATTTTGGACTCCTTTCCTGAGCTGTATATTTCCCAATTTATTAATTACGAAATTAATAAATAATTAGGGTTTCGGGCCTTGTTTATGGGCCGTATTTTTGGACCAATCTGGGTCTAATTAATAGGTCATTAATTGCACTTCTAGGGTTATTTTTCAGCCCATATCATTTGCCACCCAACTTCTAGGAAAATCTCTTTTGGATTATCGTAGAAGTTATTTTATTCGGGAGTTACGAAGTTTTCTTTCGTATTCTAGTTTGGTTTTGCGAACATATTAGTTATAACCCAATTTTTATAATTTTTCCAATATAGGAATCAGGATTTTTCATCAATTCCCTAGAAAATAATTTAAATTTTGAAATTCCAGTGTATTTTCGACCAGGATTCTGGTCGAATTTTAGTGTCATTTCATCCCCTGGTCGAACACTTTCGACCAAGTTTCTGGTTGAATTTTGGTACAATTCCGTCCCCTGGTCGAACACTTTCGACCAGGTTTATAGTCAAATAGATGATCCATTTTAGGCCCTGGTCGAACTCTTTCGACCAGGATTATAGTCGAATAGATGATCCATTTTGGCCCCTACTCGAATACTTTCGACCAGGATCGTGGTCGATGATAAGTGCCATTTTGGCCCCTGGTCGAATACTTTCGACCAGGATCGTGGTCGAAGATAAGTGCCCTTTTGGCACCTGGTCGAATACTTTCGACCAGGATTCTAGTCGACCATTTTGATCTCACTTGGAGAGGAACATCGAATCACGAATTTTTACAAGTTGTACCTCTTGTGCCATTTGAGGTTTACTTATGTTGGACTAAAGTTGGGCCCAAGACTTTTATTTGTCCCTTACCTGGGACTTACTACCCTTTTTCTTTGGGATTTTAATATACACTAGTGTTTCACGAGTATCGTCTTGGTGTAAAGTGTGGAGCGACCTACACATTTACGACGATTTTGCCTTATTCGAGGGTAGCTTGACATTTGCATAAGCCTTTTATGTCTAATACCGTCTTGTTTTGGCTTCAAGCCTTTCATTGAGCATATCGAATGATGGGGTTTGGACTGAATGTCTTAGGTTTCTGGGGTTTCAACCCTTCACCCTTACGAGTTCTTACTGATGGCTGCACTCGTAGTGATTCATTCTCAAGTCTCTCATATCAAACTTCTCCTGAGCTTGAAATTTTCGCTAATTAACAATAGGCATATTTGGATTTCTTTTGTATGTTTATTAGCAACATTCACCCCTCGGGATTCATTGTATTCAACTCTCACTACGCCATAGATGGCCTACAGTAACTACTGAACTATGTCACCTTAGACCCAATATAACGTTGCTACAGACCCAAAAAGGGCTAAGGTAACATCAGGGCTGGGTTAGTTTCTCTCCCAGTTGCCTTTGGCGTCAAAGGCAACATGTCGCCTACCCTAGGCTAACATAGCATTTTATGTTACCAAAGATAGCCTACAGCAACCTAGTAACCATTCTATTGCAACACCAAATCTATGTTACCTTAGATAGTAGAATTTTTTGAAATTAGTGGGACCCATGTGTGGGGCCCACGCGTGGGGCCCACAAAATGTGCAGCAGCACATTTCAGTCTAAGGTAACACCTATCGTAACACCTATTGCAACACGCTAGGTGTTGCCAATGAAGACATTTAGTAACATCAGTATAGTACCTAAGGTAACACCTGTAGTTTAACTAAATAAAAATGTAAAGTTTAAATATAGCATTTCCCATTAGAAAAACAACCAATTCACACAAACCAAGTACATCATCCAACTACATAATCCCATCATAAACAACCAACTACATAATTACTTTGCTGGTTTAGCCTGGGTTTCCATTTCGAAGAAGTGGCATACAAAACATGTCTTGGAGCGAATTCTAATATGTCTAGTCCCTGAGAAAGAAAATGAAATCCTTGTATGGACGAAGGTAAGCTAGATCCTTTCTAGCTTCATTATGACCTGATGTCCTGACCTGATCCTGCTAAACTCAGTCTTATACACTGGAATTTCAAAAAAAAAAATTAAAACAAGTTACACAACTTTTCAAAGTAATCTGAAACTGCAATGAAATGCAAAATTTGCAAAGACAAATTTGTCGACCATGTTATCTTGATTAGGAACTTACAATCAACCCAAGGAGTATACTCACTTTTTCATAATTGCAGAAACAAAAATATCCTTTGAAGCCAGTACTGCAGGTGGAGTCTGCAATTAATGAAATTATTACGAGTTGCATTGATTATAAGTAATTACTATTATAAGTGATAAATGTAATAGATGAGAAATGATTGTTTTATTTTATATTCAAAAAATGTGCTATTTATAGTAAAACTGTAAACACGATTACGAATGGTGGATAAACCACCAAGACAATGACCAAAGAAGCACAAAAATTATAATTATGGACAATAAGACTATAGAACAGACACTTTGAAACACGCCTTATAGAAATTCAAGCAGCAAGTTACGTTCATTTCTGGTAGTAAATGCAAGTAGCGCACTTCACCCAACTCCAAGCGTGTTAAAATTGTAAGCATCACATGTGCCGGTCAGATGGGAATGTCAACATCTACAGAATGGTGCCCAAAAAAAAACTATCTGTTAAGAACTTTGAACTCTATAACACACCTGCATGTGGCACTGATTATGAAGTTATGCTCCACAGTCCAGACAGGTCAAATTTAAATTATGGAAGGCATCTGTAGCATCTGCATGTTGTTCACATTGTATGTTGACCATCCATGTGCAACTCCAGGAAATATCTTTACAAAAGACTTAACCTGTAGAATACACAAGCCTGTTAACCTCCTGATATGGTGAGAGAGTACACATTCAACAAGGCCAAGGGATGCGAAAATCGTGGAATTTATCACAACTAAATATGTATCTGAACAATATTACGGAGATTATTTAACATTAATCAGAATTTAGGAGCTCCGATTAATGAATATAGAAGAGAAATATGAAAGAAAAATATATAACTTTACGGACCACGTACTTTAGAAGATATAAGGATCTCTCCAAATTGCCTCATGACTTCAGGGGGAGCGACATTGTCAATTTCAGCTCCCAATATAGCCATGGGAATAGTTAGATTACTGCCTCAAGTGTAAAAACCTCCAATCTAGCTTCCTGTCAAACTTCATTGGTAACAAGACCAATATCTTCCATAGCCTATATAAATGAACCTCATTTCCTCGCCAAAAACAATGCGAAGTGAGGTCCCAAAGAATGTATTGAAAGTTTAAAATGTATAAGTTATACCCTTAATATCATCCAGAGTAATACTGTGCGAAGGGTGTAACAGTACTGCAGCCTGAATATGCGCAGACTTCGTTAGCTCCACAACCACCTTGGCTGAGGAAAGAAGAAAGAGGCAGAATTAAGTCACTGTATTATAAGCAACAACAAAACTGATCTGCAACATATAAATTCGTGACTTTATATTCTGAAGGACTAAAGATAAAGACAATTAGAAGTAAAAAACATCCAGCTATTAAGATGTTCAGCATAAATCATACCGCCCCAGCAAAATCCTGCAGCTCCAACTGTTGTTATGCCTTGACTTTTCAGAGATGCAATAACTGGTTTTGCATCTTCAAATCCTTTGTCCTATAAGAAATAGCAAGAAAGTTAGAGACTTTAGCTTTCAGAGAATCTGTGTTCATAATATATGAATATGGTCTGCTTCACAAGATATAGAATTATAGATAAGACACTCTGTTGAGCTGTAACTTTCTGAAAGTTAACAAGGCCGTAGACAATTTTAGTTTAAAAAGAAGCTCAACTAATTAAGTGTAGTCAGAAACAAACTGTATTGTGTATCTTCGCCCAGGCTGGCATATAAGATAATTGAAGTGTTCGATGAAAGAACCTGCAGTTTGACAATGAAAAAGGGCGACATAGAAATCACCGAGCAGGCTGTACATGATGTCCTTGGACTGCCATGTCGTGGAGCTGAAATTAAGTTTGCAAAAAATAGTATGACATCTGAAAGAATTATTCAATGGAGATCACAGTTTCCAGTAACCAACGAATCACAAAGTTTGGTCAAAGCAAGTGAAGTGGTTGATATGATAAAACAGACAGGGAGGTGGATGAAATTTTTAAGATGAATTTTCTCGTGGTTATGATGAATGTGTTGATAAGATCAAACACCAATAACTTTATTACACAAGCAATACTTTCTATGGATTATAAGCTCGACAATTGCTCAAATTACAACTGGGCATCATATTTGCTAAAAAGTCTAGTGATCACAAAGCAAAGATGGAAGCACACTGCATCACTTTTCTATACCGGACCAATGATTTGTCTGCTTGTAAGTAGTGTTTTTTTGTATTCAGTCTGAATTGAAAGTTTGTTCAGTTAAACATACTTGTACAAATCACTTGACTTATTTAATCAATCTTTTGTAGATATTATACGTTGATCGAGTTTGCTTCTAAAAACGAATTCCAGCTTTCATAGGATGGACAAAAGAAAAATTAAAGGAAAGGGAACTGTTGGAAGCAGAAAAAGATGCATTTGGTTCTGGAGATATACTTAAAGCGGTAACTGTAGAAGAACTCGAAGCAAATGAGAAATTAGTTTGGAAGGTAATTACAATACACATACTTAAAGCATATGAAAAATCCTAAGTATTTATTTGTAAAACAAAATTATTTGCGCGTATAGGAAAAAGAGGATGCACAAGAGGAAAAAGGAGTAAAAAGGAGGAAAATTGGAAACAGAGATTTGGAAGAAGATAATGGAAAGAATGCAAATGAACCACAAGTATGCATTCTTGTATCGTAAACACATAATCACTATATATCTCGCACTAACCACCATATAACACACTTAATCACCACATGTAATTACCTTAATTACCACATATGTTAGATTAATCACTTCATTAATCATGTGTGCATTTCAGTATATATATGTCATAAGCACATAATCACTATATATGTCGTACTAACCACCATATAAACAAGCATAATCACCACATATAGTTACATTAATCACCACATATAGTTACATTAATCACCACACGTAAATCACCACTAACTGAAATTCATTAATTATGGCTTTCTATGCGATTGAGAAATCTTGCTTGCAAGGCATTTTAAGAAACCAATTGTTTTCAGAGAAATCTTGTAGTCAAATCTGCTATCTAAAACTTGTTAATCACTACTTTTTGTTTTGTTGTGATTGCTAAATTATAATTTTTTTTAACTTCGTTGATCAGGACGGGTGGAAAATACTAAATATGAAAGCCGGATTTTTAATTGATGTAAATATTCAACTGATTGAAGCAAAGGATGAATTAAAGCATATGAAAAATACATATACTTAAAGCATATGAAAAATCCTAAGTTTTTATTTGTAAAAGAAAATTATTTGCACTTATAGGAAAAAGAGGATGCACAAGAGGAAAACGGAGGTGCGGAAATTGGAAACAGAGATTTGGAAGAAGATAATGAACCACAGGTATGCATTCTGGGTGAATCCCCTTTATAACACTTTTTCGCTCTGGCCTGCCCAATATACTAGCCTGCGCGATTTGTGCCCAAAAGCACACTTTGAACACATTCTAAGGATGCGAGGCTACCATAAACGCATCATTCAGATGCGTATTTGCCCGTATATTTTCAAAAATACGGTCTGCAACTAGATGCAACTTGTTAATAATGGTGTTTTTCCGGCATCCTGATTTTAGGGTTGTAAACAACCCTAAAATCAGGGTAGGTTAGGGTTTAGAGTCTAGGGTTTAGCCCTAAATCCTAAGTCAATATACGAATTATTCGTCATTCTTAATATTTCTAAAACCCAAAATAGAAACTTTCAACCCCAAATGTTAACTATTGAACCCCAGGATAAATTAAGACCACAAGCTTACCCTTCTGATTAATAATATTTTTGAATTATCAGGCCTACTCTACTACAGTACTTGCTAGATATGAGTTATTTAGGTCATTCTCTGAAAACAGAGTACCTGGGTGTTGGGCTTTGTATGAAATCGATTTAACAAAGTATACGCATTCATGGAATGCGGATTCGTTTGGTTAAAAAGGGCACACCTTTCACGCGTTAATATTTTGGGCAATTGCCCTCAATTGTTTTGTGAATTTGGTCATTTTCTCATGCATTCTTGAGAGAATGCATATAAATATACATAATCACCACATAATCACTATATATGTCGTACTAACCACCATATAAACAAACATAATCACCTCATCTAGTTACATTAATCACCCCATATAGTTACATTAATCACCACACGTAAATCACCACTAACTGAAATTCATTAATTATGGCTTTTTATGCGATTGAGGAAATCTTGCTTGCAAGACATTTTAAGAAACCAATTGTTTTCAGAGAAGTTACTGTGATAAGCCACATTTTAATACGATAAGTATAAGTCCCTTGATCTACTTGGTAATTAGAGATGGAGATAAATCCATCTTTTTGAATGAGATTATATTTAAGGTTGGAATCTGAAAACCATATAACTATTTCTTTCTATCTTATATGCATGCTACACAAGACAAAATGCCTCTAAACAAACTTTTTAATCACTTGTTAAATCTTGTAATCAAATCTGATGTCTAAAACTTGTTAATCACTATTTTTTGTTTTGTTGTGTTTGCGAAATTATAATTTCTTTTAACTTTGTTGATCAGGACTGGTGGAACACACTAAATACGAAAATCGTATTTTTAATTGATGCAAATATTCAACTGATTGAAGAAAAGGATGAATATGAAGCAGAATTGGCTAATGCGAAAGAATTACATCCAAATGACGAGAAGATTTTTGAAATAGAAAAAAGGATCAAGTATTTGTTCAAAGCAAATAAATGGATGGATAGTGAAAGTTACGAAGATAGTTTTCGCGATAATGAAAACATTAACATATTTCCAAGTCAAGAAGAGGAAGTTGTTGTTAATACAGTTGTTGATGCAGTTGAAGAGACCGAATTACCACCAGATCACGACGATTATCTTGATATTGTAGCTTGGTTGAAATCTCCGGAAGGGATATTGGAAATTGAAAATGATTTTCAAAATCAATTTATTCCATCATTCTCACTTGGGATAAGTCAAGTATGCAATGAAGTGATGGAAGAACACGGCAGAGATGAATACAACAAAGAAGGAGACGACAACAGAACACCACTGCCTCCTAAAGAACCGGAGAACAAAACAAAGAGAGAGATCAGAGTAGGGCCAGCTTTTCGGTCACCATACATTGAAAGGAACATTGACATTAATTCAAGTTACTCCATGCAAGAAATGGTTGTCTATCGGTGGTTGATTCAAGAGGGGATGAAAGATACGTAAGTTTCTATAAATCACCAATTGTATTACACTAATCACCATTGCATACCCTAAATCACCTAACAAAGATGTACTAATCAACACATGTTTTACATAAATCATCTGATACAACTACACTAATCACTTTATATATTACAGAGACCATATTTTTGTGAATGGACTTCATACATTCATGCGAACAAAAGTCAGGACACTCATGCCAAAAAGGAAGTTGTCATATGTTGTTATAGATATGTGGTCAATTTTGATGAACGATAGAGAAAATTACAAATCCACAGAAGCACCAATGCGTCTCTATATGGACATTGGTTTTTCGGTGAGTAAGTTTTCATTGTAGTTAGTGGTAAGAGTGTTTGTGTTGCATTCATATATTGACTTGGTAAATTCTAAAATGAACAGCTTCCACCTTTGGATGAGAAAAACACAAAAGAAAAGCAATATGAACTTTTTAAGAATGAAATGAACCACTTCTTTCAAAGATACTCAAGAAGAAAACTAGAAAATGCTGAATTGGTATATGTTTGCTATCCTGGTAAATTGTATTCCTTCAATGGTAATTTGCAAATAGGATTATACAAATTCCAATACTAATTTTAGTACTTAACATTACATAATTTGCAGATATTTTTTCCAGTGCTTGCATACGAACATATGTACATGATCAACTTCAACTTAAAGAAGCCAGCGTTCGATGTAATTGATAACATTAGGAGAGGGAGAAATGCTGGAAAAGAATACGGGCCAAAACCTAAACTATTGGTAAGTCGAATATAAATGTAGATAGTTTACAGCTATGCTTGATATATTCTAAATACTAGATGCATTAATATTTGCAATGAAATCACCTTCGCAATTGATAATCACCTTCGCAATTGATAATATTAATGTTCTATGATGATGAAACTGTATAATGGATGACATAAATGCAGCGCCAACACTTTGTGAAATACTTGTTGGAAAATAAGTTAGACTCACAGGCAAGTTCATTGAAAAAGGCGTCTCCATATTATATGGTAATGCCCTGGCAAACACTCAACAACTAAAAGGATTGTGGGATATTCTTGATGCGACATTTGGAAACTTACAAGGGCGAGCCAAAGAGCTGGATAACTGATTTAAAAGTTGAAAGCGTAAGTATACTAAAATTAGTACTTGGCCATAGTCATTTTCTTTGCAAAGCATGTTGTCTTTTATTATACTAACATCCATTTTCTTTGCATCTGTTCAAAATAGATTCCACAAACAGCTCAATTGTTAAAGCTTTGTGCGAAGTACTGCCATGCCATTTTGTCTTCTAGTCTAAACGAGAAAAGAAAAGACATCCTCAAAGAAGCAAAGGTTTTATACAACAAGATGGCATCAGAGAAAGCAATTAGTATAGTCCTTGCTGCAAGTGAAGGAAAGAATGTAGATGTCCGTCGAAAAAAGAATATTAAAGGGAAGGTTTTGTTCCCAGATGATGACACCCCAGAAGATGACAACTGAAACTTAGATTTGAACACACTGTTCTTTGAGTAATTGTTTAATCATCTATGATATTATAAAACTGTTCCAAAATTGACTTGGATCTATGATGAATGTATAAAATGTTGACATATGTGAATTTAGACTTCCGTGCTAGTAAAATGACCACTTTTTTGTGAAAAACACCAGTTGGTTCTCTAATAAAATCACCAGTTTGTTCTAGTACCAGATGATTGTTTTTAGACATGGCCAAATTGTTTTTATGAAAAAATGATGTAATAATATTAATTTCTTATTTATTCATAAAAATTAAAAATATTTTAGCAAAATGGACAAAAAGTGCATTACTTGGTTTACCTTTACACGCTTAATTACTTGGTGGATGCTTACGATTTGTTCGTTGAAAGATCTATGATTATAATTCACAACTAAACTCTGTAGATATTTGTTAGTTTTGTGTGGCTTTTTCTCTGCGCTAAAGACAGAGTGTGTCTGATGGAGGAAGAAACAAAATGCAAGATTAGTGTGTGTTTGGTTTATCGTGTTCGTGGGGGACAAACATCAATACTTTGGCAATGTAACACTATTATGACAGATGTGAAACTATATGTCCAACTATGAAAATTTTAAACACAAATCACCAAATGAAGTTAAAAAAAATCACCAAGTTTAATCACAAATTAAAAACAACATGTTTAACTAGACTTGTAACAAGTTTAAAAAAACTAGACTTGTGACATATCTTCAAATATTTTTAGACACTTCCTTCTCAACTACCGATCCTGGAACTGTCGTCACAACTTCCGCTCCTAAAACTGGAAATTTTGTCTGAACTTGCACCTGAACTTCCGCACCTGCAACTTTCATCTTTTGAGGGCAGGTTCTTTTATCATGCACTATAGACCTACATATTGTACACTCCCTCTTTTTTTTCTTCAGTTTGGTTACGGTTTTCTCCCTTTCACTACGAAGCCTTTTAAGGCCAGACCCTTTATTCTTACATTATAATGGTGGATGAATCGTGATATCTCCAGTTGGTTTCTTGCCAATCAAAGTGCTCATAAAATCTTTCTTGCTAAAGCTTGCACCGTCGTCAAGAAAAGAATAATGCAGTTCCTTTACTGTTTTACAGATTTGCTTAAGTTTTTCAAGATCAATTCCTGCTACAGTACACACATTTATGAAAATTAAACCATACATTTGTCAGTTCTGCAGAAATGGATTCCTTGTTCTCATGCTCATCCGATACTCCAAAATTTTTCAATGAAACCTTATTTTCAGCATTTTTCATCCAGCGATTAAGAACAAGTCGCTTAGGTATCTTTGCCACTTCAAAATGATTTAGTGCACAAAATACGTTCCTACAAAGAATGCCGCACATTAGGAATTTTTTGCAAGAGCAATTTGCATGAGTCATGCTCACTTCAACCTAAAATACACAAAAATAAAACACATGAGTACATTCACCCTACGCAGCTTTGTTATCTAGGACTTGTTAAATTATTAGTCAAAGAAGTGCAGTTCTGAGCATCTAGCATACTATAGCAATGAGATGCTTCCATCTCCTGATCTTAATCATTGGAGAAGTAACGAAAGAAAGAAAGAAAAAAGAGAGCATATTATTTGATGCACGAACAATATATTATAATCACCGTCCATTGGGATTAAAGAACAACTAAATAGGAGCAGTAATTAACTTAATCTCTAGCTAGCAATAATTACCTGAAAAATCTTATCTTTAATTTTGACATCCTTCATTTCATAGCACTTCATGCCATTTATCTCCGGGCCAATGGTTTGAATTCTCATATCATCACGAGCAGCCAAAATTTCTTCTTGGATTTTGTAAAAAATCGCACGAGTATATAACTCAGTAGCATCTTCCTCAAGGAAGAGTTTAGAAATTGTAGCTGGTTTGGCAGATGCACAATCATGATTCAACCTCTTTGTTTCATTACGTTGTTTATCCATAGCACTTTCGAACCGAATGTAAAACTCGGACAATGTACTGCCATTTTGATGAAACTGACTAAAAAAATAATTTTCACTCTCAGACCTCGACGTCGTCCGAATCAACCCATACATTGGTTTATCACGGAAATATGCAGGGATCCATTACTCCCTCATATCATACATTTCCGATAACCACACGTGTTCTTCCAACTTAAATTCCTTCATTACTTCTTTCCAACCCTGCTCAATTTCATCAGGCTCTATAACTGAAGACCATATGTACTTCTTAATTTTTTACATAAACTCCGTTTCTTTGCACAAGAAGTGGCCAAGCTAAAAAATGTAGGAATGAACAAAATTAAAACTAGAAAAAAAATAATATATAAAAATATGCATTGAATCATTATGAAAACAAGCATAACAATGGACATAACAAAACAAAAATAAATATACCTTCAAAGGAAACTTTTCAGTTATGTGCCACATGCACAAACGATGCCTAGAGGCAGGAAAATCATTTGTTTCTTTAAAACATTTGGGTATAGCTTGCTTCATAGCTGCACACTGATCGGTCACTATACAAACAGGATTTCGGCCCATAGCTTTTAGGAGTGCTTCAAACGCCCAAGTAAAATGAGGTACGTCTTCTTTTGAAAGAAGAGTAGATGCAAATGTAACACATTTATTGTGCTTATCCACACCAGTAAATGGAGCAAACACCATATTGTACCTAACACAAAAAATTGTGTTAACATGGTAGACATTAAAAATCACCAATTACTGAATAAAAGGCACCAGTTCCAAAGTCAGCAGTTAAAAATGTTACTCTGCAAAACAAAAAATGTAAAGAAACATAAAATGTTACTTACTTATTTGTATTAAATGTTGGATCAAAAGAAACAGCATCTCCATAAAGCTCATAATTTCTTCTTGTCGTAGAATCAGCCCAGAACAGTTTTGTAAGATTGCCAGCAGGATCAACATCAACGTCATAGAAAAAACATGGATCTGTTTCTTGTTTAACCTTGAATTTCTCAATAATCATTTGAGCATCAGCAACACCAACAAACGCTTTCAAATCTCTATCAAAATTCCTGAACTCTCTCGACGTAGCTCCAACATTTTCGTAACCCTTAACCAACTCTTTCATCATTCTAAAAGATTTCATTGTTCCGATATTTACTTTACTAGCATCAAAAACAAAATTCATAGAACAAGTCGACATTTTACGACTACCTTTTCGGAAATGCCTAGAATCTTCTGGAACCAATGGATGATTATGCGCTTCAATGAAATTGTACACAAAATATATATTTCCAGGAGAATATTTTAAGACCAATTTAGCTTCACAACCACATCTTCCGGACATAGTCCTCCTCCTTTTACCTATTTTACTCTTACTACCCTCTGGACAATTCAGCTTAGCATCACTAAAACCATCTTTATGGCAAACCAAATACTTACTTAATATTGTATGATCCGATTGTGTTTTCTCAGCACTACGACGTACATTAAAATCACTCAACAATCCGTACTCACTATAAAATGCAATACCAGATTCCAAAGATTGAAAGGATTTACCAATGAACGGTTTTAGATTGTCTTCAACAGAAATAGGAACATAATACTTATGACCACCAGGAGTAACCATACAACCAGACTCAACTTTTTCATTATCAGTTGAACAATATGTGTTACTCACATCAGAAATATCTTCGCCAAAACTAATAACTGGAAAAAAAAATACAGAAAATCACTAATATGTAGGATAAATAACGTAAAATCACCAAGTTACAAAACAAAATCACAAAATTACAAGCACATTAAAAATACAAATTGAATGAAAATTACATAAAATCACTAACATATAAAACAAAATCACTAACTCATGTGCACATTTAAAAAATGAATAAATGAAAAATATATAGAATCACTAACATATAAAACAAAATCACCACAACACTATAGTACAAATTTTCATAAACTATTTCGACAACATAACCTACATCAAATCACCAGTATGTTACACAAAGAAGAATAACAAAAATATTTACTAAAAATTGACTATTAAAAGAATGAATCGAAATCAAATAAGCAACAAAATGATCGAAGAAGTAACGAAGTCGATTTCCTTACCTTGATTTGAGCTCATCTTAACCAAATCTTCGGTGATCATGATGAAGAAAACGTAATTTTGAATAAAATTGTAATTTTAACCTCCGACGAAGCGAATATAAAAATCTCCGACTAAATTTCAACTAGAGAAACCTTATCGAGATGAAATTCATATACAAACGAAAAAGAGCGCAGCGAAAATTGACGGAGAGAGAGAGAGAGAAGAGAGAGATGAGACAAATTGAATGCTAATCATAGATACAGAGAGAGAGAAGAGAGAGATGAGACAAATTGAATGCTAATCAGTAAACATAATCTTTGTATAGGTCTTCGTTTTTTTTTATTTTTGAACGGCTGTGATTAAATAGAAGAATTAATTTTGGAGGGTTGAGATTAGATCTCATATCTTACATAAATAAAAGTTCTCACTTGAGCACAAGCCTATATATATAGGCAAGTGCTCAAATGAGAACCCACCTTATCATGAGAACTGAGACTCAATCTCAGCCCTTACATTCTTTTAATCTCTACCGTTAAATTAGATAATACACATACACTCTTGTATACATCACTCGTCACTGCTCTTTCTCTCTTCTTCATTTATATCTTTTTTTTTCTCCATCTCTGCCTTTTTTCGACCCCACCAAACTCTTCTGATCACCAACTGATGTCTCTTCGATCACATCTTCATGTCTCTCCAGTCACATCTTCTCTCCCCAAATATGTCAAACAATGTCACCGGTGATTACAATTATGACGGCGTTGCTTTAAAGTAAATAGAATTTTGAAAGTTCCGGCTAAGTTAATTGATATCGCTGAACATACCGATGGCGATACTGATTTTTGACATAATATCCGGCGATCTAATGTTGCCATCAAGATCGATGCTATACATAAATACTTATGTAGATTTGGTTTTTTTTTGGTGATTTTGAATTAAATTTTTGGTAATTTGTTTTAAAAATTTTGGTAGTTTGTTTAAAAGAATTGGTGATTTAGATTGAAAGTTGGTGATTCTATCAAAAGTGGTGATGTTGATGTTCGATTTTGTAGTGATTTTAGTGATTATTTTTCATAATCGTGGTGATTTTAGTTACGATGGTGGTGATTTTTGATAACATATGGTAATTTGGGATGACAACAGGTGGTGATTTGTGTTTTCCGGTGGTGGTCAGAGTGATGGTAGGTGGGGTGATTTTTTGTTTCCGGTGGTGATTTTTTGGGTTGGCCGGAATTGGTCGTCGGAGATGGAGGTTCCCGGTGGCCGGAGGTGGTGGATGGGTGGCGATGGTGAAAAATTAAAAAATTAATAAATTTAATGAGTGGTGGGAGATTAATATAGTGTATTTAAATGAATGGCTAGGATTAGATCTCATATCAATAATGTAAGTTCTCAATATAGCGCAACTCTATATATGTATTTTAATTAATATTGGTGCATGCACATGTATCAGGTACATAAGTATATAATTTTTTAATTTTGAATTTGCAACCGTAGATAAAATATTCTTCTATCATTGTAATCATCGATTATGTAATTATAATTTCATTATATAATTATAATTACACTTTTCTTTCATTGTATATAATTTTAATTAAATTTGCTGACTTGAGTCTACTCTTTATGTAACTTGTACTCAAAGAAATGGGTGAATTGAACACATATAAAGGGAATGTAGGTCTTTCATCTATAGTTGATTGATATTATAGTTGATTAATACTCCATCCCTTTCAAAATAATTGTCCACTTTGAAAACAAATTAAGCATATTAAGAAATCATAACATTGATAACAAAATTATATTTATATTCATATTTATTGTATTGACTATATTGATTGAATAAGTGTTTATGGTGTAAATTTAGTCTTCGAAATATAAATTAAAGACTAAACAATTATATGTGGCTTAGATTTGGTCTTGGAAATACAAATATAAAGATAGTTTTTAAAAATGACATTGAAATGATAAGTGAACAATTAATTTGAAACAATTTTTTTTTTCAAAAGGGAACAAGTATATTGAAACAGAGGGAGAGCAGTTTGCATCAATGAAAATAAACATTTTTCTGTGGCACGAACCAATAAGTAAGATCATGAACAAATCCATCAGCTTTTGTGGCATTTTTTGACATTCTTGGTCAAAACAACTACAAATCATCATATTTGTTCCACTAACCTAAGACCCCAAGAAGCTAAGATCGTAACACATAAATTTGAAAGTGAAGGTATCTAAGACACCGAGATGAATATTTTGGACAATGACAAATTGCTACATTGTCAACACTTGGAAAACAAGTCAGAGGTTTTGAAGATGTCTCTTTTTTTGCACAAGTAATGTTGAAACTTAAAATATATTACCTCGAGTTTCTAGGGTAAGCCATAAGCTCAGTCACCGGTGAGATGTTTATTAAAATATATTGTGATACAATTATTAAAGATTAAAAGCAACAATGTCAAATAACAGCAATTAAACAATAGCTGAACAGTGGCTTAACAGCCATAAGAAATAATTTAATAAATTCAAAACGTTCATCTGCTTAAAATCGCGCCTGCAACTCCTGGACTGTGTTTTTGTTAAGTTGGAAAGCCTTGGCAAGAATGTCAGAAGATATATCAGGATTGGCTCCAAATACAGCATTTGCAATGGTGATAACCCCTGGATTTTGGCTGTTGAGACCAGCAATTGCTACTGCATTACCGTATCCAATATTTTGTTGGTAATGCACAAGTCCTTGCGGGAACACAAACACATCACCTTCGTTAAGAACTTTGGTGATATGACGGTTTTCTGGGTTCGAAGTGACAAATCCAACCCTCAATGTACCTTTGATGACTGTCAAAATTTCAGTAGCACGAGGATGCGTATGTGGTGCATTGATTCCCCACGGTGCAAAGTCAATACGAACAAGAGAAATGCCGAGTGTGTTGAGTCCAGGAATTCTAGCAACATTAACTGTAGTTACAGCTGATCCAACTTTACTGGATGATGTGTCACCTGCTACATTCAATCCGCTAGTAAAGAAGTCATTTTCAGTTACAACCTTGGGGTCCTTGCAAACTAGTCCGTTCACCAAAACTGAAAGAAGAAGCAAATTTGTAAGTTGATTTGTAGTGCACAAGTAAAATGTAGGCAAGAAAAGATAATGACAAAACAATATATACCTGGGCTATTTGCATCAGCAACACAGAAATCCTGAAGAGGATTATTATCAGTTGCCATAGCAACAAAGCAAGTCATAGTAGTTATAACGAAACAAATGAAAAGAACTTTGGAGCCGCTTGATGAAACCATCTTCAAACTTTTGGTAACAATTATAATCTGTATAAAAGAGTTGGATCGGAGAAACGTTAAGAGAACAAATGATGAGGCTTTAACTGAGAGTTGAGTTGTGAAGATATAGATCTTGTCTGGGGCTTATATAGAAAACTTTTACGAGGGAAAGTGTGACAAATAGGATAAAAGAGACACAAATATTGCTTACAAATTGTACTGACATAGTCCTTGATGTAATTAGAATGAGTCTAGTTTAATTATATATATGTGCACAGTCAATACACGGAAATGGTAAAAATGCCAATTCTTCTAGGTATAAGATCGATAATTGAAGTGGTAAACTATGTACTTTGTGTTATTTTTTTATTTGTTTATATGTTAGTGGCATTTTATATGGTTAAAAGTCTATCCAATTCTTGGATTGATTGTTAAATGCATTAGGTGCACTTCTTCTGGTTTTTTCGAAGAAACATATAATAAAAAACCAACCAACTCGATCTGTTTTCTAATGCTTTTTGTAAAATAGCGAACTGTCAGCTTCTGAGCAGATATTCCAAATTATACAATGTATTCAGCAAATAATTTTAAGATAATTCAACCCCTCGTGTAAGTTTATTTTCCTGCAGCTGTTAAAGAAATTGCATGTGTTTGAATCTATTCACCTGCCAACACTTACATATTAAATTGACCTGCAATTAGTGGCTATGCCAACCCGGATCAAATCCGATCATTTTTCGAAAATGGGATGAATTCCCGATTCCGAGTCTCAATAAAACGAATCCTACTAACCCAAATGCAGTTAACTTGGTTTACGACAAGTTCATCACATGTCCCCAAAATATCATGATTTTGTTGGTGCTTATTGGTAGTACTACTTTGGCTTATAAATTGAACATAAGTCCCAAATTTTCTCGATGTGGGACAGGGATGTTACAAACTCCCTCACTTAAACTTTTAACGTCCTCGTCAAGCCTGAAGGTATAGCCCATAGGTCCGGATCGTTCCACTACAAGAATAATTGAATCAGACAAGGCTTTTTGCCCGTTGTCTGATGCCCTAGAAAACCGTTGTCTATTGAGATGCCGTCTGTTACGCAGCTCAGACAACGGACGCGTCCGTTGTCTGATTCCCTACAGACAACGGTTTTGGTCTTAGAAAACGTTGTCTCAAACGCGTGAACAACAACGGTTGTTGTAGAAACCATTGTCTGACAAATAAATCAACAATTGTTTATTAACTAGAAAATGTTGTTATTTTAATTTTCAGACAAGGCTTTATTTTCCAAAAGAGTGTTGTGTGATCTAAATATTTACGACGGTTTTAGTAGAACAACCCCATTGTCTTAATAGTTTAACACAATGGTTTCCTTTCTAAAAACTGTTGTCTATTCTTGACTTGCACAATTGTTTTCTTTAAATACCTGTTGTCTGAAAGCTGTTAGGCAATGGTTTTTTTTAACAAGAAGTTGTTACCTAGCTTAATAGACAATGGTTTCATAGAAAATTCAACACATTGCCTAGTACAATGCTTGACAACAGTTTTCATTATAGCCCAATTACCTAAAATAACAAGAGACAATGGTTTTATATAACAAAATTAAAAAACCAAACTGGCAATATAAAGAAACCAAACTGACAATATAAAGAAGCCAAACTAAAACCAAAACAAACAGCCATTCCATTCCATCGTGTTCAATAAACCATTACAACCAACACATCCAACCAAGTAAAATTCACGAACTAATTAAGTTAAATATGTTCAACAACATCAGATTTTCGGATGCACATACTCCAAAAGTAGAGACTGAAACCTTCACTTAAGTTAAATAGTTACGCCATTACATGTCTATAGCATATCAGTTAGCCTCTTCTTCGTCTTGGACAGTTTGGGAGACCTGTCTTGTTCTCGGTGGCCAGGAAGATGGTCACCTTCTTTAGTTCAACTTTAGGAGGAGGTTCTTTATAGAAACTTGGCATAGGAGTGGCTTTAAATTTCAAGCTCTTCCTTAATCTTTTAATTTCTGCCTCCTGGCTTTCCTACAATGAAACACACAAAATGAATCAATAACTTGAAAACTGACAGAGTATTGAAATGAAAGTATTTAAAGTAGCAAGTGTTGAGCCATTTATAGTTGTTTTGGAATAGCCTTCTGGTCGATGCCTAGATGTTATCAGGTAGGTCACAGGTCCAAATTATAACAACAGCCTCTTTACACCAAGAGAGGATAAAGCTGTGTAAGATATCGGACATTTCCCTGTTGAGTAACCTATAGCTTTTGCACTTACTAACGCTTACTGATATAGACTGCAACATTAATCAATGCAGTTTCAACAAAAAAAATAGCAGAAACGTGCAATTAACTGTAGAAACATAGCAGTTTGATAGCAGAAATGGAGCAGAATTGCAGAGAATAGGACATTTTAACTTCAGAAATATAGCAGAATTGCAGAAAAATAGGTCTAACATACGATGTTCATAATTTGTGCAACTTTCAAAGGAAAATGTGTAGGTCCGTAAGTAGGAAACATTACTTGAAGCAGGGATCGCAAATGAGTGATGGCTAAACTTGGATTATACACCAGACAAATAATGCATATATTCTGAAGCAGGGATCGCAAATGAGTAATAGAGAAATGATGTCAAGTTACCTGAGGACAATAGTAAACTGACAATGGAGAATCAACCGATGGAGTGGTTTAGGCACCGAGCTCCTAGTGCTTTGGGAGAAAAAAATGAAGGGATTTGAAAAGCTAGCAGAGAGTACCCTGTAATGTCTGCTCCAGTTCTCTGGTCAACTTTCCAGCTGCGATAATAACAACGGAGACTCCAAACTATTATTACTATTAACATAATACATGCCTGTCTTTATCATAAATTAATAATAAAACCTAGGAAATGGTTGTTACACGTTGAATAATGTACCAACTATTCTAAGAACGATTCAAAGTTTACAAGTTGTGCAAGTCTATTAATTAATTAAACCTATGTTTATCGGGAAAACATTAAATATAGTCATAATCAAACTCACAAGTAAGAATTCGTTGAAAGTGCGCTTAAAAGTTTTGGTGCTGTGAATTGTGAAAAATGAAATATGCTCCGATTTTACGTTCAAGTCAAAGTAAATTTCAAAAGTAATATTTTGGTTTAAAAGCTGAATTTGTTTTTAAAAAAATAGGATCTTTAATATGTTTTTAAAAAGAAAGAATTACATATTTTAATACCAAATTTCATCAAAAGATAATACCCGAAATATGTATAAATTAAATATATTATAAAACAATTATTTGGTTTTTATAACTATTTTTTCACGAATAATTTTAGGGAAAACATTCCAAAACTTGTCAAGCATGTGTTAATAATTTGTATTAGAAATGTTACCAGTTAAATGTTTCTAAGAAATTTTTTAAAAACATATAGAGAACCTATTTTTAAACAAATTTAGCTTTTACCAAAATATTACTTTTGGAATTTACTTGACTATTTCATACGAGCACTTAGTGAGCCCACTTCTGAACTATATTAGTTCAAACTTTAAATGACATGCAGATTAATAGTCATTCAATCAATTGCCACAGGTTGTCAAAGAGACAATTTATATAGGAAAATCCCAAGGTGTAGAAATTAAGGAATGAAGAAGAAAAAATGCTACTCATAGAATGGACAAGCTACATAACCTCCACCTATATATGCTATCATGTCCTTGGCATTATATTGAAATTTGTAAACCTTGAATCTGAGATAAAAATCTTAATTACTTGTTAGGACTCCAATTTAGTTCTTCATGAGCACATTAAAATTGCACTAGGATTTGATATGCAGTTTTAGAATATCAACAAGTTCCTTTAAGCCAAATCCAATGCATCAAGTCATCAACAAAAGGTTTGTAGAAGAGCAATAATGTTGCTCAAATCTAAAGCAAAAGCATTGTTCAGCATGAGCAAGTAACAGAGGAGATTACAAGATAATTGCTTATTAGTGCAATGATGTCATAATACAGAAAGCGGACAGAAGTTCTGGATTGTTACAAATAAACAATGATGCTTAACATACCAGTCTTCTGATAATGACTGTTTCCTAGGATCAGAATTCTCATTTATCTTCAGATCTCTGTATAAAAAAAATTACTTTAAAATAATGGAGTTTCTCTGCGGTCATGTATGCGTGAAGTGATACAAGGGTCAGTATAAATGTGGAACTATCATTAACGTGACATAAAATGCGGAAGTATTCTCACTTGAAGTAGGTAGCAGCCACTTTTTCTACATGTGAGTTGGCTTCTTCGTTTCGAGCCCTGCAGAAAAGTATAACTGAAATTACCAATTTAGCAAAAATGAAAAGGCGACAATGAGAACTACCTTAATGGGAAACATCAATGTCTTTTTATTTAGCTAATGAAAACACAGTTGTCTTGATGGGGACAAAAACATACGGGGAAAAGCAGCCAACAATAGTTGTTATTCATCGCCCTTCTGTACGGAAACGGTCAATACTAAAGACGTACCAACTGAGGATCCTGTGTGTCACCTTTAAGGGGCCTGATTGCATCCCTTCTCTAGTGATCGCAAATGTGTAGATATAGATGTAAGACTTGTCATAGGCAGTAAGGCAGAAGCAGCCCTTTCCATAATCTACAAAATACCCATGCATTTCTCCGCCTCCAGTATGGGAATCAACCGTAAAAAGATCTTGGGAATCCTCAAAGCAGAAGAAATTAAATTGACAGACTCTTACAACTCCGTTATTGATGTAGATCATCACAAAATCTTCAAAATCATCTTGAGAGTAAAAAGTGGCTACCCCGGTGAAGGGAAGTGATGCATTAGAGTAGAACTTCCACATGTGATTAAGGTAACTGGGATTGCTTATCCTTGCACCATCTTTATAAGGAACAGACATCAGACAATTGTTGCCGAAAACAAGACAAGAGTAGTTGACCAAGGAATCATTTGAAGTCAGAGGCCTCCTAAAAAGACTTGATGTAATGGGACACCAACACTCATTTGCGATCCCGCATCTGTTCTGAGAAGTTAACCACAAAGACAGATTATGACAATTAAAGTAATACCATATATTTCAGAAAAGGAAAAACAAACGGAGTCTAATGCTAAATATGCAATTGGCTAAACTCAGACACCGTTCACCATTTCTTTTAGTTAAAAAACATACAGGATTAAATGTTGCAGATGTAGCATGTTCAATATCTTCCTCTTCAAGAATGCCAACTTCTACAAGTTCCAACATCTCTTTCACCTTATCTGTAAACAATCAAAATACATAAGCTAAATCAGAAAATTAACAGCAGAACATTAATAGCAGCACAATCCATGGATCAATTCATGATTTCGAATATTATGAAGATAGATTTATACCTCAAACACTTTCGAGTACAAAGCCTGCTTCGATTAAACCCAACTCAAACCCTAATTGAATCCCTCCACCATGCTTCAATTAACCAGTGCAAACCCTAATTTAACTCCTCAATTAAGCTTCGATTAAGCAACGCAAACCCTAATTTAAACCTTAATAGACAGAGAGTGAGAAGCGAGAAGAGAACCCTAATTTAAACTCTATTAGACAGAGAGTGAGAAGTGAGAAGCTAGAAGAGAGGATGAGAAGTGAGAATGAGAGAATGAGAGTGAGAGTGAATACTTTCCCCCAATTTTCACCAATTTTCCCCCGCCCAGTGTTTTCCCCAATTTCCCCAATTTCGTTTGCCGCTCGATGTTTTTGCCCCCAATTTCATTTGGCCGCCTACTGATATAATTTCTGTTCTTTAAACAAAATTATTACAAATTTATTCTAATAAGTTTGATATTAAATTATAATTATAATTCATTATTTTAATTATTTCGTTTTTACAATCTATTTTTAAATCTATTGTTAAAATTAGTTTTGCAAGTTGTTACTTTCTCTAATTAATTTTTTATTGGTTTTAATCAAAATTTAATGATTTTGAATTTTTTTTAAAAAAACCTTTTCTAATATAAATTTTGTTAATACCTTTGCCTAACTTATTTTTTACACTTCTTTGAAGATACCGAACATGTTATTGATTGAAAATTTTATAAAATAATACTTATAATAATAGATTGTGCTTAGGGTTTTGTGGTTTAGGGGTTACGATTTAGGGGTTACGACTTAGGGGTTATGTTAGTTTACACACGAAATTATGTAAGTCATGTATAAGCGAGACTGTACGCCATTCCCGACTTGTATGTTTAGTAAATTGTGTGGTGTCCTTGGTCCGACAAAGAAAAATATGTACATTTTATATGTTGTTAAGTATAATAACGAGGATAATACGAAAGTCTTAATATGATAAGAGAACTACAAACTATGATATTCGGCTTAATTAAGAATATTATCCTATAATTAAGTGTGTCAATTAAACATAAACTTTATTATTCAAACAAAGTTCACAATTAAAGTTTGTCACGAACGAGAAATTCAAAAAAAAAAAAAAAAAAAGTCACACAACTGTTTTTAAGTTGTAAAACTGTTGTAGTAAAATCATTCAGACAACAGTTTATAAATAAAAAACTGTTGTGGTAATCACACAACGGTTTCTACAAAAAAACCGTCGTGGAAAGTAAAGTACAACAAAGGTTTATTCTTAAAAAAACCGTTGTGTGTTTTTTTTATAAAAATTTTGTTAATACCTTTGCCTAACTTATTTTTTACACTTCTTTGAAGATACCGAACATGTTATTGATTGAAAATTTTATAAAATAATACTTATAATAATAGATTGTGCTTAGGGTTTTGTGGTTTAGGGGTTACGATTTAGGGGTTACGACTTAGGGGTTATGTTAGTTTACACACGAAATTATGTAAGTCATGTATAAGCGAGACTGTACGCCATTCCCGACTTGTATGTTTAGTAAATTGTGTGGTGTCCTTGGTCCGACAAAGAAAAATATGTACATTTTATATGTTGTTAAGTATAATAACGAGGATAATACGAAAGTCTTAATATGATAAGAGAACTACAAACTATGATATCCGGCTTAATTAAGAATATTATCCTATAATTAAGTGTGTCAATTAAACATAAACTTTATTATTCAAACAAAGTTCACAATTAAAGTTTGTCACGAACGAGAAATTCAAAAAAAAAAAAAAAAGTCACACAACTGTTTTTAAGTTGTAAAACCGTTGTAGTAAAATCATTCAGACAACAGTTTATAAATAAAAAACCGTTGTGGTAATCACACAACGGTTTCTACAAAAAAACCGTCGTGGAAAGTAAAGTACAACAAAGGTTTATTCTTAAAAAAACCGTTGTGTGTTTTTTTTATAAAAATTTTGTTAATACCTTTGCCTAACTTATTTTTTACACTTCTTTGAAGATACCGAACATGTTATTGATTGAAAATTTTATAAAATAATACTTATAATAATAGATTGTGCTTAGGGTTTTGTGGTTTAGGGGTTACGATTTAGGGGTTACGACTTAGGGGTTATGTTAGTTTACACACGAAATTATGTAAGTCATGTATAAGCGAGACTGTACGCCATTCCCGACTTGTATGTTTAGTAAATTGTGTGGTGTCCTTGGTCCGACAAAGAAAAATATGTACATTTTATATGTTGTTAAGTATAATAACGAGGATAATACGAAAGTCTTAATATGATAAGAGAACTACAAACTATGATATCCGGCTTAATTAAGAATATTATCCTATAATTAAGTGTGTCAATTAAACATAAACTTTATTATTCAAACAAAGTTCACAATTAAAGTTTGTCACGAACGAGAAATTCAAAAAAAAAAAAAAAAGTCACACAACTGTTTTTAAGTTGTAAAACTGTTGTAGTAAAATCATTCAGACAACAGTTTATAAATAAAAAACCGTTGTGGTAATCACACAACGGTTTCTACAAAAAAACCGTCGTGGAAAGTAAAGTACAACAAAGGTTTATTCTTAAAAAAACCGTTGTGTGTTTTTTTTATAAAAAAAATGTTAATACCTTTGCCTAACTTATTTTTTACACTTCTTTGAAGATACCGAACATGTTATTGATTGAAAATTTTATAAAATAATACTTATAATAATAGATTGTGCTTAGGGTTTTGTGGTTTAGGGGTTACGATTTAGGGGTTACGACTTAGGGGTTATGTTAGTTTACACACGAAATTATGTAAGTCATGTATAAACGAGACTGTACGCCATTCCCGACTTGTATGTTTAGTAAATTGTGTGGTGTCCTTGGTCCGACAAAGAAAAATATGTACATTTTATATGTTGTTAAGTATAATAACGAGGATAATACGAAAGTCTTAATATGATAAGAGAACTACAAACTATGATATCCGGCTTAATTAAGAATATTATCCTATAATTAAGTGTGTCAATTAAACATAAACTTTATTATTCAAACAAAGTTCACAATTAAAGTTTGTCACGAACGAGAAATTCAAAAAAAAAAAAAAAAGTCACACAACTGTTTTTAAGTTGTAAAACTGTTGTAGTAAAATCATTCAGACAACAGTTTATAAATAAAAAACCGTTGTGGTAATCACACAACGGTTTCTACAAAAAAACCGTCGTGGAAAGTAAAGTACAACAAAGGTTTATTCTTAAAAAAACCGTTGTGTGTTTTTTTTATAAAAAAAATGTTAATACCTTTGCCTAACTTATTTTTTACACTTCTTTGAAGATACCGAACATGTTATTGATTGAAAATTTTATAAAATAATACTTATAATAATAGATTGTGCTTAGGGTTTTGTGGTTTAGGGGTTACGATTTATGGGTTACGACTTAGGGGTTATGTTAGTTTACACACGAAATTATGTAAGTCATGTATAAGCGAGACTGTACGTCATTCCCGACTTGTATGTTTAGTAAATTGTGTGGTGTCCTAATTGGTCCGACAAAGAAAAATATGTACATTTTATATGTTGTTATGTATAATAACGAGGATAATACGAAAGTCTTAATATGATAAGAGAACTACAAACTATGATATCCGGCTTAATTAAGAATATTATCCTATAATTAAGTGTGTCAATTAAACATAAACTTTATTATTCAAACAAAGTTCACAATTAAAGTTTGTCACGAACGAGAAATTCAAAAAAAAAAAAAAAAAGTCACACAACTGTTTTTAAGTTCTAAAACAGTTGTAGTAAAATCATTCAGACAACAGTTTATAAATAAAAAACCGTTGTGGTAAACTACAGAATGTTCTTTGGTTGTTTGGTTTTGCCTTTGAAATTGCAAACTACACAATGTTCTTGTGAATTAGTGTTAATGTATGCAGTATTGATTGGTTTTGTCTTTGAAACTTTGGCAGGGGATTTACTTCTTTATATTATTTTTTTTAATTTTTTTAACTATCAGACAACGGTTTATGTAAGCTAAACAATTGTGTGACAGCAACATATTTAACAATTCAAATTTAATGTGTTTTGGAAGGGATCAGGTTTTTTTCCAGATATCCAATATTAGAAATAATGTAGTTAAGTAAATTGTAACCGGCCCTAACCCCATCCCTACTTGGAAAATATTTGAATTCAAATTTTATGAAACCGGCCCTAACCCCATCCCTACTTGGAAAATATCATATGAGCAAGTTGATTAAAAGATAAATTAAATTAATTGAATTTGTAGATTTAGTTCAATTAATAATTAGACTTTCACTTACCTTGCCCGCATGATAAGAATGAAGAAACAAATAGCTAGCGTTGGGCCACGGTAACACCCTTGTCCCACATCTAGAAGATTTGGGTATTCTGTTCAGTTTATTACTACTACTAATAAGCACCAACAAAATCATGATATTTTGGGGCCATGTGGTGAGTTTGTCGTTACCCAAGTTGGTTGCATTTGAGTTAATAGGCTTCGGCTTATTCGGATCCCAAATCGGGACTTCACCTGATTTTTGAAAAAGACTCGGAATTTGACTTGGGTTGTCATATATGGTATTAGAGATAACTCTTGAAAGCTTGATTCGTCAAATTGCCGGAGGTGGGGACACGAAGGCTGGTGGTATTATCCCACAATGGACAGAGGTCCGGAGGTGGGGACACGAAACCAGCCGGTATTATCCCACAATGGCTATAGAGGAACGATCCGGACCTATGGGCTATACCTTCAGGCTTGACGAGGACGTTAAGAGTTTAAGTGGGGGAGTTTGTAACATCCCTGTCCCACATCGAGAAAATTTGGGACTATGTTCAATTTATAAGCCAAAGTAGTACTACCAATAAGCACCAACAAAATCATGATATTTTGGGGACATGTGGTGAACTTGTCGTAAACCAAATTAACTGCATTTGGGTTAGTAGGATTCGTTTTATTCGGACTCGGAATCGGGAATTCATCCCATTTTCGAAAAATGATCGGATTTGATCCGGGTTGGCATAGCCACTAATTGCAGGTCAATTTAATATGTAAGTGTTGGCAGGTGAATAGATTCAAACACATGCAATTTCTTTAACAGCTGCAGGAAAATAAACTTACACGAGGGGTTGAATTATCTTAAAATTATTTGCTGAATACATTGTATAATTTGGAATATCTGCTCAGAAGCTGACAGTTCGCTATTTTACAAAAAGCATTAGAAAACAGATCGAGTTGGTTGGTTTTTTATTATATGTTTCTTCGAAAAAACCAGAAGAAGTGCACCTAATGCATTTAACAATCAATCCAAGAATTGGATAGACTTTTAACCATATAAAATGCCACTAACATATAAACAAATAAAAAAATAACACAAAGTACATAGTTTACCACTTCAATTATCGATCTTATACCTAGAAGAATTGGCATTTTTACCATTTCCGTGTATTGACTGTGCACATATATATAATTAAACTAGACTCATTCTAATTACATCAAGGACTATGTCAGTACAATTTGTAAGCAATATTTGTGTCTCTTTTATCCTATTTGTCACACTTTCCCTCGTAAAAGTTTTCTATATAAGCCCCAGACAAGATCTATATCTTCACAACTCAACTCTCAGTTAAAGCCTCATCATTTGTTCTCTTAACGTTTCTCCGATCCAACTCTTTTATACAGATTATAATTGTTACCAAAAGTTTGAAGATGGTTTCATCAAGCGGCTCCAAAGTTCTTTTCATTTGTTTCGTTATAACTACTATGACTTGCTTTGTTGCTATGGCAACTGATAATAATCCTCTTCAGGATTTCTGTGTTGCTGATGCAAATAGCCCAGGTATATATTGTTTTGTCATTATCTTTTCTTGCCTACATTTTACTTGTGCACTACAAATCAACTTACAAATTTGCTTCTTCTTTCAGTTTTGGTGAACGGACTAGTTTGCAAGGACCCCAAGGTTGTAACTGAAAATGACTTCTTTACTAGCGGATTGAATGTAGCAGGTGACACATCATCCAGTAAAGTTGGATCAGCTGTAACTACAGTTAATGTTGCTAGAATTCCTGGACTCAACACACTCGGCATTTCTCTTGTTCGTATTGACTTTGCACCGTGGGGAATCAATGCACCACATACGCATCCTCGTGCTACTGAAATTTTGACAGTCATCAAAGGTACATTGAGGGTTGGATTTGTCACTTCGAACCCAGAAAACCGTCATATCACCAAAGTTCTTAACGAAGGTGATGTGTTTGTGTTCCCGCAAGGACTTGTGCATTACCAACAAAATATTGGATACGGTAATGCAGTAGCAATTGCTGGTCTCAACAGCCAAAATCCAGGGGTTATCACCATTGCAAATGCTGTATTTGGAGCCAATCCTGATATATCTGCTGACATTCTTGCCAAGGCTTTCCAACTTAACAAAAACACAGTCCAGGAGTTGCAGGCGCGATTTTAAGCAGATGAACGTTTTGAATTTATTAAATTATTTCTTATGGCTGTTAAGCCATTGTTCAGCTATTGTTTAATTGCTGTTATTTGACATTGTTGCTTTTAATCTTTAATAATTGTATCACAATATATTTTAATAAACATCTCACCGGTGACTGAGCTTATGGCTTACCCTAGAAACTCGAGGTAATATATTTTAAGTTTCAACATTACTTGTGCAAAAAAAGAGACATCTTCAAAACCTCTGACTTGTTTTCCAAGTGTTGACAATGTAGCAATTTGTCATTGTCCAAAATATTCATCTCGGTGTCTTAGATACCTTCACTTTCAAATTTATGTGTTACGATCTTAGCTTCTTGGGTCTTAGGTTAGTGGAACAAATATGATGATTTGTAGTTGTTTTGACCAAGAATGTCAAAAAATGCCACAAAAGCTGATGGATTTGTTCATGATCTTACTTATTGGTTCGTGCCACAGAAAAATGTTTATTTTTCATTGATGCAAACTGCTCTCCCTCTGTTTCAATATACTTGTTCCCTTTTGAAAAAAAAAATTGTTTCAAATTAATTGTCCAGTTATCATTTCAATGTCATTTTTAAAAACTATCTTTGTATTTGTATTTCCAAGACCAAATCTAAGCCACATATAATTGTTTAGTCTTTAATTTATATTTCGAAGACTAAATTTACACCATAAACACTTATTCAATCAATATAGTCAATACAATAAATATGAATATAAATATAATTTTGTTATCAATGTTATGATTTCTTAATATGCTTAATTTGTTTTCAAAGTGGACAATTATTTTGAAAGGGATGGAGTATTAATCAACTATAATATCAATCAACTATAGATGAAAGACCTACATTCCCTTTATATGTGTTCAATTCACCCATTTCTTTGAGTACAAGTTACATAAAGAGTAGACTCAAGTCAGCAAATTTAATTAAAATCTATTATATATATAATAGAGCAACTAGGGGTTGCTTGAGACAATTTAATCGGTGTAAAATTACCAAATTACCCCTACTTATTATATTAATGATAAAAAAGTTGTTCTTAATGGGAGTCGAACCCTTGACCTCTAAATTATAAAGATGACACTTCTAACCACTATGCTACACATCAACTTTGGTTATATCATAAAACTCTTTATTAATATGTGCAAATACTCAATATGTTATATTCTATTTTGGTCTCTTCTTGTAATCTATTTGGTAAGGTATATAATCTATTTTCACAAGTACCTTAAAATCATATATTTGACCATATTAGAGAAAAACTCATGCAAAATAGATATACAAAATGTTATAAATTGGAATTGGTCCATTGAAAAAAAGAATTATATTAATATTTTTATATTGTAAATCATGTTTATTTGCAATAGGTATATATTTGCTCAAATTATATATACTATTAGATTACAAATTCTATATACAAACAATATATATTAAATTACTAAATTACCCTTTTAATTTTATATTTATGAAATCAAATTACTAAATTACCCCACCAATTGTATATTGATGATAAAAAAAACTATTTTCATAATTGCCTTAAAATCATATATTTGACCATATTAGAGAAAAAATCATGCAAAATAGATATACAAAATGTTAGAGAGGGGTCTCCAGAGAGTGACGTCGAAAATAGAAGGCAACCATCGTAGGAGGGGCATGAAAGGGGGAGAGACAGAGAGAGTCAAAAAACAGATCCAAAACAAAAGTTGAGAAGAAAAAAGTGGATAAGAAGAGAGATAAGAAGGATAAGAGAGGGGTCTCCAAAGAGTGACGCCGAAAATAGAAGGCAACCACCACCATAGGAGGATGCATGAGAGAGAGAGGCAAATAACATAAATAAATTAACCCCAAAAAAAGTACAAACTCGACAATATCGACAAAGAACAATTTGTCACTGCCAGCTCAAACAACAACCCATGACAAATATTTACTTTAATGAGCAGACCAACTCCAAGTGCATTTACATGCACAAAGCCTATAAATTTGGTTCAAGCATTCCATCAAACACATAATACACACTCTAAATAAACACAAACTAAACAGTCAAAGAATGCATTTGAGTAAACAATTATGACGCACCATAAATAAACGAAACATAACATGCATTTCAGTAAATGTGTTGTAATATATTACGTCTTCCCGATGATCATCACATGAGATAGGGGTCTCTAGATAGTGACACCGAAGATAGAAGGCAACCACCATTGGAGGGGGCATGAAAGGGGAGAGAGAGTGATCAAAATACAGATCTTAAACAAAAGTTGAGAAGAAAAGGTGGAGGAGACGGAGAGAAAGAAAATAAAATTCAAAGAGACAGTAAAAGAGGGATAAGAAGGATAAGTGAGGGGGCATGAGAGGGGGGGGGGGGGAGATTTCAGGATGGGGTAGAGAATGCAATACTTTTTCAATGAACTAAAAATTTCAATGAGTCAATTTATTCAATGCGAAATGATAATTATACTCTCAAATTTCAAAATGACATTTTAATCTATATTATAATTATCTCATATCAATATATCAGTAACTCATAAAATACGTTGAAATTAAAGAAATTTACGCAATATTCAAGAACATGTCCGTGCCTCGCACGGGCTATAAAGCTAGTTATATACAATGAAAGAAAAGTGTAATTATAATTATATAATGAAATTATAATTACATAATCGATGATTACAATGATAGAAGAATATTTTATCTACGGTTGCAAATTCAAAATTAAAAAATTATATACTTATGTACGTGATACATGTGCATGCACCAATATTAATTAAAATAGATATATAGAGTTGCGCTCCATTGAGAACTTACATTATTGATATGAGATCTAATCCTAGCCATTCATTTAAATACACTATATTAATCTCCCACCACTCATTAAATTTATTAATTTTTTAATTTTTCACCATCGCGACCCATCCATCACCTCCGGCCACCGGGAACCTCCATCTTCGACGACCAATTCCGGCCAACCCAAAAAATCACCACCGGAAACAAAAAATCACCCCACTACCATCACTCTGACCACCACCGGAAAATAAAAATCACCACCGAAAAACACAAATCACCACCTGTTGTCATCCCAAATTACCATATGTTATCAAAAATCACCACCATCGTAACTAAAATCACCACGATTATGAAAAATAATCACTAAAATCAGTACAAAATCGAACATCAACATCACCACTTTTGATAGAATCACCAACTTTCAATCAAAATCACCAATTCTTTTAAACAAACTACCAAAATTTTTAAAACAAATTACCAAAAATTTAATTCAAAATCACCAAAAAAAAAACCAAATCTACATAAGTATTTATGTATAGCATCGATCTTGATGGCAACATTAGATCGCCGGATATTATATCAAAAATCAGTATCGCCATCGGTATGTTCAGCGAAATCAATTAACTTAGCCGGAACTTTCAAAATTCAATTTACTTTAAAGCAACGCCGTCATAATTGTAATCACCGGTGACATTGTTTGACATATTTGGGGAGAGAAGATGTGACTGGAGAGACATGAAGATGTGATCGAAGAGACATCAGTTGGTGATCAGAAGAGTTTGGTGGGGTCGAAAAAAGGCAGAGATGGAGAAAAAAAAGATATAAATGAAGAAGAGAGAAAGAGCAGTGACGAGTGATGTATACAAGAGTGTATGTGTATTATCTAATTTAACGGTAGAGATTAAAAGAATGTAAGGGCTGAGATTGAGTCTCAGTTCTCATGATAAGGTGGGTTCTCATTTGAGCACTTGCCTATATATATACGCTTGTGCTCAAGTGAGAACTTTTATTTATGTGAGATATGAGATCTAATCTCAACCCTCCAAAATTAATTCTTCTATTTAATCACAGCCGTTCAAAAATAAAAAAAACGAAGACCTATACAAAGATTATGTTTACTGATTAGCATTCAATTTGTCTCATCTCTCTCTTCTCTCTCTCTGTATCTATGATTAGCATTCAATTTGTCTCATCTCTCTCTTCTCTCTCTCTCTGTCCGTCGATTTTCGCTGCGCTCTTTTTCGTTTGTATATGAATCTCATCTCGATAAGGTTTCTTTAGTTGAAATTCAGTCGGAGATTTTTATATTCGCTTCGTCGGAGGTTAAAATTACAATGTTATTCAAAATTACGTTTTCTTCATCATGATCACCGAAGATTTGGTTAAGATGAGCTCAAATCAAGGTAAGGAAATCGACTTCGTTACTTCTTCGATCATTTTGTTGCTTATTTGATTTCGATTCATTCTTTTAATAGTCAATTTTTAGTAAATATTTTTGTTATTCTTCTTTGTGTAACATACTGGTGATTTGATGTAGGTTATGTTGTCGAAATAGTTTATGAAAATTTGTACTATAGTGTTGTGGTGATTTTGTTTTATATGTTAGTGATTCTATATATTTTTCATTTATTCATTTTTTAAATGTGCACATGAGTTAGTGATTTTGTTTTATATGTTAGTGATTTTATGTAATTTTCATTCAATTTGTATTTTTAATGTTCTTGTAATTTTGTGATTTTGTTTTGTAACTTGGTGATTTTACGTTATTTATCCTACATATTAGTGATTTTCTGTATTTTTTTCCAGTTATTAGTTTTGGCGAAGATATTTCTGATGTGAGTAACAAATATTGTTCAACTGATAATGAAAAAGTTGAGTCTGGTTGTATGGTTACTCCTGGTGGTCATAAGTATTATGTTCCTATTTCTGTTGAAGACAATCTAAAACCGTTCATTGGTAAATCCTTTCAATCTTTGGAATCTGGTATTGCATTTTATAGTGAGTACGGATTGTTGAGTGGTTTTAATGTACGTCGTAGTGCTGAGAAAACACAATCGGATCATACAATATTAAGTAAGTATTTGGTTTGCCATAAAGATGGTTTTAGTGATGCTAAGCTGAATTGTCCAGAGGGTAGTAAGAGTAAAATAGGTAAAAGGAGGAGGACTATGTCCGGAAGATGTGGTTGTGAAGCTAAATTGGTCTTAAAATATTCTCCTGGAAATATATATTTTGTGTACAATTTCATTGAAGTGCATAATCATCCATTGGTTCCAGAAGATTCTAGGCATTTCCTAAAAGGTAGTCGTAAAATGTCGACTTGTTCTATAAATTTTGTTTTTGATGCTAGTAAAGTAAATATCGGAACAATGAAATCTTTTAGAATGATGAAAGAGTTGGTTAAGGGTTACGAAAATGTTGGAGCTACGTCGAGAGAGTTCAGGAATTTTGATAGAGATTTGAAAGCGTTTGTTGGTGTTGCCGATGCTCAAATGATTATTGAGAAATTCAAGGTTAAACAAGAAACAGATCCATGTTTTTTCTATGACGTTGATGTTGATCCTGCTGGCAATCTTACAAAACTGTTCTGGGCTGATTCTACGACAAGAAGAAATTATTAGCTTTATGGAGATGCTGTTTCTTTTGATCCAACATTTAATACCAATAAGTAAGTAACATTTTATGTTTCTTTACATTTTTTGTTTTGCAGAGTAACATTTTTAAATGCTGACTTTGGAACTGGTGCCTTTTATTCAGTAATTGGTGATTTTTAATGTCTACCATGTTAACACAATTTTTTGTGTTAGGTACAATATGGTGTATGCTCCATTTACTGGTGTGGATAAGCACAATAAATGTGTTACGTTTGCATCTACTCTTCTTTCAAAAGAAGACGTACCTCATTTTACTTGGGCGTTTGAAGCACTCCTAAAAGCTATGGGCCGAAATCCTGTTTGTATAGTGACCGATCAGTGTGCAGCTATGAAGCAAGCTATACCCAAATGTTTTAAAGAAACAAATGATTTTCCTGCCTCTAGGCATCGTTTGTGCATGTGGCACATAACTGAAAAGTTTCCTTTGAAGGTATATTTACTTATGTTTTGTTATGTCCATTGTTATGCTTGCTTTCATAATGATTCAATGCATATTTTTATATATTTTTTTTTTCTAGTTTTAATTTTGTTCATTCCTACATTTTTTAGCTTGGCCACTTCTTGTGCAAAGAAACGGAGTTTATGTAAAAAATTAAGAAGTACATATGGTCTTCAGTTATAGAGCCTCATGAAATTGAGCAGGGTTGGAAAGAAGTAATGAAAGAATTTAAGTTGGAAGAACACGTGTGGTTATCGGAAATGTATGATATGAGGGAGTAATGGATCCCTGCATATTTCCGTGATAAACCAATGTATGGGTGGATTCGGACGACGTCGAGGTCTGAGAGTGAAAATTATTTTTTTAGTCAGTTTCATCAAAATGGCAGTACATTGTCCGAGTTTTACATTCGGTTCGAAAGTGCTATGGATAAACAACGTAATGAAACAAAGAGGTTGAATCATGATTGTGCATCTGCCAAACCAGCTACAATTTCTAAACTCTTCCTTGAGGAAGATGCTGCTGAGTTATATACTCGTGCGATTTTTTACAAAATCCAAGAAGAAATTTTGGCTGCTCGTGATGATATGAGAATTCAAACCATTGGCCCGGAGATAAATGGCATGAAGTGCTATGAAATGAAGGATGTCAAAATTAAAGATAAGATTTTTCAGGTAATTATTGCTAGCTAGAGATTAAGTTAATTACTGCTCCTATTTAGTTGTTCTTTAATCCCAATGGACGGTGATTATAATATATTGTTCGTGCATCAAATAATATGCTCTCTTTTTTCTTTCTTTCTTTCGTTACTTCTCCAATGATTAAGATCAGGAGATGGAAGCATCTCATTGCTATAGTATGCTAGATGCTCAGAACTGCACTTCTTTGACTAATAATTTAACAAGTCCTAGATAACAAAGCTGCGTAGGGTGAATGTACTCATGTGTTTTATTTTTGTCTATTTTAGGTTGAAGTGAGCAGGACTCATGCAAATTTCTCTTGCAAAAAATTCCTAATGTGAGGCATTCTTTGTAGGAACGTATTTTGTGCACTTTGTTTTACCTCCAACCAACCCAAATTTAGTTGCAACATCTAAAAACTCATTAACACCATTCTTGTACTCCGTTGTTAATGTAATTTTATCATTTCCCACACGACGTTTAATCCAATCACGATTATTTCCGGTCGACATCTACAATATTATAAAAACACATTTCATTACATTTATTTAAACTCTCTTTAACACCATTTTCTTAACATATTTTTTAACATTTATATAATGTACATCTATTATCTATACAAACATTTCAAGTAAAACATATCTATAATCTATACAAACATTTCAAGTAAAACATATCTATTATCTATACAAACATTTCAAGTAAAACATATCTATAATCTATACAAACATTTCAAGTAATACATAAACATTAATAATATCTAACATAAACATTTCTAACAAATAATTAAATAACTTGCAAATGTAAACTTACATTGAAAATTTTCTCCTTCTTTTTCTTTCTCCTCTTTCTCTTCCTTCTCTTCTTTTTTTTGAACTTCTTTTGTCAACCAAGCAAAAAAAAAGTGCAAGGAGTAGATAAGATTCAATTTTCCATTACAGCTCTTTTCCTACCGATAAATGGTAGGAAATAGCCACATGGCATGTCAACCAATCAGAGGACGACACGCTGTCTTTGGTGTGCTGAATAGACGACCCATTTCCTACTGCTTCGAAGGCGGTAGGAAATGGGTCAAAAAAGACAACAACTGACGTGGCTTATGAGACCCACAACACCTATTTCCTACCAACCTTGGTAGGAAATGAGCACAACATTTCCTACCAATTATCGACGGTAGGAAATGGGTCAAAAAGACAACAACTGACGTGGCTTATGAGACCCACAACACCTATTTCCTACCAAGGTTGGTAGGAAATGATGACTACATTTCCTACCAATTCTCGGCGGTAGGAAATAGGTGAAGCGAAACGACGTCATTTCCCGCTTGACGTGGCATTGTGGGTCCACATGACCCATTTCCTACCGTCGACGGTAGGAAATGGGTGGGTCCCATGGGTCATTTCCTACCGTATGCGGGGACGGTAGGAAATGACCCTTTGACTTGAAAATTGGTAGGAAATACTCGGTAGGAAATGCTTCGGTAGGAAATGCTTGGTAGGAAAAGCCCGTTTTTGGTGTAGTGTCACATGTCCTATTCTATTTTATACATCTTTGTGTGAGTGTGAAAATTTGAGAGTGCCATTTTGATTTTTGACATAAAACTTATATATATTAATTAATTATAACTTATTGTAACGAATTAAAATTAAATTATGTAATGAATTATGTGATCAACATCTTTCGAAAATTTTGCATTTCATATATGATTTATTGTATAAATCCTCGTGATTGGATTCACTTATCGTCACAAATTTGGTTAACGGACTAGTTTGCAAGGACCCAAAGGTCGTAACTGAAAATGACTTCTTTACTAGCGGATTGAATATACCAGGTGACACATCATCCAATAAAGTTGGTTCAAATGTAACTACAATTAATGTAGGATTCCTCGACTCAACACACTCCAACACACTCGGCATTTCTCTTATTCGTATTGACTTTGCGCCGTGGGGAATCAATGCTCCACACACCCATCCTCGTGCTATCGAAATTTTGACAGTTATCAAATGTACATTGAGGGTTGGATTTGTCACTTCGAATCCATAAAAGCGTCATATCACCAAAGTTCTTAACGAAGGTGATGTGTTTGTGTTCCCGGAAGGTCTTGTACACTATCAACAAAACATCAGACATGATAATGTAGTAGTGATTGTTGATTCGAGAAGTATTATGTGAAAGTTCAAGAAGTCAAGCCTAGACTGATTAGAGAAGTCGAGATATCGAATCAGCCTTATAAGAGATGTCGAATGGGGGACTTAGACAAATTTCAGACTCACTAAGGACAAAGCTTCACAGAAATATTGGAGATAAAGGATCAACAAATCCTATGTACCTTGTGGTCCATTCCAGTACAGTATACACATAAAAGCCTATAATGAAGCTTGGATAGAAATTCAAGGGAAGGACAACTAAAGAAGTGGATATGTGTTCCTTTAGAAAACAACATTGTACGATATGTATTTGGTCTTGTTGTAAAAGAAAGTTGTGCACAACAATATAAGTGCATAGATTGCCTTAGCTGTTAAGGTTTTCATTTGTATTTTATGAATATCTCTTTGAGGAAACTAAAGCGCTGAGATACCATTTTTGTACTCACAGTTTATAGCAACATTCTATCTAATATTGTTTTAGATTGAAAAGTATTTCTTGTGTTTGTGTTATTTACAAGTTCGCATACACTTTGCGCACACACAAGTTTACATTGTTGCTTAAGTTGTTTCAAGAAAATAAGAAATCGAGAGTAATACATTCACCCCCTCTGTATTACTTTATATCAAGCACTCATATCCAATAATTGATATCAGACTGTTAAATCAAACAGTAAAAGATCAAGATGAGTGCTCAGAAAGGCCGTGCTATTAAGATTCCTAAGTTCGACAAAGACAACTATAGCTGATGGAAGATGAAGATGTTGTTGTTCATAAGAGCTGTAAAATCCTTTGTATATGGACATCTTGATCAAAGGACCTTTCATTCCTATGAAAGAAGTTAAAGAACACTCCGAGAGCACTGCTATTGTTGCTGAACATTATGTGCCTAAAGAACCATCTAAGTGGACCAAAAGTGAAAGAGAGAATGTTGATTTGGATACCATGTGCGTAAAGAACCATCTAAGTGGACCAAAAGTGAAAGAGAGAATGTTGATTTGGATACCAGCCTATTGCTGATTCTCATGGACTCCATGGACATCTCAATGTTTTCAAATATTGCCTTATTTAAAACAACAAAACGAGTTTGGGATCACATAGAAGTGTTACGTGAAGTAACTAATTCAAAAACACGGTTTGCAACAAAAGCAATCAAAGACAACTTGTTTTACATTTTTCTGAAAAATAATTGAAGTTGATTTTGGTTGCATTTGAGATTGCAATCAAATGCAACATGTCTTTACATTTTTCTGAAAAATAATTGAAGTTGATTTTGATTGCATTTGAGATTGATTTTGGTTGCCTTCAAGGTTGCATTTGGTTTAAGAAATTCAACTTGTTAAGGAAGGACTTTTCCACACAACTGATACTATTGATTAGCTTGTGAAACCTCTCAAAAACTTCAGTAATTCCTTCCTTTGGTTGAGCCTAAATAATTTCTTAGGGTAAAGATTATGTTCACATTTTAATTGCTATTTTTCATATTTCTGATTTTTTTAAATATAAATAATGAGTACTTTTCCAAATAATAATTGTATATTATTTTAAATCAATTTTTTTAAGAAAACTCTTAAAATATATCAATGTATATTAAATAATAAAAATTAATATTTTTTACATTTTGAATACTTAAAAATAAAAGTTTACAAATAGTCAGATGTAAAAAGCCTTCGCCGTAGCCTAACGCGAAACGGAAGGTTATTGCAGTAGGTAAAAAGTTAAAACTTACTACTGTACATAATTTACCAAATGCATGAAAATGTAATAGATATTTAAATTGTCTTAAAGTCATCTTGAAAATAGCATGTTTTTTTTATAGCCGTTTCTTTTGAATGAGTAACTTTCAATAAGATTCATTCCATAAAGTGTATATGTTTGTTATAGTAGTTTAACAAAAAACCACCTAAACAAAATTTTGATCAGAAAATGCCAGTGAAGTTGGCGTCCTAATTCGAACATGTACAGCGTCATGAGATATATTACGTTGACTTCCTGGGACAAGTTTAACAATATAAAAGTTAATTTGTATCTAAATCCAATTCAGTTTAGCCTGCAATTAATTTATAAAATAAAGAAGATTGTATTGACCTAAAAACACAGGATTATTTTATAAAATAAAGAATATTGCATTAACCTAAAAAGACATGATTATTTTATAATACTTGAGGCTAGTTATGACAGTAAAATATATTAGACTTTACTAGTGAATCATTACAAGAGATAGCTAAAAGTGAAGGTTCCATTACAATAGCATTTGTCTGGAAAATGATTGTTTTTGACCATTTGAACCATAAAAATGACCTGAACGCTACGGTCATTCGTAAATAACAAAAGCAAAATTTACAAATCTATAACCTTTATTAATAAGCTAAATCCCCTTTTTATCATCGTACCAAATTTGGTTCATACTTTTTTTGGTTCCATCTTTTTTTTTTGTTTAACCCCTAATTTTGTTTTTTTTTAAATAATTATCTAATTTAAAATAAATTATATTATACCCTAAACTCCTATTTCACGTAGTAGAATTATTATATCATAAATTCCTATTTCACTTAGTAAAATTTTATGTTGTTTTTAAATTATTTTTGTTTTGTTCAATACTCTACTTTCACCAATCTTCTAACAATTTTATTAGTATTTTGACTTTTTCTTCTTGCAAAAAATAATATTTTATTTTTCACTTTTCGTCTTGCACATACAAGCAATTAAAAGTCTGCATGATAAAATTTTACCTTTCTTCTTTGTTACTTCTTTGTCATTGTCATAACACTGATATACATATGTCAATATTATCCGTGATCGCATACAATACAATGGATAGTTAAGCCATAAAATTTAAACATTAGTATCAAGTTTTTTTTAGGTATAAATTTACTACACACTTGCTACTTCAATGTTCGACTCATATATTATATATTATTATGTTGTTTTTAAATTAATTTTTTTTATCTAATCTCCTACTTCATAGATTATATTATTATTGTACTCTAAACTCCTACTTCCTGTAAAATTCTATTTTTTTTCAAAAAAAAATTAATTCTATGTTGTTTTGAAATTAAAAAAATTTATCTAATCTAAAAGAGATTATATTGTTATTGTACCATAAACTCTTATTTCATGTAAAATTCTATGTTATTTTTAATAATAATAATATAATTTAAATCTACAATAAATTATATTGTCATTGTACGAACATATTATATTGTTATTAAATTATTTAACTATTGTACCAAAATATATTATATTATTATATTATATCATGTAATAGATATTATCCAATGCTGGAGGAGTTACAATAAGATCACAATATAAGCAAACTATATTACGTGTAATTTGTAGTTTAGGCCATCTGAAATTTGTATTTTTATTGTAGTTTTAATTTTTTTATAATCTTAGTGTCTTGGTAAATTGAACTTAAAATATGAAACACCAACGAACGAATATGATTGTAGGTCGTCATTAATGATGAAGTGATCATTGTCATCACCAAAGTAGACAGCTAAATTTACTTTTTAGCATGCCAAGTTTTTGTTAATACAAGTTGTGTAGAACTAAATTCATTTTTCAACATGCCAAGTTGTTCCCATGCATGCGAATCAATTTCATAGAAAATGTTCGAATATTTACATCACCAATCACAAGTGCATAAATTGAATACAATTATATTTGTCATGTTATATTTATTGTTTATTCATGACTAGCCTTATTATATGTAAATAGTCCCAACTGAATTTAACTATATATATCATGTACGATTAGTTAATTCATGAATATGCTTAAAATATTTAAATCATCCATATTTTATACGATATTGAGCTAATTTCTTAGTCCCTTATATTTTTTCCTTCTAGATATGCCTTTATAATTGGAAGACAAGTATGCATACAAAAAAAAAAAAGATATCGTCAAACAAGAGATGCTGAAACCTATTGAGCAGTGAGATGAACGTAATGATTAAATTCTCAAAAAAATTATGTCACACGTATTACTATCAAAAGTTTCTTTTTTTTCTTAATTTTTAGAATTATTCGATTCAGATAATGATCTCTTGTGTTTTATGTATAAATAAAAAGTTCTTTCTAGAAATAAAGAAACTCAACTGGATGCCAATGTTCTAAATTTTAGCCCATGTTATATATACAAAATTTTAATTATATATACATAGTTTAGTTATACTGTATTTGACCAATTTTTTAGTGCCCTTATAATTATCCCTTACGATTACGTCTTCAAAATTGGAATTGTAAAGATCTGCCGAAAGAGAAAGATATCCTCAAACAGAGATTCTTAAATTATTGAGCAGTAGAATAAACATAATGAGAAACATCTCAAAAATTATATGACACATGTATTGGTGACGAAGTTTTTTTTGTTTTTTTTTATATAATTTTTCAATTCAAGTAATGACCTCTTACGTAAGAGGTCATTACTTGAATTGAAAAATTATATAAAAATAAACAAAAAATGAATTGAATGAGAATCTTTTGGATCTATATACAAGTTGATGTTTCAGTTTTAAAATTAATTTGATTTTAATTATGTTTTATAAATAAATAAAAAGCTATTTCTAGAAATAAAAAAAATCAACTGGATGGAAATCTTCTAGATCTTATCCCAGGTTGATACTGCTCCGCAGTTCATTGAGATTTCGTTATGTTGTTAATGGATAACATATAATTTTTTTACAATTAACTGAATAATAATAATATTTTCATGAGTAAAATATTTATAAAATTCATTAAAAATACTATAAATAAAATAAATTTCCAAAAAGGGAAAATGAATTTTTTTATCATTGAACTTTATATACTTTTACAAACCAACCACTGAATTATAAACTTTTAGAAACCAACCAGTTAACTATAAACTTATTTGTTTATATCACTAACGTTATTCTCGAATTTCAAAATTAGCATTGACCAACGGATGTTCAGATTGAGACTTAATACAAACTAGAGTTCAAGCACCAATCTAAAATCAATTAAGCATTCCGTTACTGATTTTTTAACGGAATGCTAATTTTGAAATTCGAGAGTAACGTTAGTGATATAAACAAATAAATTTATAGTTCATTGGTTGGTTTTTAAAAATTTATAGTTCAGTTTCTAAAAGTATATAAAGTTCGGTGATAAAAAAATTCATTTTCTCTTCCAAAAATAATCACTCGCCCATGCTTAGCACTGATTATCTTCTAGTAATATATAATTCATAAAAGATTAAATTACATTTTATAAGACTAAATTATTACACGAGGCCAATCTCAGGCACCTCATTATAATAATGTAAGATATAAGAATTTCACGTACTTATAACTTAAAAGTCTCTATTGAAAAAAATAAAAAAGTTGATTAATTATATTCTTTCAAAATGCGAAATTTATAGTTTTACCACTTCAAAATCATTGATCAAGAAGAATATAAAAAATAATAAAGAAATACGCAGTTCTACTACTTCTGGATCTTAATTTTGGGTGGAAGATTAATTTAGACTCGTTCTAACATTTAAGACTAAATCAACGCCATAAGCATTTTTGCCCTTGAGAAGTTCTCTATATAAACCCTGCACTATGTCCATATCTTCACAACTCAACTCTCAAAGCTCTTCATTTTATCTGTTCTCTTATCTTTTCCACACATTATTATATATATAAATTGTAACCAAAAATTTAAAGATGGTTTCTTCATTCGGTACTAAAATTCTTATCATCGGTTTCTTAAGTACTATGACTTGCTTTGTTGCTTTGGCGACTGATAACAATCCTCTCCAGGATTTCTGTGTTGCTGATGCAAATAGCCCAGGTATTTATACATTGTACATGCATGCTTAACATATATAACTACCTCATTTTGTCATTCTCTTTTCTTGTCTACATTTTACTCTACAAATCAACTCACAAATTTGGTCTTAATTCTTTCAGTTTTGGTGAACGGACTAGTTTGCAAGGACCCCAAGGTTGTAACTGAAAACGACTTCTTTACTAGCGGATTGAATGTAGCAGGTGACACATCATCCAATAAAGTTGGATCAAATGTAACTACAGTTAATGTTGCTACGATTCCTGGACTCAACACTCTTGGCATCTCTCTTGTTCGTATCGACTTTGCACCATGGGGAATCAATGCTCCACACACGCATCCTCGTGCTACTGAAATTTTGACAGTCATCAAAGGTACATTGAGGGTTGGATTTGTCACTTCGAATCCACAAAATCGTCATATCACCAAAGTCCTTAACGAAGGTGATGTGTTTGTGTTCCCCGAAGGTCTTATACACTATCAGCAAAATATTGGACATGATAATGCAGTAGTGATTGCTGCTCTTAGCAGCCAAAACCCAGGGGTTATCACCATTGCAAATGCTGTGTTTGGAGCCAATCCTGATATATCTTCTGATATTCTTGCCAAGGCTTTCCAACTTAACAAGAACACAGTCCAGCAGTTGCAGGCACGATTTTAAGCAGATGAATGTATTGGATTTATCAAATAATGTGTTGTGGCTGTCCAGCCATTGTATAATTATTGTTTCGTTTTAAATGAAATTGTTGCTTCTATTCTTTGTATTACAACATATATGCTTGTTCGCATCGAGCTTGATTAATAAAAATCTTAGCGGTGACGGTTGAGGTCATTGTTTTTGTTTTGTTTATCTAAATCCAAAAACTCCGAGATAACGTTTGGTAAGCTGCCGCGCATAATGCTTAAAAAAGACCAGTTATTTTGTTAAGCGAGTCTTTAGCTTCCTACATGTCCTCATCTTCTTTTTGGTGGCAATGGATAGTGTCAAATGTACAAACGCAGGTTAGGTCACATGTCATCCTATTCTATTTTATACATCTTTGTGTGAGTGTGAAAATTTGAGAGTGCCATTTTGATTTTTGACATAAAACTTATATATATTAATTATAACTTATCGTAACGAATTAAAATTAAATTATGTAATGAATTATGTGATCAACATCTTTCGAAAATTTTGCATTTCATATATGATTTATTATATAAATCCTCGTGATTGCATTTACTTATCGTCACAAATTTGGTTAACGGGCTAGTTTGCAAGGACCCAAAGGTCGTAACTCAAAACGACTTCTTTACTAGCGGATTGAATATACCAGGTGACACATCATCCAATAAAGTTGGTTCAAATGTAACTACAATTAATGTAGGATTCCTCGACTCAACACACTCGGCATTTCTCTTATTCGTATTGACTTTGCGCCGTGGGGAATCAATGCTCCACACACCCATCCTCGTGCTATCGAAATTTTGACAGTTATCAAAGGTACATTGAGGGTTGGATTTGTCACTTCGAATCCACAAAAGCGTCATATCACCAAAGTTCTTAACGAAGGTGATGTGTTTGTGTTCCCGGAAGGTCTTGTACACTATCAACAAAACATCAGACATGATAATGTAGTAGTGATTGTTGATTCGAGAAGTATTCTGTGAAAGTTCAAGAAGTCAAGCCTAGACTGATTAGAGAAGTCGAGATATCGAATCAGCCTTATGAAAGATGTCGAATGGGGGACTTAGACAAATTTCAGACTCAGTAAGGACAAAGCTTCACAGAAATGTTAGAGATAAAGGATCAACCACTACAACAAAAACTGCTAAATTCGACATGCAGAATTTCTGTCGAATTTAACTAAAGTCGACGGTATTCTGTCGAATTTAGCTAAATTCGACAGAAATTCTGTCTATCGAATACGCTCGCGTCGAATTTAGCACTGTTTGTCGAATTTATCTAAATTCGACAGACAATGTTCGACCGATTAAATTCGACAGAAGAACTTCGACAGAATTTGGTCGCATTTAGCAAGGCTACATTTTCAGTTAAAAATTCAAAATTTTGCCAAAAACTTGAAAATACCGCCCAAAAAATCCAAAAAAATTGAAAATCCCGCCCAAAATACTAAATTCGACAAAAACATGTCGAAATTTATATTCGACTGAAAATAGTAGAACAGTAATTTCGACTAAAAGAAGTAGCTTTTATTCGACCTAAAAAATAAGATTTGAATTGTAAAGTCGACTAAGTTCTGTCACATTTGACATACCAAAATATTTTTTTTAGTTTCTGCTTTTGACCAATTCAGTGTAAACATAAAGTTATAATCACTTATACCACCTGTACAAATCTATTCTCAAACAAGCATTGACAAAATGCTGAAAAAAACAAATAAATACCCACTAATTGAAAATAAAATCATTTCAAATTCAGTTGGTTATCAACAGGTTACATACGCTAAACATTCACAAAGGCCTTGGCAATTTTACAAAAGAGAGATTTGAACTTAAGATATGTTAAGTTACGAAAAATTGTTCTCAAAATACCTTACTAGTTCAACAAAAGAGTGCAGCTGGAAATATTCTAAAACTCAACTAAGCTAGGGGATACTTCTCTGCTTCGAGATCTTCATCATTGTCCACTGTCCGGTTCACCTCCACAACCTTGTCCACCTCTGCAGTCTTGTCCACCTCCATTGCTTTATCTGACAGAACCTCCTCATGCATATTTAACATAACTAAAATTAAGCTAACAAGACAGTAGTGAACCTCCATTGCTCAGCCTCAAAGTCTGCTAAATAACAAGTTGTATACGTTGGAAAATACACCTTAAGCAATCTACATAATATATGCCCTTATCAATATCAGGAAAATTTGAGAGTTGGCGGTTAATTATTTTCTGTTGTTTTAGTTCTGCAACAGGTACGAAACCTAAATCAATTTAGTAAAATTTAACTAGGTCATCACATTCATAAAAGGAGATTGAGTAGACTAGGCACTGCAATATTGGTACGCTCAGGTAAACTGGTTTGAACTTATCGAAATTGGTGCTTTAACAGGGATTTAACCAACTGGCAGAACCGGAACATATTACAAGCAAACTGCTAGATGGAAATACAAAAGACACCAAATAAAAGATTTTCAGAGTACGTTGCTGTAAAAGCTCGAGATATTATCATATATTGTAGAATCATACCTCTACAATGACCTTCTCAGCGTCCTTCAAAATCTGAGGAAGCAAACCACCAGCTGTCCGTATATAATGCGTCTGCAACGATTTCTGATTCGGGTCCGGAAATGCAGCAGTGGCCAAGTTACGGAGCTCCTGATCCAAAATGGACTGCTTCACCTCACGCATAGGCAAAGAACGGATCATCTGCCTCACCTCATCCAGAATGGTTGACATCATCTGATAAAACTTGTCAGGAAGAGCAACAGAATCATGACAGTTGTCTATTTTTGGTTGGTTAGTCCACCGTGTTGCTTCGTACACTCCGATAAGCTCTCCCACCGTGTCTTGAGGATGAAGGATGATCCTACCCTTCTTCGGGGGTCTAGCCTGCATTGTCGAAATGATGTCCTTTATTCGATAAATCTCCATTTGGGTATGAGGGGAAGGTGGTTGATCAGTTTGCGACAACTCAACTATAGAATCATCTTGAGAAGACCGTGCATTTTTCATTTTTTCCTGCAACAAATTGGAAAATTAAAATTACATTTGTATAGTAGTTATGTCTTACTTTTTTGAACAAATATAAAACACACCTGTAAATCTTTCACAGCGGGATCATTAGGGTCATACAACATCGTCAAGAATTCTTCATCGGTGATAGGCATCTCTCCTTTGTCCTCTCTTTCTTCATCTATTTCCTATAAGATATAAAAGAACACCAAATCTCAACTAAATACGCATACAAATATGCAATAAGATTAGTTGAATACACGATATCACTTGTTAATACATAATCTTAATAAAAACTAAGATTAGTATAAAGACTCTACCTCACGTCTCTGCTCATATGGTATGGCCCCTGTGCGGGAGGTAAATTCCAACTTCAATCGAGCCTTTTGGCCAAGTTCTGACCTCATTGCAAACTGTGGTGTTCCCCAATGATCGCAGATAGCATTCCATGTGCGTTGAGAGAAGTAATGAGGGTTCAGAATCTTAATATCGATATCACGATATCCGCAATCCAGCAGGTTATTCACTTTATCCTCTAAACGTTCTTTTTCCTTATTAAGATAAGACCTAAAGTTTCTCTTCAAATGGGCTCTCACAACTCTATCTCCATTTTCTGGTAGATAATTCTTAGGATATTCATAATAATCCTGCAAAACAGATTACATATAGTATTAGATTAAATAATAAACAAGCAACATATAAAGCTGAAAAAAATACACAAGTATTTATTTACTTTAAAACTGTTAATGCAAGTGTTGTAAAATTCTTCACGCTTAGCTCCCTTCGCTTTCAGTGTATTTTCATCCCATTTCATCCGAACAATATGGCCTAGTGTTTTCTTGGGTTTAGCAGCCCTGAAACTGTATCAACATAATTAAAAAAAAGACAAAATTTTACAAAAAAAAGGGGCACTCACTGGATGGAAAAACATCAAGAAATAATGCTCTTCATTGAAATTAAAATTATAGATCATATATTTTAATACTGTGCACAGACATTATATTAGGCTTGGTTATTGTGCACAGGTATATCTCCATTTTTTCTATAATTATCCGAGTTCACTATAAAGAGAATGTATGTTTATTGTGCATTATGTACAGATTTTTTATTGTACATGTTCTGTTTGTAGGGAGATAGAACAAAAAATGTTGGGGTTGTGGATGCTGAGTACATTGTTCATCATGGAATCCCCACACTAGGAGGGTCTAAAGACAAGGTGTGTACATAAGTTCTGGCTGATCTTCTCTTCAGGAATCTGTCCGTTGTTAGCATATATACAGTAAACTCAGATCAGAAAAAAGAGAAAAATTAAGTGAATTCTTTTTATTTTAGCAAGGTAGTCGGTGGCATTAAGGTCAAATTTGAAGACAAAGGGAAAACTTTAAGAGTTTAAGGAAATTATTGACAAATTCTCATATGTATAATCGTAAATCACATTGCGATTATGTATCAGCTCTAATATAGTGTCTGGTAATTATTATTGGTGTCTTATATTACAACAGCTAAAATCTTAAACACAAATTAGTATATAATGCCATCGTAGAATCTCTTAGCCGACTTTTTGGCATGAGCTCGTCCAATACTAAGGAGTTTTCTTTATGTTGCATTGACATTCCATGCAGATGAATCTACCCTATATCTATTAGATATAAATTAGCACCTACTAAACAGTCATATTTACAACATATTTAATGGCACAAACGAAGTTGAAATGGAGATATACTGTGCACAGACATTATATTAGGCTTGGTTACTCTTCATTGAAATTAAAATTATAGATCATAATGGAGATATATAATTATGTTGTATTAACATACTACAGTTTTAATACTTAACAGATTATATTAGGCTACAGGTAGGTTTCCTGCTCAACACAAATTTCTCATATTAACAAAATTTGTCAAAGTTCATTCTCTCTCATCAGTCAAAAATGTCAATGACGCTATGCAAAGGCAGTTTAGGTTACATGCCAACTCCTGCTTGCAAACACTCTTATCGTGCAGCCAAAACAGACACCTAAATCAGGCTCTTAAAGCAAACGCGAAATCCACAAATTTTAAACAAAGACCATTAAACAAATAATGCAGCCAATAAACTGAATGCCAAAAATCAGGAGAAGAACACTGGAAAAATGCTATGTTCTACCTACATACCTGTTACCTACTATCAACAATTAGATATTCTTTCCAAATAACTAATTTGCAAGTATCAAATATAGAACTATGTGCATTTCTTTAAAATCAGGTACACACATTGCATTTTAGTTAAAATTCAGGTACACGGTATGCAATTTACTCATTATTTAACATACCCTTTTCCGTTCTTTGTAAAACGTAGTGTTGGCTTGGCATCCGGAGGTGGTTTCTTTGGGTAGTCCCCTTCAGAACAGCTGCGTCGTTTTCTCTCAAATATAATTTGTTGGCTAGTGTTTCCCACCTCCCAAGACCCTTTTACATGGCTTTCTTCATCACTACCTTTGTGCGCTTCACCACCCCCTCCACTGGTCTTCTTGCTTCTTCCCTGATCATTACCCTTGCTTTTCTTGCTCTTCGGACCAGCCCATGGTACCTACATAATAAAGTAATTAATAACCCTTGCTTTTCTAGCAATTGAGTGGACAAAATTAAGGTCTAAAGTTCATAGCACGAAGGATTTTTACTAATAAAGTAATTAAAAACCCATTACAAATAATTCTATAGCTTCTACAGTACAGTCAGATTTGCAATATGCAAGAAAACATATACAGACTATATCCCAGAGGATAATACCTATCTGTTTGTTTACAAAAATTAACTAAAAGGAGGCAAGAGTGTCAAACAGACAACTTTAAACCACCTGTAACCTAAAAAGGTTTTGTTTTTCACTTCTTACAAGGGTCAGTACCGGTGTATTACTCTGAATCTCTGGAAGTTTTTTACTCTTCAAGGTTGCATCTAAATAATGTAGTACTTTTCCAGCAACAAAATTGATTAATGGTTACACAAGATCTTCAAGATGAAGAGTTATTCAGAAAGCTACAAGAAACACAATTTCTAAACTTCTCATGAAATTCTTATGTATAAATATAATGGAATCAGAAAACTGGTGGCCAAGGAATGCTTTGACATAATTATAACCGAACAATAAACGAGAACAGTCTGCCAATAAACTTCGTAATTCTACAACTATAACAATCGAACCTAATTGAATTAAGCATATAACAAACACTGGAGTAAAGCAAAAATGAAATTAAAAAACACAAAACCCAACATCTTCCTAATTGAATTAAGCATACAAACCAACAAATTCATACCGCAATTAACTACTAGTGTAAGTCCACAAAATTAAATAAACCCCAAATATTAGGGTTTATAAATTCAACGAGAGAGAGGGAGAGAGAGAGAGAGAGAGAGAGAGAGAGAGAGAGAGAAAGAGAGAGAGAGAGAGAGAGAGAGAGAGAGAGAGAGAGAGAGAGAGACCCGGAAATTTATCATCTGTTTAATCGAGCCTTCCTTTTCAGCCATGGCGGCAGCGCGGCGTAATTGCAAAGAAAAACCTAATTTCAGAGAGAAAAGGGGAGAATAATTGAAATGGTAGAGAAAAGGGGAGAATAATTGAAATGCTAATAAAAAAATGGTAATTGAATTGAAATACTTATTCGATCGTTAATAGTCGAATTTAGCCGATATATATATATATTTGACTGCTTTTGGTCGAATTTATCGAACCATAATTTTACAAGCAGCAGCTCTATACTGCATAAAACCTGTTGTCTTCCTCTACTACAACACAATTTCACACTATCATCATACATTAAAAATAATAATTACAAATTTCACACTACAAATTTTAATAGTCCATAGATTAAGCAATAAATTTTTGATACAAATTTATTAAAAAAAAATAATTACACTAAATCATCATTATCACTTAATTCATCATTTTCGTCTTCGTTCTCATTTTTGTCTTCATCTTCTTTGTCTTTTGGACTTTCTTCTTCATCGCCGTAATCTACCGAATAATCATTTTCAAACATTCTCAAGTCAACAAAAAAATTCGAGGGATCACGAATAGTAATTGTTTCGACGTGTGATGATGAAGCATTTGACACTTCATTTTGTAAGGCATCGTCGTTTATTTTGATGTTTTCTTTGTTTGACACATTTTCATCAACTTGTCGACTCTTTGTTGTTAGAACCGTGTACCATGATGATTTCTCATTTGTAATATTTGGTGCATAGTACACTTGATAGGCTTGGCTAGCCAACACAAACACGTCTTCGGCATTTAGCTTTGATTTGACATCAACGGTAGTAATCCGGTGTCTATCGACTTTGACATGTGTTGTGTGATCAAACCAATGACATTTGAAGACGATGACTTGATACCCATTATGATAGAAGAGTTTTAAAACTTCTTCTACTCTTCCATAATAGTTTCCATAACTTTCTTTGTAAGAAGTCCCTACATTTACAAATGTATAAAGTTTAAAAACATATAATAAATAATAACTACAACCTAAATATTGCTAATAAATAAAATTTCTCACCAATGACAACTATGCCGGAATTTGGTGAAGTGAGCTCATTAGCATTTACACAACTAAATTTGTAACCATTACACTTGCATGCTTTATAAGACTCCACTTTAAACGTCGGACCTCTTATTAGGTCTATAAATTTCTTCTTGAGCTCTTCATCATCTTGTACCTAAAAAAGATATACATAAATGTGTGAATAAAATAAATATACAAAAGTGTGTGCATAAATGTGTTGTAGAAAACACGTACCCTTCTTTCGAACCAATTTCCAAATTGTTCTTTTTGATATATTTCTTTTTCTGCATCATTGAGAAGGGGGTAATGTTGTTGTACTAACTTCTGGAATCCACTACATATTTAAGTTGAGAAAAAAAAATTAAAAATTGTAAACTAAATTTATCATTTTTAAATAAAAATGTTTTGGAAGAATCTAACCGTAAATACTTTCCAACTTCCGGCGAATTTATAAGAACATAGTATGTCACGAGTCCATGTTCATCACCGCTCAAGATTCTATCTCCACTCCGTAGACTAGGATGTGTCGGATACGTGTAAACCTCTAACAAATTGACATCATGAAATTTTTTAGGTGCCTCATTTCGACGTAACCGATTATGCACTATCCCGCATTTGGAATCGAAAAACAACGAGCAAAAGTGTACACATTCCTCCTCAATGTACCGTTGTGCCATTGAACCCTCCGCTCGAGCTTTGTTTCCAACTTTCAATTTCAAATTGTGCAAGTATCTTTCAACAAAATACATCCAACACCAATTAGCCGGGCCTCCCAACTTACACTCGGTAGCTAAATGTATAGGCAAATGCTCCATCGGATTAAACCACCCAGGAATGAAGACAGTTTCAAGCTTGGACATTATCTTCACTATATCTTTCTCCATTTTTTGCAGATCTGTGTATTTCAGATTCGACGAGCATAAATCTTGAAAGAAGTTGCACAACTCAATAATAGGATCAGCTACATGCTTCGGAAGTAAGTCACGACAAACAATAGGCAACAACTTTTGCATGAAAACATGACAGTCATGTGATTTCATCCCACGAATGCAATTTTTCGACCAATTCACACACCTAGATATATTTGAGGCATAACCATCTGGAAGTTTCAATGCGACAATCCAGTTGAACAACTTATGAATTTGCTCCCGCGAAAGCACGTATGGTGCATGTGGTTTTGTGCCATCAGCTCGAATCCACAATTCACGGTGTACACGTAATTCTTCACAATCCTTTCTCGCTTTTGTGTTATCTTTGGACTTCTTTCCATCATCAAGAATTGTGAAAAAAATATTGTCAAAAACATTTTTCTCAGTGTGCATAATGTCAATGCAATGACGAAGGCTAAGTGTCTCCCAATATGGAAGCTCAAAAAATGGAGAAATGTGAGTCCAGCTATGTGTCACGCCATAATCTTTCGGTTTTCTCTTCGATGACTTTCCCAAGGGGGAAACTGTATTTGCTCACACATAGTCTTTGCAAGGCATCCTGAATGTCTAGCACACACTGATCGTGTTTCAATACTTCCAAACCTTGTACTCTTTCTCAAGGGATCATTTGGTTCCAAAAAATATCGAGCAGTGCCATAAAAACTAGATTTACCACCATTTTTGAGTTGTTTAGCTTTTACCTCTCCCATGCAAACATGACATGCCAACTTACCCTTGGTGGACCACCCACTAAGCATGGCAAGTGCAGGAAAGTCGCTAATTGTCCACAAAAGCATCGCCTTCATTATAAAATTTGTACGTGAGAACATGTCATATGTTTCCACCCCGGTATGCCACAACTCTTTCAATTCATCAATTAGCGGCCTAAGATAAACATGCAAGTCTTTTGTCGGATGGAGGAAGGTTGTACACAACAACCACCACAGGCCAAACAGTGTACTCCTCTGCGTGTGAATCGCGAAAGGGGTCAAATCCATCTGTAGATAGTCCAAGTCTAACATTTCGAATCTCCTTTGAAAATCTTGGAAATCTACGATCAAATTGTTTCCATTCATCTCCATCTGCTGGGTGACTTAATTGACCTTCAACTACAACTCTCTCATGGTGCCATCTCATACATTTTGCAGTCTTCTCGGCCATGAATAAACGTTGCAGTCTCATGGTAACAGGAAAGTAGCGCAAGATCTTTCGTGGAATCTTCTGTTTTTTAGGATCTTTTTGCACCTTGTATCTATCTTCTGTGCATATATCACAATGTGTCTTATTGCTGTTTTCCTTGTAATATAACATGCAATCATTCACACAAGCATCAATCTTTTGGTACTCCATGTTCAACCCTTTAATCATCTTTCGCACGGTATAGTACTTCTCAGGCAATTTATGACCATCGGGCAATACTAATCCAATAAGGTGAAGCAAATCATCAAAGGCATTATTACTGCAATTATGCTTATTTTTCCAATTAAGCAACTCCATTACGAACTCCAATGTTGTAAAGTTGTCATTGTTTGGATAAATTGGCTCAGAAGCAGTATTCACCATCTTGTAAAATTCTTTTGCTGTTGCATTCGGTTCTTCCTCGAAATCCTCACAATCTTCGAAATCATCATCATATGCATCATACATATCATCATCTCTGTAGTTAGTATTAACAGAACTTGTTCCAGCTTCGTCTCGCGGCATATCTTTCTCTCCGTGACAATCCCATCTAGTATACCATTGCATGATACCATGTCGATACAAATCCACTTTCACGGTACTAGGATTCTTGTAGTACTTATTTTTACATTCTTTACACGGACATCTAATAAGGCCATTATCTTCTTCTTGAAGATTATATATAGCAAATTTAATGAAATTATCCACACCACTTTTGTATTCTTCCGTTAAGTATTTTGCCTCATTATACCGGTTACAACCAACCCAACTACGGTCGGATGCCATCTACAAATGTGTACAAATCGATATAATTAAGAAAATACAATTCTAAACAAATAAAAGATATATAAATTACACTAATTGTTAATCAAATTGTAAACAACTAACAATATCTCAAATTTTGTCTAACATATTTCACCAATCAAAACAATCATAAATGCAATTTTGAACATATATAAATTATCATTATAATTACACTAATTAAAACAAAAACAATCATATATAATATTAAGAACAAAAGAAAACACTTACTTGATGATTTTGGATGATTACATGGAAGAAAAAATGGAAAACTTGATGATTTTGGATGAAAATGGTGAAAGGGGGAGGAGAAATGGGGAAGGGGAAGAAACGGCTACTGGAAAGCAAAATGGGCAGTAGGGTTGCCAAAAAAACAAGGCTAACTTCGACGCTAAATGGTCGAATTTATAAATGCAACAAGAGTTTGTCGAATACCTGAACGACAGTTTTTTGTCGCATTCATAATCCAACTGAATTCTGTTGAATTTGTGGCACGCCTAAATTCGACAAAATCTTGTCAAATTTATTTAAGTTCAACTACATTCTGTCGAATTAACAAATTCAACAGAAAATGGTCGAACTCTACTTAATATGACTAAATATAGTCGAATTTAGTGTTTAATTCGACAGACTACGGTTACCTGTCGAATTTATTGTGAAAAATATAAGAAAATTGCTATAATTTTTAAGAAATTAATATTGAAATTAATTAAATTTTTGCATATGCTTTGAAATTATTAAAAGCTTTACATCCGTACAGTTGGATTATTTAAATTAATTTTTTATAAATTAAAAACTCCAACCCTAAGCGATACCCAAACCCTAAACGCTATATATTTACCCCATTTTATCGTTGATGTAACGACTTATAAAGAATTTTTTTATTTAGCAAATATTATTTTCTTAAAAAATTTATAATAAATATGACACGTCTTCTCGGTACTCTCATATGTTTTTTGTACTTTTTCAAACTAACTACATACTTATTTATTTTTCTTGAAAGTATTTAATAAGTAAAAATTCAAATTTCTCGTATCATTTAATATTTTTTTGTACAAACTAAATTTGTACATATCATAACCGACATTCTTGTATTTATTTATATTTTTTTTCATGATATTTATTCACATTTAAATATTTAATAATATTTTTTTTAAAAATGCAAAGAAGTCCCTTCAACGGAATTCTGTCACTTTTTTAAATGCAACTGAAAACTATCGAATTTAGTTTTGAAATGTGTGAAAAAATTTGGCGGGATTGTTCGCGCATTTGTTTGGCGGGATTGTTCCCGCAGTTTTTTGGTTTCTGTCGAATTTGGTTTCTGTCGAATTTGTGGTGTCGAAATTGGCCTTACTTTCTTGTAGTGAACAAATCCTATGTACCTTGTGGTCCATTCCAGTACAGTATACACATAACAATATATGACAACCTCGCTAGTTTTTTAGCACCTACATGTGAACTAACAATAGAGAATTGTCAATAACTGGCAGTTGCTTTTAAATTTCTCATCCGTTCAAGAAAAGCATCATATTAAAATTAGGATTGAATAACCGAGAAAGAATGTTGGTCGATTTTGCTTATATTGTATAAATCCTCGTAACTGAAAACGACTTCTTTACTAGCGGATTGAATGTACCAGGTGACACATCATCCAATAAAGTTGGATCAAATGTAACTATAGTTAATGTTGCTAGGATTCCTGGACTCAACACATGCACTAGGCATTTCTCTTGTTCGTATTGACTTTGTGCCGTGGGGAATCAATGCTCCACACACCCATCCTCGTGCTACTGAAATTTTTACAATTATCAAAGGTACATTGAGGGTTGGATTTGTCACTTCGAATCCACAAAACCGTCATATCGCCAAAGTTCTTAACGAAGGTGATGTCTTTGTGTTCCCGAAAGGTCTTATACACTATCAACAAAACATCGGACATGATAATGCAGTAGTGATTGCTGCTCTTAGCAGCCAAAACCCAGGGGTTATCACCATTGCAAATGTTGTATTCGGAGCCAATCCTAATATAACTGCTGATATTCTTGCCAAGGCTTTCCAACTTAACAAACACACAGTCCAGAAGCTGCAGGCACGATTTTAAGCAGATGAACGTTGGATCTATTAAATAATGTGTTACGGCTATCCAGCCATTGTTCAATCATATTGTTTCGTGTTAAATTAAATTGTTGCTTGTAATCTTTGTATTGCAATATGCTTGTTGATATCAAGCTTGATTAATAAAAATCTTAGCGGTGACAGCTGAGGTCATTGTTTTGTTGTTTATCTAAATCCATGACTCGGTATGGTATTGTATCGTGTGTGTGCATGATGATGTTATGTAACGTGTTTGAATCTTAACCGTCGCTAATTCAAAGATGGATGTTAAAATTACTAAGTTACTCAAAATAACGGTTCTCATAGCTATATATATAAGGAGATTCAATGAGGAACCTTTTAAATTGGGTAACTGAGTAACTACGCACAGAAAAACTTAACTGAAGGCTAGCATGTCTCTCCAGATAAACACGTGGTCCACTCTTCTTTTTAGAAAACTAACACAAAACACTTTAGTCATCCTCATTTCACATATTTATTTATTTACTTATAAATTTGTTTTCAAATTCAAAAAAATAAAAATACTTATTACACTACAAGAAAAACGGCTAAATTCGACAAGAAAAATTCTGTCGAATTTAACTAAATTCGACGGAATTTTGTCGAATTTAACTAAATTCGACAAAAAATGTGTTTGTCGAAAATGCTCGCGTCGAATTTAGCAAATTCTGTCGAATTTATGTAAATTCGACAGACTAAATTCTGTCGAATTTAGCCGAATATTTCAAAATTTTCAAATTTTCAAATTCCGCTAAAAAATTTAAATTTTCAAATTTTGGCGCCCTTAGTGCATTAAATTCGACAAAATATGGTCGAAATTAGTATGCTAAATGCGATGGAACACAGTCCAAATTACATATTAAATTCGACAAAATTCGGTCGAATTTAATGATCACCAGTTTTTAAAAAATAAGCAGCAGAATCTGTTGCTCAATAATTTATCCATTTTTTTGCGATTTTTCACTAGTGTTTGTATATCAAGAAGGTAATTACATTAAACAATAATGGATACAATAGTCATTTTTTGTACTAATCCGAAAATAATATAAATCAATAATGTTGAACTAAAAATACAACAATTTCTACTTCTTTTGAAACACATTAAAACTCAAACACTATAAAAATTCCTCTACCCAAATAATATCCAAATGTAAAGAAAATATAAATAAAAAAAAAACTTAACTTGGTGTGTGTATAATTATAATGACTTGTGTTGTTTCTCTTTTAAGAAGCATACTACAAACAACTCGTCGGAATTGAATGGGGTGAACTTGCCGGAATTGATTGGGGTGAACTCGTCGGATGCTAGAAATGTAATTAATGGATGTGCTAATATGAATTATGTATATATATATATTGCTTAAAATATATGAAACATGTGTTAGTGTTTATGTATATAAATTGATAAGTATGTTTGTTAGAGAAGAAAAATGGAGTAGGAGTAATTGAATGTTTATGAGAAAATATGAATGAATGAAATATATAAAAGAGAAAGAGATGAGTGTAATTAAATTAATGGTTAGGATGAAATATTTTAGGGAAGAAATGGATGGTTTAGATTCAATTTAAAAGAGCAATCCATGTGCTTGTTTTTCAACCACTACCAGCGTGACACGTGGCAAGAGAAAATTAACTTATTCTGAATTTTACTAAATTCAACCAAATATGGTCGAAAATAAAACACGGGTAAATTCGACAGAAATCGGTTGAATTTAGCCTAAAACACGGGTAAATTCGACAGAAATCAGTTGAATTTAGCTAAATTCGACAGATTTGTGGTCAAAATAAAACACAAATTCGACAGAAGTCGGTTGATTTTAGCTAAATTCGACTGATATCGGTTGAATTTAGTTAAATTCAACTGATAACAGTTGAACTAAAGCTTAAATTCGACCAATTAAGGTTTGTAGTCGAATTTAGTGTAAGTGACATATATATATTTGTTAAAATGTTTAAGATATATATATTTAAATTAATTAATTTTTTGTACCCACTATATTCTTTTGATAATCTTCACATCCGTACGGTTGGATTACTCAAAACAATTTTTAAATAAACTAAAAACTGTAACCCTAGTCCAACCCCTAAATCTAAACCCTAAACCCCCCCATTTTCAACTCAACTATGTTGTTTATGTACACAACTATAATTTTTTTTTCTACCCACTATTATTTATTCAAATTTTTTTATTGAATGTAACATGTCGTATAAATACATTCATATTTTTTTTTGTATTTTTTAAAACTAATTAGATATTTTATTTAATTTTTTTAAAAGTATCAAAAAATGAAAGTTCAACATTATCTAATCATATAAAACAATTATGTAAAATTTTTGTACAACTAAATTCTGACATGTAATGAATGTTATTCTTGTATTTTTATTTATGTTTCAAGATGTGTACAAACATTTATAAAATTAATAACATTTTTTTAAAATTCTGAAAATAATAAATTCAACCGAATTCGATCACATTTATTAAATTCGACTAAATTTGGTTGAAATTGTTTTTTTTTACCAAAATTGACAATTTTTAGGCAGCAAAATTTCCGCCAACCTTATTTTTAAATTCAACCGAATTCGGTCGAATTTAGTTTTCTAAATTTAATATTTTGATGAGACTTTTCCCTCTCTTTTTAGGAGATTTTCATTTAGACTGCATAAATTTTCAACCGCGGCTAAATTCGATCGTTTTTTGTCGAATTTAGGAGCTGGTACTAAATTCGACGGAACTCTGTCTAATATAGTTTTGAATAGTATGAAAAAGTTTGGGCGAGAGATATCCCACCTTTTACCAAATTCAAAAATATAGGCGGCAAAATTCCCACCTTTTACTAAATTCGACAGCATAAAATAATCTGTCGAATTTAGTATTGAATTCGACAACATAAAAAAAACTGTCGAATTTAGTACTAAATTCGACAAATTAATTTCGACAAAATGCATTTTCGGCCGAAAACTGTCGAATTTAGCCGCAGTGTATAATTTCGACGGAATTCTGTCGAATTTAGTTTTTGTCGAATTTAATTTATCGAATTTAGCCTTACTTTCTTGTAGTGTTATTTTCCATATGTAATTAAAAACGTGTGACTATGGATCTATGATGACTTATTATAATTTTTTTCATGTCACTGTTTATCACCTAAAAAACAAATTCTTATAGAGAACACACAATTTATTTACATAAAATAATTAATTAATTTACAAAACACTAAATTTTACAGAACATAATATATTTTATTTACAAAACACAATATATTTTACAAAAGCTATTGTGCGGTACAAAAATTTATGTAACATAAATCGTAAAATATAAAAGATACAGAACACAAAAACAAATAAAGAACTTAAAAAGAGCACAAAATTTATTTATAGGACATAATTAATTTATTTACCGAACACACTAAATTTTACACATACAAAATTGTCATTTACAAAAAAAAATACAGAACACAAAAATATTAAAACATACTAAAAATCATAAAAACAATTATCACGAAAATAGTATAGAACATGAAGATATTGAAATACATTTAAAATCATAGGGAAAAAATGTACAAAAATTTACGTAACATAAATTGTAAAATATAAAAGATACAGAACATAATTAATTTATTTACAGGACAAAATAAATTTATTTACAGGACATAATTAATTTATTTACAGATCATACTAAAATTTACACATACAAAATTTTAATTTACAAAAAAAAAAAAAATACAGAACACAAGACACTAAAACACACTAAAAATCATAAAAATATTATCACGAAAATAGTATATAACATGAAGATATTGTAATACATTTAAAATTATAGGAAAAAAAATATACAGAACACAATAAATTTTAAATAATATGAGTACCGAACACAATTAACATAAAGAACATTAATACATGATTTATGTTTAACTTTTAGAAAGAAAGATATTAGGTTGTTTAAGATTTGGTTGATATCTAGTGTGTGACTAAAGAAAGGTGGGTATGCATAAGATGAAAACTAATCCAATGGATACTGTCTAGCTATAGTTACTTAGTTACTTAATATGTTAGTTACCCAAAGAACCCTCCCATATATATATATATATATATAGGGGAGGTCTCAGTGAGGAACTCCTTAGTAACTGAGTAACTTCCAATGTTGGCCCTTAGATTAAACAAAGAAAAGCACTGATACATAACCTAGAACACGTGACTCTAACACCTAACTGACATTATACAATAGTGAAATATTATGTATCACAATTCACAAGTCAAATTTATTTGATCAACTACAATAAATTAAATATCATGTAAAATCAATCTCTTGTTCTGTATACAAAAATTTTTATGTCAAAAAGTGCTTAATATATTATGAAATAAATTTATTGCTTAAATGTACATGATAAAAGATAAAAAAAATATATAATTTTGTAAATATAAATATACTAATAAGAGTTGTGTAAAACTGAAAAATTATAACACACCTTCTAATTTTTAAATTTTCACGAGAGTAAAAAATAAATATAAATTTAATATGAAAAAAGATATTCAATATTTTACACCATAATTATATTAGATTATGTTGTATAATTATATTAGATTATGTTTCCAATTTTTTTGTTTTTTATTTATATTTTTTATATTAACTTTATGTTCTGTATATTTTATATATTCTGTATATTATTTATATTATGTATCTTAATGTTCTGTAAACTTCTCGTGTTCTGTAAATTTTTGTAAATTTCTATAAAGTATTTATGTTCTGTACTTTTTGTATTATAGATTTTACATATTTTTGTGTTTTGTATTTTATTGTATAATTTGTGTAATCATTTTAAGTTTTTCTTTATTTTTTTTAACTATTCTGTTCGGTATTGTTTATAAACATGTATGTTCACACATTTTGTTGTATATAGTATCTTATAAAAAAAATGCAGATTATGTCTAGGTTCTGTATAAAAAAATTGTATAATTAAATCATATTATAGTTGTTAAGCCTTTGTTATATCTCTGTTAAGTGAGTGTGTTTAAACGTGGGATGATGGATTGAATTTGATGATCACGTGTAACGTATTTCAAATTAGCCAATACAAAAGGGTTACTAGGTTACTCATATAAATAAGTTACCCACTGAACCTTCCTCTATATATATATATATATATATATATATATATATATATAAAAGGTACTGAGGTTATAATTGAATAATTAGAACAACAAAACAAATTTTAGATGGGAAAAATAAAAAAATAATTAGTTTGATTATAATAATATAGTGCTATTTACCTTAGTACAAATTCTGTGAGTATTGATGAGAAACTAAATATGAATTGGAGCATTGAAACTCGCGTGACATATTAGTCAAACAAAATAAGTAAATTGTTGTGGGAGCAAATTATTGTGGGAGTATAAAAAGAATTTTTAAAAAATTGTACATATTTTCAACTTAATCAAACATGAAATTAAAAATTATACTCAAAATATCAAAATATAGTAGGCAAATGATACATAGAGTTTTGAGTGTGGGTAGATGGTGCTAGATTAAGATAACCAATTCATGGGCATGGGTATAAAATACATTGAGATTAGTTTCTTGATTTAAGATATAATAGGGTTTGGTGGTGGCTGATTAGGATGATGGTATAATAATAATATAATATATTTGGTACAATTATAATACTATAATATTTTTTAAATTAATATTATTCACTAGTATAAAGTAGATAGAGATTTGTATCTTGATTCAGTGATTATAATTGGGTCTTTCGTACAATAATAATAATATTATATATTTTAGAATAATATTATTTAATGGTATAAATAAATTGAGATTCATATCTTGATTTGTGATTATAATTGGGTGTGGATGATCTGATTGTGGGCTGATGGGTACAATAATAATATAATATATTTTAGTAAAATAATAATAATATTATAATATATTTTAGATTAATGTTTTTTAACAACAACATAAAATTCTATGTGAGATAAGATTTTTACGTGATATAAAATTTATATTTCTTAAGAACAACAACATATAATTCTATATGAGATCTTAAAAAACAACATAAAATTTTATATGAGCTAGAATTTCTACGTAAGATAGGATTTTAGGGTGAAACTAAAAAAAAGTACGAAACCAAAATTGGTACAAAGAATACCAATTAAAAAAAGATTTCGTTTATTAATAAATGCAATAAATATATATAGAAAAGTATTACAACACAGTTTGGGATTTCATTAATTTGATTATGACATATTGATTGAAAAATAAAATCAATAAAACCAGAAAAATTAATATTTTTATAAACCATGTCAGCTAGGCTAGGGATGTCAAAATTATCAGATCCAATGAAAATGTATAATATTATAATAATTCAGTTATAAAATTTACAGATTTTTACTTCATTATCTAATTATCAATAGTGAATATTTATTTGGTGAATCAAAACTGTTTTTCTCAAACTTCACATTCTATTAATACTAGCGTGCAAGACACGGGGCCATCAAATAATATTAAAAAGTAAACATTTTTGGAAGTGTTTTAATTATATTAATTGTATTTGTTAAGAAAATACGTTGGCATGTTAAAATATGTAAGCTTTTTAAATAATTAAAAGCATTAAAATAGGTTTTAAAATATATAAGGTTTGCACCTGATATTTTTGGAAAAAGAGAGATTTTAGTGAGAATAAATATAAAAGGTAATATGTTTTAATTTAAAGGTAATTGTCCGTGATATTTTTGGAAAATAATTATATTTTGTTAGAAAAAGTGTTTTAATTATTAAAAATGATCAGCTAGCTATTTTTATATTATTTTATTATTTATTAAATAAAATAAATGAACAAAAACCAAAAACCAAAACTTTCAATGTACTGGCCTTCAAATGAGATTAAAAAAGGACAAACTAAAAAAATTAATGGGAATGGAAAATATTAAATAACGAATAAAAATTAATATGAGAAATTATAAAATGAGAAACTTAAATATTAATTAGAACATATAAAATATAAATAAAAAATGCAAATAGGACCGAGGAAGATAAATGATACATTATTAATATTATTTTATTATATATTAAAATAATATTAATAGCAAAGACAAATAGAAAAGCTAACATGTTTTAATTTAAAAAAAGTAATTGTCCGTGATATTTTTAGAAGTGTTTGAATTATATTAATTGTATTTGTTAAAAAAATACGTTGGCATGTTAAAATAGGTAAGCTTTTTTAAATAATATAAAACATTAAAACAGATTTTAAAATAAATAGGTAAATGTTGCACCTGATAATTTTGGAAAATAGAGATTTTAGTGAGAACAAATATAAAAGGTAATATGTTTTAATTTAAAAGTAATTGCCCTGTGATATTTTTTTTGAATAATATTAATAATAGGGACAAATAGAAAAGCTAACATGTTTTAATTAAAAAACTAACTGCCCGTTATATTAATTGTATTTGTTAAAAAAATACGTTGGCATGTTAAAATATGTAAGATTTTTTAAATAATTAAAAGCATTTAAATAAATTGTAAAATAAATAAGTAAGGGTTGTCCATGATATTTTTGTAAAATAGAGATTTTAGTGTGAACAAATATAAAAGGTAATATGTTTTAATTTAAAGATGATTTCCCGTGATATTTTTGGAAAATGAGTAGATTTTGTAGTGATAACAAATATAAAAGGTAATATGCTTTAATTTAAAGATAATTGCGCGCGATATTTTCTGAAGAGGAGTAGATTTTGTTAGAAAAAAGTGTTTTAATTATAAAAGGAAATAAGTTAGTTACTATTTTTATATTATTTTATTATTTATTAAATAGAATAAATGACCAAAAACCGAAAACCGAAAACCAAAATATAGTATAGATATTTAAGGTTGAGCTTTCATTTTTCTTACATAAGATTTTCTTTTGTATAAACATGTGAAGTATTTATCTTTTGTGTATAACTTATAAGCTTCTATGTAGTATTCATCTTTTAATAAATCTTGTGAGTAGCAAAAATCAAATCCAAAATAAAGTAGGACAATAAATAAGTCCTAATCACAAGACTATTTGCATGGCGCTAGTGAAGTATTATTTTGATTTTTGATTGCATTTAGTATCTTGTAATATATTATATTTGGCTACTTGTTTAATTTAATTATTTAATTTTGATTATTATATATATATATATATATATATATATATATATATATATATATATATATATATATATATATATATATATATATATATGCAAGTGATCAAATAACACCCCATGTTAAAATGAGAACTCAGACTAAATCTCAGTCACTCAAATCTGAACCACAAATAAACACACATATCTTTATATTAGAATAATTATTTCTCTCTCCTGACATCACTCATCCACCCACTTCCCGATCTATCCATTTTTTTTCTCTCTCTCTATCTCTCTCTCTCTCTTTCTCTCTCTCGCGCGCTAAACTCATGGCTATCATCATCTTCATCTAAAGACTCCTCACCATCTCCTGATTCACCGGATCACCACTCTTCCATTCCCCGTCTCTCAAGAGCCGGATCCATTTCTTTCTCCGATTCTCCAACCCGACCCATCCCCAAGAACTCCAAATCTTCCCCTGTATCATCCCATATCCCCAAGCCAATGAAGAAGATGAAAGAGCCTTGCAGACTTTAGTTGTAGGTGGTGGCTGTGGTGGTGATGATGGTGGTTGTAAACGGGTTTGGAAGAATGGCATCGGTGATGTACATGTTTTCTGTCGATGGGGAGAGTAACGGAGGCCTTGGACTTCTTGGTCGTGTCTTTCAATAGAAACTTCCTGAATGGACACCTAATGTAAATTTTAGTGATTTCTGTTTCAATTTTGGCGATTCTTTAAGAGATGAATGGTGATAGTCCAGATCTAATATTTTTTCTGATTTGTATTCAATTTTTTTTTTTTGAAGATTTGGGTGCAATTACCTTTTTTAGATCTAATGCATCTCAAAACATCGTCGACGCTGATTCACACCAGTAGTTGACAGAATTTTTAATAACTGATTTGAGTTCAAATCACCACATCTTATATACGAATCACCAAATATACTTATACAAATCACCAAATAAAAAGGTGATTTGTATGTAAATTTTGGTGATTTATGTATAATTTTAGTGATTCTGTATATTATTATGATTGCGACGATGATTCTATATGTAATAAAGATAGTGATAATTGCGTTTAATGCAAATATGTAGTGATTGTGATTATGGTAGGTGGTGGATGGATAATGATGATGGTGTAGTAGGTAGTGACGTAGTGTCAGAGCAGGAGGTGTGTAGTCATGGTGGAGTAGACGATGTCAGGGTGGAGTAGTGGAGTAGTTGTTAAGGGTGGAGCAGTTGGTAACAATTATGACGATGGTGGTGTTATTTAAAAATATATATGCGTGTACGTGTATATATAGTGATGGGGTCTCAATTCTCATTATAAGGAGGGTCTCATTAGAGTAGCCCTCTATATATATATGTAATTAATTTACTTAACTACATTATTTCTAATATTGGATATCTGGAAAAAAATCCTGATCCCTTCCAAAACACATTAAATTTGAAATTGAAATTGAAATTGATTTCAAAATTCGAAAATATTTGAATTCGAATTTTATGAAACCGGCCCTAACCCCATCCTACTTGAAAAATATCATATGAGCAAGTTGATTAAAAGATAAATTAAATTAATTGAATTTGTAGATTTAGTTCAATTAATTAGACTTCCACTGACCTTGCTCGCGTGATAAGAATGAAGAAACAAATAGCTAGCGTTCTCGGCCACTGTAACATCCGAGTTTCACATCTACGAGATTTGGGTCTTCTGTTCAATTTATAAGACAAAGTACTACTACTAATTAGCACCAACAAAATCATGATATTTTAGGGCTTGTGGTGCGTTTATCGTTACCCAAGTTGACCGCATTTGAGTTAATAGGCTTCAACTTATTCGGACCCGGAATCGGACTTCACCCGATTTTTTAAAAAGACTCGGAATTTGAACCGGGTTGTCACATATGGTATCAGAGCTGACTCTCAAAAGTTTGATTCGTCAAATTGCCGGAGGCGGGGACACGACGGCTGGTGATATTATCCAACAATGGACAGAGGTCCGGAGGTGGGGACACGAAACGAGCCGGTATTATCCCACAATGGCTATAGAGGAACGATCCGGACCTATGAGGTATACATTCATGCTTGACGAGGACGTTAAGAGTTTAAGTGGCGGAGTTTGTAACATCTCAGTCCCACATCGAGGAGATTTGGAACTTTTGTTCAGTTTATAAGGCAAAATACTACTACCAATAAGCATCAACAAAATCATGATATTTTGGGGACCTCTGGTGAACTTGTCGTAAACCAAGTTAACTGCATTTGGGTTAGTAGACTTCGTTTTATTCGGACCCGTTATAATTTTGAATATCTGCTCAGAAGCTGACATTTCGCTATTTTACTAAAAGCATTATTAGAAAAAAGATCGAGTTGGTTGGTTTTTTATTATATGTTTCTTGGAAAAAACCAGAAGTAGTGCACGTAATGCATTTAACAATCAATCCAAGATGATCTATTGGATAGACTTTTAACATATAAACAAATAAAAAAATAACACAAAGTACATAGTTTACCACTTCAATTCTCGATCTTATACCTAGAAGAATTGGCATTTTTACTATTTCCTTGTATTGACTGTGCACATATGTAATTAAACTAGACTCATTCTAATTACATCAAGGACTATGTCAGTGCCATTTGTAAGCAATATTTGTGTCTCTTTTATCCTATTTGTCACACGTTCCCTCGTAAAAATTTTCTATATAAGCCCTAGACAAGATCTATATCTTCATAACTCAACTCTCAGTTAAAGCCTCATCATTTGTTCTCTTAACGTTTCTCCGATCCAACTCTTTTATACAGATTATAATTGTTACCAAAAGTTTGAAGATGGTTTCATCAAGCGGCTCCAAAGTTCTTTTCATTTGTTTCGTTATAACTACTATGACTTGCTTTGTTGCTATGGCAACTGATAATAATCCTCTTCAGGATTTCTGTGTTGCTGATGCAAATAGCCCAGGTATGTATTGTTTTGTCATTATCTTTTCTTGTCTACATTTTACTTGTGCACTACAAATCAACTTACAAATTTGCTTCTTCTTTCAGTTTTGGTGAACGGACTAGTTTGCAAGGACCCCAAGGTTGTAACTGAAAATGACTTCTTTACTAGCGGATTGAATGTAGCAGGTGACACATCATCCAGTAAAGTTGGATCAGCTGTAACTACAGTTAATGTTGCTAGAATTCCTGGACTCAACACACTCGGCATTTCTCTTGTTCGTATTGACTTTGCACCGTGGGGAATCAATGCACCACATACGCATCCTCGTGCTACTGAAATTTTGACAGTCATCAAAGGTACATTGAGGGTTGGATTTGTCACTTCGAACCCAGAAAACCGCCATATCACCAAAGTTCTTAACGAAGGTGATGTGTTTGTGTTCCCGCAAGGACTTGTGCATTACCAACAAAACATTGGATACGGTAATGCAGTAGCAATTGCTGGTCTCAACAGCCAAAATCCAGGGGTTATCACCATTGCAAATGCTGTATTTGGAGCCAATCCTGATATATCTGCTGACATTCTTGCCAAGGCTTTCCAACTTAACAAAAACACAGTCCAGGAGTTGCAGGCGCGATTTTAAGCAGATGAACGTTTTGAATTTATTAAATTATTTCTTATGGCTGTTAAGCCATTGTTCAGCTATTGTTTAATTGCTGTTATTTGATATTGTTGCTTTTAATCTTTAATAATTGTATCACAATATATTTTAATAAACATCTCACCGTTGACTGAGCTTATGGCTTAGCCTAGAAACTCGAGGTAATATATTTTAAGTTTCAACATTACTTGTGCAAAAAAAGAGACATCTTCAAAACCTCTGACTTGTTTTCCAAGTGTTGACAATGTAGCAATTTGTCATAGTCCAAAATATTCATCTCGGTATCTTAGATTCCTTCACTTTCAAATTTATGTGTTACGATCTTAGCTTCTTCAGTCTTAGGTTACTGGAATCCCTGAACAAATATGATGGTTTGTAGCTGTTTTGACCAAGAATGTCAAAAAATGCGACAAAAGCTGATGGATTTGTTCATGATCTTACTTATATACTTATGTACGTGATACATGTGCCTGCACCAATATCTCAAGGCAAATATAAAAATGTCACAATAATAATTATTTGTCAAATATATATTAATGGCATATATATATAGAGGAGAGTTCAATGAGGAACTCTAAAGATTGGGTAACTTAGTAACTTTTCTTTTCAACCGTTGGATCAAACCATCATAATGTCAATAAAGGTGGAGTTACACGTCCGTTAAAACTAACATCCTAACGTGCATGCATTAGGTTTTTAACTACTTTTTTAATCTATATTCTTATTAAAGCTTTTAAATATTTTATTTTTGTAAAAAATAATGATTTACTCTAAAAGGTATATAACACAAAAAAAGGAATATATATAAAAAGGTATAGGACACTAAAATACAAAATGTGTTTGTCCACCTTCAAATTGAATAACACAATAAAAAGTAAAAAAATTTGATTTCCTATAAAAATTATATAACACAAAAAATTGAGAATACAGAACATTAAATTAATATATAAAACAAAAGTAAAAACATAAAAAAATACAAAATACAAAATACAAATAAAATTTACATAACATAATAATTTATAGAACATTAAATTACAGAAAGTTAGAAACATACCGAACATAAAGTTAAAATATAAAACAAAAAAGAACAAAATGTTAAAAAGAATTAGAAACACAAAAAATATATATATATATATAAATTACAGAACACGGCATATTTATAGATAGAACATAGAAAATATAAACAGTTTTTTTACAACACTAAAGACAGTTAGTAATTAACGGAGGCGTTTTAACGTGTCTATTAGTATTAGTTAGTTTCTAGGTTACACGTTTAATGAGTTACCCACTGAGCTCTCCCCTATATATATATATATATATATATATATATATATGGGGAGGGTTCTGTGGGTAACCACTCTATTGTAGTAACTAAGTAACTTTAACATAATTGGTACAGATGTAAAACACACGTTCATCATCGGTTAACGTCGTTTAGTCTTCATTTTCAGTCTATATAATCTGAATAACTAAGTAACTTTAACATAATTGGTACAGATGTAAAACACACGTTCATCATCGGTTAACGTCGTTTAGTCTTCATTTTCAGTCTATATAATCTGAAGCAGTTACACACTTGAGAGGAGCAGTTGAAACACATTAACATTCATTATAATAGATTATATGTTACGAAGACAACATATACAGAATTACAGAACATAGCACATGTACACAACAAACTACAGAATGTAATAAAATTATACATAATCAACGTTCTACAAACATGCAATACAAAACAGGTACAAATAACATGAAAAAGATTTACAGGACATAACAAAAAAAAGAAATAAATTACAGAATTTGTACTTGTTTTACTGAAAAAGACATAATAAATATACAGAACGTCAAAATATGATTAAAAAAATAGATTCTAATTTATAAAATGATACAGAACACAACAAAAATAATACATAACACGGCAAAAAAAACTATTCTCATGTTCTGTATTTTTGTTATGTACTTTATGATTAATATGGTCCATTTTGGAGTATTATTCCCTAATTTTACGTTCATATTTTTAATATTTCTTATTCTTTTTATATACTATTTTTAATAAGTTTAGTATATTTTTTCTTATTCTTATTTCAAGAAATAATATGTATTGTAAAGTAAAAAAAAATATGGGTTCTGTAAAAAATAAAAACTATATTATTTATATCTTCTGTAAATTTTTTGTGTTCCACAAAAGTTACACTTTTGTTAGTTTTATGTTATGTAAAATAATAATGCTTTTTTAAAAATATAATACGATTTAATTAATATTATCTTATATTTATAATGTGTTCTATTATTTAATTTTTATGATTCATAGAATTACATATGTGATTTGTGATTTTTATTTGTATACTTGTGTACTAAACTTATATAAAAATATAAGACACGTATAAAAGATTAAAAATGACAAGTTAGAAGGTACAAAACATAATTAAGCAAGCGTTTTCTGTAATAAAAAAGTGAGTTCTGTATTAATCAAGAATCTTTTCAGGAAATAATATGTATTGTAAAATAAAAAGAAAATAAAAAATATATGGGTTCTGTAAATAATAAAAACAATATTATTTATATGTTTTGCAAATTTTTTGTGTTCCACAAAATTAACACTTTTGTTAGTTTTATGTTCTGTAAAATAACAATGTTTTTTTAAAAATAATATAATTTTATTAATATTATCTTATATTTATAATGTGTGATTATTTATAAATGGGAAAAAGAAAAACACATCTCCTGTGTAGTGTATAGGCAGTTAAAACACAAGTTGATGATTAGTTTGCTGACGGGCGTTATGTACACGTGTCACCATGTACTTGAGTTACTCAGTTACTCAATAAAATGAGTTTCTCATTGAACCATCCTCTATATATATATATATATATATAGAGGTCATTACTCCATGAAAAACACTCCTATATAATATAAAAGAACACTAAACAACATCATAGAATCTTACATAAATTACATGTTGATTCTAATTTTCTCACCAAAAAAGATTTATTACGAATAAAAATAGAATCTAACAAAAAATTAGAATAAAATAAAACATGATTACATGTAATTTCATTGTGATAAATATATATACAAGATTCTGTACTGGATTCTATACTGGATTATATGTAATGTTTAAATTTTAAATTTAGATTAGATTCTACGTTAAATTCGTTATGTTAGGCTTAATTATTGTTCAATTTAATGATTCTAATTTTAAAAAATCAATTTTTATGAAAAATAAAGTGTTTATGATATTGTTGTTTATATAAGGTGTTCTTTCTAAAGTGCAACTCATATATATATATATATATACGCAATTGCTCAAATGAGAACCATGTTAAAGTGAGAACTGAGAACTAATCTAAGCCCTACCTTTTTAGTAAGCACTTTGATAGGTCCATAATTTAATACAATTTTAATACCTATTTTATGTTTGTTTTCGTAATTTTATTATTTAATAAATTGTTTTCTTTTGTTTTGTAGGAAAATAAATAAAATCATATTTCAAGCAGAAAAAGGTGAAAAAGGCAAGGAGATGGAAATACTTGAAGTCAAAAGGAAATTGGTGAAAAATTGGAAAACTTATCGGAGAAGAAAAAGGAATTGAGGAAATATTTCCAGAATCCGATTTGTAGTCAAAGAACCCAAGCCCATTATTTTTCCTATATATATATATATCTCCTCTCTTGTAAGACATCTAGAATTTTGTTTACCTATAATTTAGACTAGATCTGATAATTAGGAGTAGGATAGATTTATTATTGTTTTTCGATACAAGTTCTTTATTCTATTCAAACACTTTTGCTTGCATTCTTTATATTTAATTGTTTTGTTTCTTCTGCCATGTCTAGCTAAGTTAATTATCCTAGGATGAAGATGAAGTTAATTTGATTATTTTTGATATCTTCTTGTTCCTATTAATTGATTCTCATGATTTTTCTTGGTGCTTAATTGTTCAATTGACAAAGTGATTTTGATATATTATTGTTACCGGATTTATTTTTCATAGCCTATGTTTGCTCCATAAAGTTTTGATAGGTTATTGTTAGATAACAAGTTTCATAGTATATGCTTGTCTCGTTAATTGATATATCTTATTTGTGAAGAAAGAGAATTCATTTTAGGGTGAGTTGATATTAATTGTGATTGATTAATGGATTCGGATTCCTAGGTTTTCCTTATCTGATTTTAATTGTTAATTAGGTTAAACAAATCTCAACTCAAATCTTATTTGTCTAGTTCGCCTGAGTTAATTGTTAAGGTTTTGAAAATACATAGTCTCTGTGCATCGATCTGTGATTGCTACAACTGAACACTATGTGCTTGCAGTTTACATTATTTTTACACATCAAGTTTTTGGCGCAGCTGCCGGGTCCTTGATATTTAATTCTTCGGATTAGTTTCTTGTTCTGCATTGTTTGTCTTTTATGGATATTTAATTCAGTTATTTACTTTTTAATATTATTTGATGGCCCGTGTCTTGCACGGGTTATAGGCTAGTATTAATAGAATGTGAAGTTTGAGAAAAACAGTTTTGATTCACCAAATAAATATTCACTATTGATAATTAGATAATGAAGTAAAAATCTATAAATTTTATAACTGAATTATTATAATATTATACATTTTCATTGGATCTGATAATTTTGACATCCCTAGCCTAGCTGACATGGTTTATAAAAATATTAATTTTTTTGGTTTTATTGATTTTATTTTTCAATCAATATGTCATAATCAAATTAATGAAATCCCAAACTGTGTTGTAATACTTTTCTATATATATCTATTGCATTTATTAATAAACGAAATCTTTTTTTAATTGGTATTCTTTGTACCAATTTTGGTTTCGTACTTTTTTTTAGTTTCACCCTAAAATCCTATCTTAAGTAGAAATTCTATCTCATATAAAATTTTATGTTGTTTTTTAAGATCTCATATAGAATTATATGTTGTTGTTCTTAATAAATATAAATTTTATATCACGTAAAAATCTTATCTCACATAGAATTTTATGTTGTTGTTAAAAAACATTAATCTAAAATATATTATAATATTATTATTATTTTACTAAAATATATTATATTATTATTGTACCCATGAGCCCACAATCAGATCATCCAGACCGAATTATAATCATGAATCAAGATATGAATCTCAATTTATTTATACCATTAAATAATATTATTCTAAAATATATAATATTATTATTATTGTACCAAAGACCCAATTATAATCTCTGAATCAAGATACAAATCTCTATCTACTTTATACTAGTGAATAATATTAATTTAAAAAATATTATAGTATTATAATTGTACCAAATATATTATATTATTATTATACCATCATCCTAATCAGCCACCACCAAACCCTATTATATCTTAAATCAAGAAACTAATCTCAATGTATTTTATACCCATGCCCATGAATTGGTTATCTTAATCTAGCACCATCTACCCACACTCAAAACTCTATGTATCATTTGCCTATTATATTTTGATATTTTGAGTATAATTTTTAATTTCATGTTTGATTAAGTTGAAAATATGTACAATTTTTTAAAAATTCTTTTTATACTCCCACAATAATTTGCTCCCACAACAATTTACTTATTTTGTTTGACTAATATGTCACACAAGTCTGAATGCTCAAAATTTGTATTGTTGTTCTAATTATTCAATTATAACCTCAGTACCTTTTATATATATATATATATATATCTGGGAGGGTTCTGTGGGTAACTAACATATTAAGTAACTAAGTAATTATAGCTAGACACTATCCATTGGATTAGTTTTCATCTTATGCATACCCACCTTTCTGTAGTCAAGCCACACACTAGATATCAACCAAATCTTAAACAACCTAATATCTTTCTTTCTAGAAGTTAAACATAAATCATGTATTAATGTTCTTTATGTTAATTGTGTTAGGTACTCCTATTATTTAAAATTTATTGTGTTCTGTATATTTTTTTTTCCTATATTTTAAATGTATTACAATATCTTCATGTTATATACTATTTTCGTGATAATATTTTTATGATTTTTAGTGTGTTTTAGTTTCTTGTGTTCTGTATTTTTTTTTTTTGTAAATTAAAATTTTGTATGTGTAAATTTTAGTATGTTCTGTAAATAAATTAATTATGTCCTGTAAATAAATTTATTTTGTCCTGTAAATAAATTAATTATGTTTTGTATCTTTTATATTTTACAATTTATGTTACGTAAATTTTTGTACATTTTTTCCCTATGATTTTAAATGTATTTCAATATCTTCATGTTCTATACTATTTCCGTGATAATTTTTTTTATGATTTTTAGTATGTTTTAATATTTTTGTGTTCTGTATTTTTTTTTGTAAATGACAATTTTGTATGTGTAAAATTTAGTGTGTTCGGTAAATAAATTAATTATGTCCTATAAATAAATTTTGTGCTCTTTTTAAGTTCTTTATTTGTTTTTGTGTTCTGTATCTTTTATATTTTACGATTTATGTTACATAAATTTTTGTACCGCACAATAGCTTTTGTAAAATATATTGTGTTTTGTAAATAAAATATATTATGTTCTGTAAAATTTAGTGTTTTGTAAATTAATTAATTATTTTATGTAAATAAATTGTGTTCTCTATAAGAATTTGTTTTTTAGGTGATAAACAGTGACATGAAAAAAATTATAATAAGTCATCATAGATCCATAGTCACACGTTTTTAATTACATATGGAAAATAATAAGTATTTTTATTTTTTGAATTTGAAAACAAATTTATGAGTAAATAAATAAATATGTGAAATGAGGATGACTAAAGTGTTTTGTGTTAGTTTTCTAAAAAGAAGAGTGGACCACAGTGTTTATCTGGAGAGACATGCTAGCCTTCAGTTAAGTTTTTCTGTGCGTGTCACAACACACATCACAGATCCAACAGTGAAAATTGTAGTTACTCAGTTACCCAATTTAAAAGGTTCCTCATTGAATCTCCTTATATATATAGATCTCTATGAGAACCGTTGTTTTGAGTAACTTAGTAATTTTAACATCCATTTTTGAATTAGCGACGGTTAAGATTCAAACACGTTACATAACATCATCATGCACACACCATACAATACCATACCGAGTCATGGATTTAGATAAACAACAAAACAATGACCTCAGCTGTCACCGCTACGATTTTTATTAATCAAGCTTGATATCAACAAGCATATTGCAATACAAAGATTACAAGCAACAATTTAATTTAACACGAAACAATGATTGAACAATGGCTGGATAGCCGTAACACATTATTTAATAGATCCAACGTTCATCTGCTTAAAATCGTGCCTGCAGCTTCTGGACTGTGTTTTTGTTAAGTTGGAAAGCCTTGGCAAGAATATCAGCAGTTATATTAGGATTGGCTCCGAATACAACATTTGCAATGGTGATAACCCCTGGGTTTTGGCTGCTAAGAGCAGCAATCACTACTGCATTATCATGTCCGATGTTTTGTTGATAGTGTATAAGACCTTTCGGGAACACAAAGACATCACCTTCGTTAAGAACTTTGGCGATATGACGGTTTTGTGGATTCGAAGTGACAAATCCAACCCTCAATGTACCTTTGATAACTGTAAAAATTTCAGTAGCACGAGGATGGGTGTGTGGAGCATTGATTCCCCACGGCACAAAGTCAATACGAACAAGAGAAATGCCGAGTGCATGTGTTGAGTCCAGGAATCCTAGCAACATTAACTATAGTTACATTTGATCCAACTTTATTGGATGATGTGTCACCTGGTACATTCAATCCGCTAGTAAAGAAGTTGTTTTCAGTTACGAGGATTTATACAATATAAGCAAAATCGACCAACATTCTGTCTCGGTTATTCAATCCTAATTTTAATATGATGCTTTTCTTGAACGGATGAGAAATTTAAAACCAACTGCCAGTTATTGACAATTCTCTATTGTTAGTTCACATGTAGGTGCTAAAAAACTAGCGAGGTTGTCATATATTGTTATGTGTATACTGTACTGGAATGGACCACAAGGTACATAGGATTTGTTGATCCTTTATCTCTAACATTTCTGTGAAGCTTTGTCCTTACTGAGTCTGAAATTTGTCTAAGTCCCCCATTCGACATCTTTCATAAGGCTGATTCGATATCTCGACTTCTCTAATCAGTGTAGGCTTGACTTCTTGAACTTTCACAGAATACTTCTCGAATCAACAATCACTACTGCATTATCATGTCCGATGTATTGTTGATAGTGTATGAGACCTTCCGGGAACACAAACACATCACCTTCGTTAAGAACTTTGGTGATATGACGGTTTTCAGGATTCGAAGTGACAAATCCAACCCTCAATGTACCTTTGATAACTGTCAAAATTTCGATAGCACGAGGATGGGTGTGTGGAGCATTGATTCCCCACGGCGCAAAGTCAATACGAACAAGAGAAATTCTGAGTGCGTTGAGTCGATGAATCCTACATTAATTGTAGTTACATTTGAACCAACTTTATTGGATGATGTGTCACCTGGTATATTCAATCCGCTTGTGAAGAAATCGTTTTCAGTTACGACCTTTGGGTCCTTGCAAACTAGCCCGTTAACCAAATTTGTGACGATAATTGAATCCAGTCACGAGGATTTATACAATAAATCATATATGAAATGCAAAATTTTCGAAAGATGTTGATCACATAATTCATTACATAATTTAAGGGTTAAATATCAAAGTGGTCACTGAAGTGAAGACCAGATATCACTTTTATCACTGATCTCAACGAGGTATCACTTTAATCACTAAAGTCGTCATAAATATCAAACGGATATCTCTATATATGTGTTCGAAAAATAAAATAATTTATATCGAGTTCTACACATATTTTTTGAATGCTACCGCAACCAAATGAAAAGTTATGAACTCTAGTATTTATGATATTATATTTAGATTTTAAAAAAATTATTTACTATTTATTTTTAATTTATAGTTATTTACTTTGATTTAATAAAAAATAAATAGTAAATGAATTTTTTTAAATCTAAATAAATTATCTGAAATACTAGAATTCATAACTTTTCATTTGGTTGCAATAGTATTGAACAAATATGTGTAGAACTCGAGAAAAATTATTTTTACTTTTCGAACACATATTTAGAGTTATCTGTTTGATGTTTATGATGACTTTAGTGATTGAAACGATACGCGTTGAGATCAGTGATGAAAATGATATATGATCTTCACTTTAGTAACTTCTTTGATATTTAACCCCATAATTTAATTTTAATTCGTTACAATAAGTTATAATTAATATAGAGAAAAGTTCTATGCAGACCATATTTAGTTGGAGACTTGGAGACCATATATGTTCTGCAACTAAAATACATTCATAAAATGCTCTATAAAAATAATATGTAGAGTAATATTTAGTAAATATAACATATATGGTCTATAAAATATCCAATTTGATTGTAATTTTAGTTCTACAAAGATATTATGCACATATTTTATTTGCAGAACATTTATAATGGGGTAATATGCATGACAATGTTCTGCAAGTATAACATGCCTGATTTACAAAAATATTCAATTTGATGATGATTTTATAATATCTAATTTGACAATGATTTTGTTACGTAAAGTATGTTCTGCACGTTATTTAGATTACAGAACTTAAATGGTCTCCAAGTCTCTAACTAAATATGATCTCGATAGAACTTGACTCAATTAGTATATATAAGTTTTATGTCAAAAATCAAAATGGCACTCTCAAATTTTCACACTCACACAAAGATGTATAAAATAGAATAGGAGGACATGTGACCTAAACACAGGTTGTACATTTGACACTATCCATGGCCACCAAAAAGAATAGGAGGACATGTAGGAAGCTGTGACAATTCAAACGCAACAAAGATAAAATGCACCAATTAATTCACTGCAGAAAAAAAAACCTTCTATCATAATAAAAAAAAAAAGAATTAAAAAAATCCTTCTATTATGTATCGGAGCCAAATTTCTCTTCTTTCCTCTTCCTCCTGTTCAATATTCTGGTATCTGTCCTCACTACCAGAAATTTAAAAGCAATCAATCGGAGTTCATCGGTTTAGATCATCAATTTGAAGTACATAACCAATTAATCGTAATATAAGCAAAATCGACCAACATTCTGTCTCGGTTATTCAATCCTAATTTTAATATGATACTTTTCTTAAACGGATCAGAAATTTAAAAGCAACTGCCTGTTATTGACAATTCTCTATTGTTAGTTCACATGTAGGTGCTAATAAACTAGCGAGGTAGTCATATATCTCAGACATAGATACCTTCAAAGAAGCTAAAGACTCGCTTAACAAAATAACTGGTCTTTTTTAAGCATTATGCGCGGCAGCTTACCAAACGTTATCTCGGAGTTTCTGGATTTAGATAAACAAAACAAAAACAATGACCTCAGCCGTCACCGCTAAGATTTTTATTAATCAAGCTCGATGCGAACAAGCATATATATTGTAATACAAAGAATAGAAGCAACAATTTCATTTAAAACGAAACAATAATTATACAATGGCTGGACAGCCACAACACATTATTTGATAAATCCAATACGTTCATCTGCTTAAAATCGTGCCTGCAACTGCTGGACTGTGTTCTTGTTAAGTTGGAAAGCCTTGGCAAGAATATCAGCAGATATATCAGGATTGGCTCCAAACACAGCATTTGCAATGGTGATAACCCCTGGGTTTTGGCTGCTAAGAGCAGCAATCACTACTGCATTATCATGTCCAATATTTTGCTGATAGTGTATAAGACCTTCGGGGAACACAAACACATCACCTTCGTTAAGGACTTTGGTGATATGACGATTTTGTGGATTCGAAGTGACAAATCCAACCCTCAATGTACCTTTGATGACTGTCAAAATTTCAGTAGCACGAGGATGCGTGTGTGGAGCATTGATTCCCCATGGTGCAAAGTCGATACGAACAAGAGAGATGCCAAGAGTGTTGAGTCCAGGAATCGTAGCAACATTAACTGTAGTTACATTTGATCCAACTTTATTGGATGATGTGTCACCTGCTACATTCAATCCGCTAGTAAAGAAGTCGTTTTCAGTTACAACCTTGGGGTCCTTGCAAACTAGTCCGTTCACCAAAACTGAAAAAATTAAGACCAAATTTGTGAGTTGATTTGTGGAGTAAAATGTAGACAAGAAAAGAGAATGACAAAATGAGGTAGTTATATATGTTAAGCATGCATGTACAATGTATAAATACCTGGGCTATTTGCATCAGCAACACAGAAATCCTGGAGAGGATTGTTATCAGTCGCCAAAGCAACAAAGCAAGTCATAGTACTTAAGAAACCGATGATAAGAATTTTAGTACCGAATGAAGAAACCATCTTTAAATTTTTGGTTACAATTTATATATATAATAATGTGTGGAAAAGATAAGAGAACAGATAAAATGAAGAGCTTTGAGAGTTGAGTTGTGAAGATATGGACATAGTGCAGGGTTTATATAGAGAACTTCTCAAGGGCAAAAATGCTTATGGCGTTGATTTAGTCTTAAATGTTAGAACGAGTCTAAATTAATCTTCCACCCAAAATTAAGATCCAGAAGTAGTAGAACTGCGTATTTCTTTATTATTTTTTATATTCTTCTTGATCAATAATTTTGAAGTGGTAAAACTATAAATTTCGCATTTTGAAAGAATATAATTAATCAACTTTATTATTTTTTTCAATAGAGACTTTTAAGTTATAAGTACGTGAAATTATTATATCTTACATTATTATAATGAGGTGCCTGGCCTCGTGTAATAATTTAGTCTTATAAAATGTAATTTAATATTTTATGAATTATATATTACTAGAAAATAACCCCTGCGAACCTAGTGATATTTTTTGGAAATTTATTTTATTTATAGTATTTTTTAAATTAATATTATCAATTATGTTATTTTCAATTTTGACTTAAAATTGTTTCCAATGACATTATTTTTCATGAAATTAGTTACTGAATTTTACAAATATTTTGCTTATGAAAATGTTATTATTATTCAGTTAATTATAAAAACTTTATATGTTATCTCTTTACAACATAACGAAATCTCAATTAACGGTAGACCAGTATCAACTGAAATGTTATTGGTAGATTATTTATATTTCAGTATCGAAAGCAAAATCATTTTAAAATCTAAAACACCAACTTGTGTATATATCCCAAATATTCTCATTCAAATGAATTTTTTTATTTTCAGCAACAACTTTCTATTATATAAAAAACGTAAGAGATTAATAATTGTAATTTTTAAATAATTATATATATATATATATATTTAATAAGATCTTGTTTGATGTCATCTTTTTATTCCAGTAAATCTTTTAACTTCCAATTTTGAAAGTGTAGCTATAAGGGATAATTATAAGAACAATAACAAATTAGACAAATGTAGTGTATACTATGTTTGTATACATATAATTACAATTTTGTTTATTCAACCTGGGATAAGATCTAGAAGATTTTCATACACTTGGTTTTTTTTATTTCTAGAAATAGCTTTTTTATTATAGATCCAAAAGATTCCCATTCAATTAAAAAATTTTATTTTCATAAACAACTTTCTGTTATATAGAAACGTAAAAGGTCATTAGTTCAATTGAAAAATTATATAAAATTAAACAAAAAAAACTTCTTTACCAGTACATGTGTCATATATTTTTTGTGCTGTTTCTAATTATGTTTATTGTACTACTCAATAGTTTAAATATCTCTTGTTTGACGATATCTTTCTCTTTCGAATCTTTACAATTCCAATTTTAAAGACGTAACTGTAAGAGATAATTATAAGGGGTCTAAGAAATCGGTCAAATACAGTGTAAACTATGTATATATAATTAAAATTTTGTATATACAATATGGGCTAAAATTTAGAAGATTGTCATCCAGTTGAGTTTCTTTAATTCTAAAAATAACTTTTTATTTATACATAAAACACAAGAGATCATTATTTGAGTCGAATAATTCTAAAAATTAAGGAAAAAGAAACTTTTGAGAGTAATATGTGGGACATATTTTTTTTGTTAATTTAATCATTACGTTCATCTCACTGCTCAGTAGTTTCTGAATCTCTTGTTTAACGATATCTTTTTTTGTATGGATACCTTTTATCTTCCAATTATAAAGGCATAGCTAGAAGGAAAAAAGATAGGGGACTAAGAAATTAGCTCAATATCGTACAAAGTATGGATAATTTAAATATCGTAAGCTTATTCATGAATTAACTAACCGTACAGGAGAGATAAATAGTTAAATTCATTTGGGACTATTTAAATATAATAAGGCAAGTCGTGAATAAAGAATAAATATAACATGACAAATATAATTGAATTCCATTTATGCCGTTGTGATTGGTGATGTAAATATTCGAACATTTTCTATGAAATTGATTCGCATGCAGATGGGAACAACTTAGAATGCTGAAAAGTGAATTTACCTGTGGACAACTTGTACTAATAAAAACTTGGCATGCTCAAAAGTAAATTTACTTGTCCACAACTTGTATTCGATTAGTAACTTTTTTTGTACTTGGTGATGGACAATGATCACTTCATCGGTAATAACGACCTACAATCATATTCGTCGGTGTTTCATAGTTTAAGTTCAATTTACCAAGACACTAAGTTTACAAAAGAATTAGAACTACAATAAGAATAAAAATTTCAGATGGCCTAAACTACAAATTACACGTACTATAATTTCTTTATGTTGTGATCTTATTGTAACTCCTCCCGCATGTCTATTACATGAAATAATATAATAATATAATATATTTTGGTACAATAGTAATATAATTTAATAATAATGTAATATATTCGTACAATAACAATATAATTTATTGTAGATTTATATTAGATTATTATTAAAAACAACATAGAATTTTACGTGAAATAAGTGTTTAGGATACAATAACAATATAATCTATTTTAGATTAGATATTTTTTTTTTAATTTCAAAACAACATAGAATTAGTTTTTTCTTAAAGAAATTAGAATTTTATATGAAATAGGAGTTTAGAGTACAATAATAATATAATCTATTTAGATTAGATAGTTATAATTTTTTTAATTTAAAAACAACATAAAATTCTACAATAATATATGAGTCCAACATTGAAGTAGCAAGTGTGTAGTAAATTTATACTTTAAAAAAAACTTGATACGAATGTTTAAATTTTATGGCTTAACTATCATGGTATGTGATCATAGATAATATTGACATATGTATATCAATGTTATGACAATGGCAAAGAAGTGACAAAGAAAAAAGGTAACATTTTATCATGCAGATTTTTAATTGTTTGTATGTGCAAGACGAAAAGTCAAAAATAAAATATTATTTTTTGTAAGACGAAAAAGTTGAAATAATAATAGAATTGTTAGAAGATTGGTGAAAGTAGAGGATTGAATAAAACAAAAATAATTTAAAAATAATATAAAGTTCTACTACGTGAAATAGGAGTTTAGGATATAATAATTCTACTACATGAAATAGGAGTTTAGGATATAATATAATATATTTTAAATTAGATAATTATATTATTTTTTTAAAGATAAATTAGGGGTGAACCAAAAAAAAGTGTGAATTAGATAATTATATTATTTTTTTAAAGAAAATTAGGGGTGAAACCAAAAAAAAGTATGAACAAAAAAAGTGCGAACCAAATTTGGTATTATATGGGGTTTCGCTTATTAATAAATGTTATAGATTTGTAAATTCTGCTTTTGTTATTTACGAATGACTGCAGCGTTCAGGTCATTTTTATGGTTCAAATGGTCAAAAACAATCATTTTTGAGACAAATGCTATTGTAATGGAACCTTCACTTTTAGCTATCTCTTGTAATGATTCACTAGTAAAGTCTAATATATTTTACTGTCATAACTAGCCTCGAGTATTATAAAATAATCCTGTCTTTTTAGGTTAATGCAATATTCTTTATTTTATAAAATAATCCTATCTTTTTAGATCAATACAATCTTCTTTATTTTATAAATTAATTGCAGGCTAAACTGGATTGGATTTAGATACAAATTAACTTTTATATTGTTAAACTTGTCCTAGGAAGTCAACATAATATATCTCATAGACGTTGTACATGGTCGAATTAGGACGCCAACTTCACTGGCATTTTCTGATCAAAATTTTGTTTAGGTGGTTTTTTTTAAACTACTATAACAAACATATACACTTTATGGAATGAAGCTTATTGAAAGTTACTCATTCAAAAGAAACGGCCATAAAAAAAACCTGCTATTTTCAAGATGACTTTAAGACAATTTAAATATCTATTACATTTTCATGCATTTGGTAAATTATGTACAGTAGTAAGTTTTAATTTTTACCTACTGCAATAACCTTCCGTTTCGCGTTAGGCTAGGACGAAGGCTTTTTACATCTGACTATTTATAAACTTTTATTTTTAAGTATTCAAAATGTAAAAAAATTTTAATTTTTATTATTTATTATACATTGATATATTTTAAGAGTTTTCTTAAAATAATATACAATTATTATTTGGAAAAGTACTCATTATTTATATTTCAAAAAAATCAGAAATATGAAAAATAGCAATTAAAATGTGAACATAATATTTACCCTAAGAAATTATTTACGCTCAACCAAAGGAAGGAATTACTGAAGTTTTTGAGAGGTTTCACAAGCTAATCAATAGTATCAGTTGTGTGGAAAAGTCCTTCCTTAACAAGTTGAATTTCTTAAACCAAATGCAACCTGGAAGGCAACCAAAATCAATCTCAAATGCAATCAAAATCAACTTCAATTATTTTTCAGAAAAATGTAAAGACAGGTTGCATTTGATTGCAATCTCAAATGCAACCAAAATCAACTTCAATTATTTTTCAGAAAAATGTTAAACAAGTTGTCTTTGATTGCTTTTGTTGCAAACCGTGTTTTTGAATTAGTTACTTCACGTAACACTTCTATGTGATCCCAAACTCCTTTTGTTGTTTTAAATAAGGCAATATTTGAAAACATTGAGATGTCCATGGAGTCCATGAGAATCAGCAATAGGCTGGTATCCAAATCAACATTCTCTCTTTCACTTTTGGTCCACTTAGATGGTTCTTTACGCACATGGTATCTCAATCAACATTCTCTCTTTCACTTTTGGTCCACTTAGATGGTTCTTTAGGCACATAATGTTCAGCAACAATAGCAGTGCTCTCGGAGTGTTCTTTAACTTCTTTCATAGGAATGAAAGGTCCTTTGATCAAGATGTCCATATACAAAGGATTTTACAGCTCTTATGAACAACAACATCTTCATCTTCCATCAGCTATAGTTGTCTTTGTCAAACTTAGGAATCTTAATAGAACGGCCTTTCTGAGCACTCATCTTGATCTTTTACTGTTTGATTTAACAGTCTGATATCACTTATTGGATATGAGTAGAGGTGGCCACCCGAGCGGGTTTGACCGGCCAACCCGGGCACGGCACGGCCAAATGGCTCGAAAAACTCGGACCGGGAACGGGACAAATCAACTCGGCACGGCTCGTTTTCCGTAACGGGGCGAATACGGGTTGGATTTCTGAAAACCGGCACCGGCACGGCACGGCACGGGACACCGGCACGGCACGGCGTGAACCGTCCGCCCCGGCACGGTCCGTCTGTAGGTGCTTATCAGTTTAATTACTATGTATGCATGCATGTTATCTACTATCTAGTGCTTATATATAATATATATATAATATATTCACTGCATTATGCAGTGAATATGACCACCATGCAATCATGCATCCATAAACTATCCATACATGATACAACGATCAAAATTTGCATGTCATAAACATGTCTGCATCTGCGTGTGTTTGTACTTTGTAGTTTATATTATATATATACTAACAAGCACGGGCCGAGTATGAGTTGACATTAAAATATTAGTATTAATAAATTATTAATAAATATTATTTAAAAATGTATTTCTCGAGAATTGAATGATACAAATATATAATAAATAAATAACTATTTAATTATGTAGTTCGAACTGTGCATAAAGTTAAAGAAATTAAAGTAAATAAATAAATCTTGTATGATTACGTAGCTGCAAAGAATCTAACGCTCGATGAAACTATTGAATTTAAAGTAAATAAATAAATCTTGTATAATTACGTAATTTTAAGAAATCGAACCCTGGATGAAGCTAAAGAATTTAAAGTAAATAAATCTTGTATAATTATGTAGTTGCGAGGAATCGAACCCGGGTTAATATGTTAATGCGGTTTGTTCCGTTTTTTTAGAGAGGAGTCCTCTCAAATTAATTGTAACATTTTTTTTAATTAATAAAATTTATAGAGGTACCGTCCTCTTTTCTTCCATTTTTTTTTACAGTTTCAAACAATTATTCGTATCGAATTAAAAATAATAATAATAAATTTTAAACCGCCCCGACCCGCAACTCGCCCGCCAACCCGCCGGAACCGTGCACGTGCCAACCATTTTTTAGCACGGCACGGCTCGCCCCGCCTGCCGTGCCCGGGTTAATGTTTTATCGGGACGGCCCGTCCGTGAACCGGCACGGCACGGGACGGACCGCCCGTGTGGCCAGCACTAGATATGAGTTCTTGATATAAAGTAATACAGAGGGGGTGAATGTATTACTCTCGATTTCTTATTTTCTTGAAACAACTTAAGCAACAATGTAAACTTGTGTGTGCGCAAAGTGTATGCGAACTTGTAAATAACACAAACACAAGAAATACTTTTCGATCTAAAACAATATTAGATAGAATGTTGCTATAAACTGTGAGTACAAAAATGGTATCTCAGCGCTTTAGTTTCCTCAAAGAGAAATTCAGAAAATACAATTGAAAACCTTAACAGCTAAGGCAATCTATGCACTTATATTGTTGTGCACAACTTTCTTTTACAACAAGACCAAATACATATTGTACAATGTTGTTTTCTAAAGGAACACAAATCCACTTCTTTAGTTGTCCTTCCCTTGAATTTCTATCCAAGCTTCATTATAGGCTTTTATGTGTATATTGTACTGGAATGGACCACAAGGTACATAGGATTTGTTGATCCTTTATCTCCAATATTTATGTGAAGCTTTGTCCTTAGTGAGTCTGAAATTTGTCTAAGTCCCCCATTCGACATCTCTTATAAGGCTGATTCGATATCTCGACTTCTCTAATCAGTCTAGGCTTGACTTCTTGAACTTTCACAGAATACTTCTCGAATCAACAATCACTACTACATTATCATGTCCGATGTTTTGTTGATAGTGTACAAGACCTTCCGGGAACACAAACACATCACCTTCGTTAAGAACTTTGGTGATATGACGCTTTTGTGGATTCGAAGTGACAAATCCAACCCTCAATGTACCTTTGATAACTGTCAAAATTTCGATAGCACGTGGATGGGTGTGTGGAGTATTGATTCCCCACGGCGCAAAGTCAATACGAATAAGAGAAATGCCGAGTGTGTTGGAGTGTGTTGAGTCGAGGAATCCTACATTAATTGTAGTTACATTTGAACCAACTTCATTGGATGATGTGTCACCTGGTATATTCAATCCGCTAGTAAAGAAGTCGTTTTGAGTTACGACCTTTGGGTCCTTGCAAACTAGCCCGTTAACCAAATTTGTGACGATAAGTGAATCCAATCACGAGGATTTATATAATAAATCATATATGAAATGCAAAATTTTCGAAAGATGTTGATCACATAATTTATTACATAATTTAATTTTAATTCCTTACGATAAGTTATAATTAATATATATAAGTTTTATGTCAAAAATCAAAATGGCACTCTCAAATTTTCACACTCACACAAAGATGTATAAAATAGAATAGGATGACATGTGACCTAACCTGCGTTTGTACATTTGACACTATCCATTGCCACCAAAAAGAAGATGAGGACATGTAGGAAGCTAAATACTCGCTTAACAAAATAACTGGTCTTTTTTAAGCATTATGCGCGGCAGCTTACCAAACGTTATCTCGGAGTTTTTGGATTTAGATAAACAAAACAAAAACAATGACCTCAGCCGTCACCGCTAAGATTTTTATTAATCAAGCTCGATGCGAACAAGCATATCTATACTTTTTATTAATAAGCAAAACAACGTGAAAATGGCGCGCGGTACTAAAGTACCAAAGTACCAAATTTGGTTATCACTTAACTTAATCCGGGTTCGATTCCTTGCAACTACATAATTATACAAGATTTATTTACTTTAAATTCTTTAGCTTCATCCGGGTTCGATTCCTTACAACTACGTAATTATACAAGATTTACTTATACCAAATTTGGTTATCACTTAACCCGGGTTCGATTCCTCGCAACTACATAATTATACAAGATTTATTTACTTTAAATTCTTTAGCTTCATCTAGGGTTCGATTCCTTACAATTACGTAATTATACAAGATTTATTTATTTACTTTAAATTCAATAGTTTCATCGAGCGTTAGATTCTTTGCAGCTACGTAATCATACAAGATTTATTTATTTACTTTAATTTCTTTAGCTTTGTGCACAGTTCGAACTACATAATTAAATAGTTATTTATTTATTATATATTTTTATCATTCAATTCTCGAAAAATACATTTTTAAATAATATTTATTAATAATTTATTAATACTAATATTTTAATGTCAACTCATCCTCGGCCCGTGCTTGGCACGGGTTATAAGCTAGTATGTTGTAATACAAAGAATAGAAGCAACAATTTCATTTAAAACGAAACAATAATTATACAATGGCTGGACAGCCACAACACATTATTTGATAAATCCAATACATTCATCTGCTTAAAATCGTGCCTGCAACTGCTGGACTGTGTTCTTGTTAAGTTGGAAAGCCTTGGCAAGAATATCAGCAGATATATCAGGATTGGCTCCAAACACAGCATTTGCAATGGTGATAACCCCTGGGTTTTGGCTGCTAAGAGCAGCAATCACTACTGCATTATCATGTCCAATATTTTGCTGATAGTGTATAAGACCTTCGGGGAACACAAACACATCACCTTCGTTAAGGACTTTGGTGATATGACGATTTTGTGGATTCGAAGTGACAAATCCAACCCTCAATGTACCTTTGATGACTGTCAAAATTTCAGTAGCACGAGGATGCGTGTGTGGAGCATTGATTCCCCATGGTGCAAAGTCGATACGAACAAGAGAGATGCCAAGAGTGTTGAGTCCAGGAATCGTAGCAACATTAACTGTAGTTACATTTGATCCAACTTTATTGGATGATGTGTCACCTGCTACATTCAATCCGCTAGTAAAGAAGTCGTTTTCAGTTACAACCTTGGGGTCCTTGCAAACTAGTCCGTTCACCAAAACTGAAAGAATTAAGACCAAATTTGTGAGTTGATTTGTAGAGTAAAATGTAGACAAGAAAAGAGAATGACAAAATGAGGTAGTTATATATGTTAAGCATGCATGTACAATGTATAAATACCTGGGCTATTTGCATCAGCAACACAGAAATCCTGGAGAGGATTGTTATCAGTCGCCAAAGCAACAAAGCAAGTCATAGTACTTAAGAAACCGATGATAAGAATTTTAGTACCGAATGAAGAAACCATCTTTAAATTTTTGGTTACAATTTATATAATAATGTGTGGAAAAGATAAGAGAACAGATAAAATGAAGAGCTTTGAGAGTTGAGTTGTGAAGATATGGACATAGTGCAGGGTTTATATAGAGAACTTCTCAAGGGCAAAAATGCTTATGGCGTTGATTTAGTCTTAAATGTTAGAACGAGTCTAAATTAATCTTCCACCCAAAATTAAGATCCAGAAGTAGTAGAACTGCGTATTTCTTTATTATTTTTAATATTCTTCTTGATCAATGATTTTGAAGTGGTAAAACTATAAATTTCGCATTTTAAAAGAATATAATTAATCAACTTTGTTATTTTTTTCAACAGAGACTTTTAAGTTATAAGTACGTGAAATTCTTATATCTTACATTATTATAATGAGGTGCCTGAGATTGGTCTCGTGTAATAATTTAGTCTTATAAAATGTAATTTAATCTTTTATGAATTATATATTATTTGTAAATTTTGCTTTTGTTATTTACGAATGACTGTAGCGTTCCGGTCATTTTTATGGTTCAAATGGTCAAAAACAATCATTTTTCAGACAAATGTTATTGTAATGGAACCTTCACTTTTAGCTGTCTCTTGTAATGATTCACTAGTAAAGTCTAATATATTTTACTGCAGGCTAAACTGGATTGGATATAGATACAAATTAACTTTTATATTGTTAAATTTGTCCTAGGAAGTCAACATAATATATCTCATAGACGTTGTACATGTTCGAATTAGGACGCCAACTTCACTGGCATTTTCTGATCAAAATTTTGTTTAGGTGGTTTTTTTTAAACTACTATAACAAACATATACACTTTATGGAATGAAGCTTATTGAAAGTTACTCATTCAAAAGAAACGGCCATAAAAAAAACCTGCTATTTTCGAGATGACTTTTAAGACAATTTAAATATCGATTACATTTTCATGCATTTGGTAAATTATGTACAGTAGTAAGTCTTGAATTCTCTCATAAGGCTGATTCGATATCTCGACTTCTCTTGAACTTTGACAAAATACTTCTCGAATCAACATTTCCTTGACTTCTCAAATCAATGTATATTACTTCTCTAATCCACACATCACGAATCAGTATTTTTGAGTTCACTTATCTACACATCTCGAATCAGTGTTTTTAACTTCACTAATTCAGACATCTTGAATCAGTGTTTTTGACTTCTCAAATATATACACCTGACTTCTCGAATCTTCAATATAGCACTTCTCGAATGATACTTCTCTACTAGGCAAATCTTCACTTCTCGAATTATGACTTAGCATATTTTCCATTTTACTTCTTGAACTCTTTTATTCTTCAATCAGTCTTCTTCTTCATTTCGAGGCATGATGATGATGATCTTCTTTCAAGGTTTATTTGTTGACTTTATTTCCATGAGGTTGAACAAAGTAACTAGCTATATGACTAAGTACAAATGAGCAGGGCGACGTTGGGGGAGTGTGGGGTGAGCGACCTCGCAGGGTCCCCGAAAATATAGGGCCCCCAAATTTATACCTCACAGTATATATACATATCAAATTTAACAAAAAAATAAGGTTACTTAGTAAACGAATGACTATGTCTCGAGAAAGGCTAAATGAACTTATTTTGGTGACAATTGAAAATCTTTTGGATAAACTTGGCGTTATAAGTGTCGTAGTCGTTACAAGTGTAATTATTTTTGCAATTTATTTTTTGATAATTTATTTTATTTAGGGAAAAAAGTTAAGTAAAAATTGAGGGCCCGATTTTGAGACCCCGAAATTATTTGCCCCGGCCCTACAAATGAGAACCTTTAGGAACAAATGGATCCCCTAGTTAAGGGGTCAAGTAAATAATGCAAAGTATTACAATACTATATGTATGTTTTTAGGTTAATACAGACATGCTTCTATAACTAACAGTAGGGGCTTTGTATGTGTAATACCCAATGGTAAGTCTGATTAGGGTTAATGGGGGTCTGATTGGACTTTATATATAAAGAACATAATAGGATTTTGTTCTCCGAGACTATTCACAATCTCTACTCATCTATTACCATCAGTCAAAGAGAGATATAGCTAGAGGAGAATCAAGTTTGTGGAAGAACAAGTCCTACAATACGTATTTATGTCTTCCATCATGGAATCATGTACGCGTTCGCGCTATAATTTATTATGGTGCCTTGATAATATCGCATAAGATGATACTAGGTTATTTATTTGGATCAAACATCTTCATTCGGGTTACGATCGTTAAGCATATCTTTCAATGTGGTACATTTCTCGTTCATATCACTGAAATTGTTCGCCTTTTAGAGAGACAGCCTAACAATATGTTATAGTCGAATAATGTATATCTAATTCTTTAAAACGTATTCGAATAATTGATCATAAATGTATTCATATGCAATTTAAATCAATGAACCAATATTATATAACCTCGCAAATCTACAATCCCGAATACTAAAAGAAACCAAACTCTCACACTACAACAAATCAGGGCAATTACGACGTCAATCTTACAACGGAAACAAAAAACCGTCGTAAGTACTTACGACGGAAATATAATTTCGTCGTAAGTTCATTATTTTAAAATTAAAATTTGGCACCAACCAAATTAAAAGGGGGAAAATCATCGCGCCACATAAAACGACGTCGTTTTATTTTACGACGAATTTTCATTTCCGTCGTAAGTTAAATATTTTATTATTTTTTAGAAATTATATTTAATTGTAAAATACATATTTTTTTAATAGAAGAAAACGATGTCGTTTAAGGCTAAATATTCGACGATTTTTCCGTCGTAAGATTAACTTACGACGGAATCATATTTTTCCATCGTAAAATAGCATGTACAAAATTAACCACTAACTTCTTATCCTACTGTCCCCTTGCAAAAGTAGCCGTTTAAAAAATATTTTTTAAATAAACTTACGACGGAATCATTTGTGTCGTCGTAAGTTAGCCTGCGTAAAATTCACTTTTCTACTGTCCCTTTTTCCTAACTCCCATATTCTTCCCCTCTTTCTTTTAACAAAATCACATCTTCATATCATTTAGTTCATAAAATGACATAGCAACCACGATCAGAACAATCATCAAGGTAAGGATTCAATTTTAAATTCCTCTACTTTATTTTAATGCAACTATATATACATATATGTGATTTACTTTTAAGTTCATTACATGTTTAACATATATGTGTGTGCACTTGTGTTATTGATTTGTATATTCTTTTTATATTTGTAGATGTCTTATGATACTAGTTGGATCTCTAAACGAATTATACCCGGTGGTTATGGTTTCACCGAAGAATATACTAAAGGGGTTGAAGATTTCTTGGCATTTGCAAGAAAAAATAGTAAGGAACCGGATAATCCGAACCTTTTAATTAATTGTCCATGTAATACATGTATGAATCAACTCATTCAACTCATTCACGATGTCGAGTTCCACTTATTTGCAACCGGTTTTCTTGAGAGTTACACCGTATGGCATTATCATGAAAAAGAAAGTGGGTCGGGAGATGAAGAAATGGTTGATCGTGAAGATGTGTTTGATGAATTAGAAATGTTGAGGGATAACTTTAGAGGGGATGATTTTGGGGAGGAATATAACACTCACGAGGACCCGAATGAGCAAGCGGCTAAATTTTTAGACAATATGAATAGTGTCGGGGAACCAATATATCCGGGCAATACCAAGTACTCGCAACTGAAGTTTGTTACGAGATTACTACATTGGAAGAATCATAATAAATGTAGTGATAAGGCATTTGACGAGATGCTCCTTTTACTTGGAGATGTGTTTCTGAAAGGGCATAAACTTCTTTTTAATTATTATGCTGTGAAGAAGATGGTCAAGAAGCTGAACTTGGGATACGAAAAAATACATGCATGTGAGAATGACTGCATGTTGTTCTATGGTGATGATAAATATTTGGAAAATTACAAGTATTGTGAGTTGAGCCGATACAAAGTTGCAACTAATGGCGGGAGTGTCATCATTCCGAGAAAGATATTAAGATACTTCAAAATCACTCCTCGTCTACAGCGTTTGTACATGTGTACCCACACAGCTAACCATATGAAGTATCACAAGAACAGAACAATGACTGAAGGGGTTCTTAGTCACCCTGTTGATGGAGAAGAATGGAAGAAATTTGACAAGAACTATCCGGATTTTGCAGCAGAGATTCGTAATGTTAGACTTGGTCTTGCAACTGATGGATTCCCCCCATACAGCAATGTTACTTCTACTGTATACTCAGTTTGGCCTGTTGTACTACTTGTATACAACCTTCCACATACCATGTCCATGAAGGAGCCATACATGTTCATGACACTACTAGTACCCGGGCCAAATGATCCTATGAGGAATCTGAATGTCTATCTTAGGCCTTTGATTGACGAGCTGTTAAATTTATGGCAAGTTGGGGTATAAACATTTGATACTTCTACGAAGACTAATTTCATGATGCGTGCAACTTTGCTATGGACTACTAGTGACTTTCCCGGACTGGGTATGGTCAGTGGGTGGTCAACCCATGGGAAGATGGCATGTCATGTTTGTATGGGTGATGTCAAAGCTAAGCAACTACCACACAGCAAGAAGTCCAGTTTTTATAGGTTACATAAGGGATTCCTAGACAAACGCCGAAACATTCGACGAGAAGGTCGGACTGTTCGTATCATGATTGTCGGTATCACTTTTCCACCACCTGGGAAACCACACAGCAAAGAAAGGGCAATTGGATTTGGGGATTCACACAACTGGACACATGTCACTAGCTTATTTCACCTGCCATATTGGGATTCATTGCGCATGCGTCACTGCATTGATGTCATGCATACTGAGAAAAATGTGTTTGAAAATATTTTGCATACTATTATCTGTAGTGCCAAAACAAAGGATACCACAAACCCAAGAGGTGATTTGAAAGCAATGGGCATCAAGCAAGAGCTATGGATGAATGGTAAACACAGGCCTAGAGCTAGATACGAACTCACCCGAGATCAGCTGAAATTGTTATGTAAATGGGTGCATCAATTGAAACTCCCCGATGGTTCTTCATCAAACTTGAAGAGATGTTGTAAGATAGCTCAGCTGAAATTCCAAGGCATGAAGCCCCATGACTGTCACGTATTTATGCAAAAGTTGTTGCCTTCTGCATTTCGTAAACTTCTTCCGGATGATAGAAACAAAGTACTTTGTGATCTTTCAAATTTTTTTAAAGACTTGTGCTCAACTACACTACTCGAATCAAATTTGAGGCAAATGTAAAAAAACATAGCTGGGATCATTTGTACTTTAGAGAATAAATTCTTTCCAGCCATGTTTGATCCAATGGAGCATCTTCCCGTTCATTTACCTGATGAGTGCAGACTCGCTGGCCCTGTCTCAACACGGTGGATGTATAATATTGAAAGGCTACAACGCAAAATGAAACAGAAAGTGGGGAACAACGCACGAGTTGAAGGTTCCATTGCAGAAAAGTATGTACATGAAGAGTTGACACATTTATGTTCCATGTACTTCGAGTCTGGAGTTGAGACAGCACACAACCTGCTAGGTCGTAATGTGGTGGATGATCACTCAAGGGATCCTAATAAACTAGAGGCATTCACATATCCAGTAGAGCTTTTGGGAGCATGTGTCGGTTACAATTTAGATGAAAATTCCTTAAATGTTGCAGCACAGTACATTCTCACTAACATGCATGAACTGGAACCTTATATCACGTAAGCATTCAAGTATTTTCTTTCATTTTTAACACATTTAAATATTCTGCACTAACATGAAATGATCACTTTTTCAGTATGTTCGAAGAAGAGGTCTGCAATCATAGTTCACATATATTGAGTGATACTGAGATGGATACAATGTTAAAGGCTCATTTAGATACATGGTTGCAAAACAAGGTATTTTATTATAGACAACAACTTGAGTAATTTTTAAATTTGTTCATATAAACGTGTTTGACGAAACTATTCCATTTCAGGTACAACATCACTATGAACGATTTCAATATTTGTTGCAGTTGTTATGGTGATAGTGGAAGCAATTACTATGGGACTTTGCAAGAGATTCTCAAAATAACATACGGTGGTGGAAATCAAGTGATTTTATTTAAATGTCATTGGTATGATCATGTTAGGGGAGTAAAGAAAGACAAGAACGGAGTGCTCCTAATTGATCTTAATTCAAAACTAAAAAGGGATGATGTTTACTTTCTAGCAAGTCAAGCCACTCAAGTGTACTATGCTCCTAGTGTGAAGAATCCCGACAGTAATATTCACACAATCATCACATGTAGACCTCAATTGTTGAGTGGAAGAACAAAAGATGTTGATGCGGAACCTCTTCAAGAAGAAGTCTCAAATGCCATTGCATTAGATTTTCCCTCGAGGTCATTATTCGTTGACTTTTCGCAATACGAAATGGAAGAAGATCCAGAAGAAGAACAAGTGCAACAAAATGAAGTGGAAAGTGAAGAAGATGAAGAAAATGCAAGGGAAAGTGAAAAAGAAGAAGATGGTTATGATAGCATTGAAGTAGAAGATGAGTAAGAAATGTATTTAATCATTCTAGGCCAATTTCCAATTTTAAATGAATCAAATGGATTTTCGGCTCACTAACTCTATTTCGAACTAACTTTTTTCACGATTCAAACTTTTTAACCGATTTAAAGGCTATGAAATCTTACAAATGTATAATGTAATGTGTTGGTGCAGAAAAATTGGATTGCAATATCATTCTAGGCGTATTTCTAATTTTAAATGAATTAAATGGATTTTCGGCTCAGTGACTCTATTTCAAACTAACTTTTTTCACGATTCAAACTTTTTAACCGATTTAAAGGCTAGGAAATCTTACAAATGTATAATGTGATGTGTTGGTGCAGAAAAATTGGATTGCAATATCATTCTAGGCGTATTTCTAATTTTAAATGAATTAAATGGATTTTTCGGCTCACTAACTCTATTTCAAACTAACTTTTTTCACGATTCAAACTTTTTAACTGAATTAAAGGCTAGTAAATCTTAAAAATGTATAATGTGATGTGTTGGTAAAGAAAAATTGGATTGCAATATCATTCTAGGCGTATTTCTAATTTTAAATGAATTAAAGGGATTTTCGGCTCACTAACTCTATTTCAGACTAACTTTTTTCACGATTCAAACTTTTTAACCGATTTAAAGGCTAGGAAATCTTACAAATGTATAATTTGATGTGTTGGTGTAGAAAAATTGTAATGTAATATCAATCTAGGCGTATTTATAATTTTATATGAATTAAATGGATTTTCGGATCACTAACTCAATTTCGAACTAATGATTGTTTTTGTTTGTCGAGATATTTCTTTTGTCATTTATTTGATTGCATTCTGTAATTTATCTTAAAATGGTTAGTTTAGTGTTACAGAAATTGATGATAATAAAGAGCATGAGAAAAAAACTGCAGGCTGCAATGTTTTTTTTGGGTAAGTTGCGACGGATCTTGAATTTCGTCGTAATTCTGGGTAACTTACGACAGATGTTCTTCATATGTTACGATGGATCTTGAATTTCATCGTAATTCTGGGTAACTTACGACGAAAGTTCTTTGTTTTTCCAGTCGTAAGTTTCTTTAGAGTTCTTTAGAGTTCTTACTTATTTATTCTTATAAGATATAGATCGATCATAGATATCATTTTAGATTGTTTTTAAAACAATGAAAATATACTATATAACTAGTTAAAAATCGACAACGACATTAACAAGAATTATCAAGAAAAGTCTTAAGTCGAAATTCATTACAAATAATATCATATAAATTACTTTACATCGTGTATCGTTAACAGTCTATTAAGCAAACAAGATCAATTGTGTTATTATTTTAATTTACATATTTTAGTTAGTATCAATTAACAAATCACAACAACAATGGTAAGTATTGTATGCTCATATATATCAGTGGAACACCGAGGACCAAATATCAAAATTCGTTACATGTAGTGCTATGTGAATGACAATACCCCCATCGTTGAGATTCTTAGCATTCAAGATTTGTGTTATTATTTTAATTACATATCATCTAACATCACATAATAACAATATTAACCATTGTATGTTTTTTTTTATTGTCGTTCTATGTAATATCCCGTAATTTTTAGGATAATAATAATAAAAGAAAAAAGAAAAAAAAGGCTTAAAATTTGATAAAGAATAGGATTTAATGATTAAATTAGACTAATGTGCCTAAAATTTGGATCAGATTTGAACACGGGTAAGTAGTAGGTTTGGAATTAGGGTTCCGAGTCTTTATATAAACATCATATTCTCTTTCTTCGTTTCTATTGTCAAAATTCGTAGGTCTCTTCCATACAAAAATCAGCGTAAAATTCGTAGATAATTCATCGTAAGTCGGAATTCGTTGATTCTCGACTTTTCAGAAAGATCTTTGAATTTTCTCCAACTTTTGTTTCACAGTGTGTTTCCAGATTATGCTCTGAATTGTTCTTAAAATCACTAAACACCAACAGATCTTGTTTTTCAGTTTCTGTTCAAATTCAGCGGGCGTTTTATTCAATTCCCGATTCGTTATAAGTCCGATTTTTATGAGTCATATCTTTTCAGAAAGGTATTTTCATTCTCTACGAGTTTCGTCTTTTGAGTTTTCCAAGAAAACGTCATTTAGAGGGTCAAAAAGGAGTAAATACAGTTCTGGTCATAAATGGGTACGTGCTCTAGGATGATTTGATTCTTGATTTTTCGCGTTGAGGTAAGTTTCTGATTGATTTTTCTAGTATTTTTTGAAACCATATGTGTTGTGTGTGTATTTTGATTATATAAACTTGGGCTTAGTGATGATATAATTTGAACATTATATGTGTTATTGTATCTATGTGGTGTCTATACGATAATTTTGGGATTCTGATTTGTGCCATGTTTTGTGAAAATATCGAATAAGAATAAGGACCGAGTCACCGGGTTATAGTGATAGTTTTCTGAAAATTTAGGACCGTTATCACCGGGTTGTAGTGGTCGTGGCATTAATTTTGGGTTTCGAGTTATTATTGTTATATGGTATCGTATCTATCGAATAAGAATAAGAATATGTGTATTAAAGTTATGTGTTTCGTATATCGTATCGTATCGAATAACGTATTATCTTGTATGTATACATGTTATTTACCCGACTAGTTGGATCGATTGGTTTCTTGCTGGGCTGTATGGCTCATTCCTTACAATTTCAGGTTCGGTGTAAGATCGAATTGGATAGCATTGGAGTTCAAGAATCTTAGGTTCAGAATAGATTGGCTTTGGATTGTCATCGTTAGCTGCGCTTTTGTAATAGTTATCTTTGTAATAGATTTTTTGTTAATAAACTGAGTTTTATTTCATTTTTGGTTTAGATTTAATAGTCCAAAAAAGTCGGGCTGTTACAGTTGGTATCAAGAGCAGGCTATCCTTCGGAGTGTGTTAGGTATGGGACTAATACATTCTCTAGGGTGCGATCTTGTGGACTATAGTTTAAGTGTGACTTGTAGGAGATTAGTGGGTAGACGTGTCATGTGATAGGATTGTTGTGAATTTGGGGACCAAATTATTTTTAAGGAGGGTAGTATGTAATATCCCGTAATTTTTAGGATAATAATAATAAAAGAAAAAAAAAGGCTTAAAATTTGATAAAGAATAGGATTTAATGATTAAATTAGACTAATGGGCCTAAAATTTGGATCAGATTTGAACACATGTAAGTAGTAGGTTTGGAATTAGGGTTCCGAGTCTTTATATAAACATCATATTCTCTTTCTTCGTTTCTATTGTCAAAATTCGTAGGTCTCTTCCATACAAAAATCAGTTGTCTTGTAAAATTCGTAGATAATTCATCGTAAGTCGGAATTCGTTGATTCTGGACTTTTCAGAAAGATCTTTGAATTTTCTCCAACTTTTGTGTCACAGTGTTTTTCCATATTATGCTCTGAATTGTTCTTAAAATCACTAAACACCAACAGATCTTGTTTTTCAGTTTCTGTTCAAATAAATTCAGCGGACGTTTTATTCAATTCCCGATTCGTTATAAGTCCGATTTTTATGAGTCATATCGTTTCAGAAAGGTATTTTCATTCTCTACGAGTTTCGTCTTTTGAGTTTTTCAAGAAAACGTCATTTAGAGGGTCAAAAATGAGTAAATACAGTTCTGGTCAGAAATGGGTACGTGCTCTAGGATGATTTGATTCTTGATTTTTCGCGTTGAGGTAAGTTTCTGATTGATTTTTCTAGTATTTTTTGAAACCATATGTGTTGTGTGTGTATTTTGATTATATAAACTTGGGCTTAGTGATGATATAATTTGAACATTATATGTGTTATTGTATCTATGTGGTGTCTATACGATAATTTTGGGATTCTGATTTGTGCCATGGTTTGTGAAAATATCGAATAAGAATAAGGACCGAGTCACCGGGTTATAGTGATAGTTTTCTGAAAATTTAGGACCGTTATCACCGGGTTGTAGTGGTCGTGGCATTAATTTTGGGTTTCGAGTTATTATTGTGATATGGTATCGTATCTATCGAATAAGAATAAGAATATTTGTATTAAAGTTATGTGTTTCGTATATCGTATCGTATCGAATAACGTATTATCTTGTATGTATACATGTTATTTGTCCGACTAGTTAGATCGATTGGTTTCTTGCTGGGCTGTATGGCTCATTCCTTACAATTTTAGGTTCGGTGTAAGATCGAATTGGATAGCATTGGAGTTCAAGAATCTTAGGTTCAGAATAGATTGGCTTTGGATTGTCATCGTTAGCTGCGCTTTTGTAATAGTTATCTTTGTAATAGATTTTTTGTTAATAAAATGAGTTTTATTTCATTTTTGGTTTAGATTTAATAGTCCGAAAAAGTCGAGCTGTTACATTCTACTTACAATTTAAACTATAAACACAATTACAACTTAAATCTATTACATAAAATTTTAAATTAATTTCTAAATTACATATGTTGGTGAAGTATATACAAAATATAAGAAATATTATATACAAGCTTATGAATGATTTTTTAAATTTTAGTAAATTGTATAATTATAAATAATTAGAAAAATAAATTATTAAGCCATTGTCTAAATAATCAGGAAAGCTACACAAGGAATATTTGTCGCAGGTGGTTTGTAAGTCTTCGTTGTACTCAGGAGACCCTGGTTCGAGTCCTAGTAACGTTTTTTTAATTAAAACATTAATATACGACGGAAATCGTCGTCGTAATTCTGGGTAACTTATGACAGATCTTGATTTTCGTCTTAATTCTGGGTAACTTATGACGGATGTTCTTCATATGTTACGACGGAACTTGATTTTTGTCTTAATTCTGGGTAACTTACGACGGATGTTCTTCATATGTTACGACGGATCTTGAATTTCGTCGTAATTCTGGGTAACTTACGACGAAAGTTCTTTGTTTTTTCCGTCGTAAGTTTCTTTAGGGTTCTTTAGAGTTCTTACTTATTTATTCTTATAAGATATAGATAGATCATAGATATCAATTTAGATTGTTTTTAATACAATGAAAATATACTATATAACTAGTTAAAAATCGACAACGACATTAACAAGAAATTATCAAGAAAAGTCTTAAGTCGAAATTCGTTACAAATAATATCATATAAATTACTTTACATCGTGTATCATTAACAGTCTATTAAGCAAACAAGATCAATTGTGTTATTATTTTAATTTACATATTTTAGTTAGTATCAATTAACAAATCACAACAACAATGGTAAGTATTGTATGCTCATATATATCAGTGGAACACCGAGGACCAAATATCAAAATTCGTTACATGTAGTGCTATGTGAATGACAATACCCCATCGTTGAGATTCTTAGCATTCAAGATTTGTGTTATTATTTTAATTACATATCATCTAACATCACATAATAACAATATTAACCATTGTATGTTTGTTTTTATTGTGGTTCTACTTACAATTTAAACTATAAACACAATTCCAACTTAAATATATTACATAAAATTTTAAATTAATTTCTAAATTACATATGTTGGTGAAGTATATACAAAATATAAGAAATATTATATACAAGCTTATGAATGATTTTTTAAATTTTAGTAAATTGTATAATTATAAATAATTAGAAAAATAAACTATTAAGCTATTGTCTAAATAATGAGGAAAGCTACACAAGGAATATTTGTCGCGGGTAGTTTGTAAGTCTTCGTTGTACTCAAGAGACCCTGGTTCGAGTCCTAGTAACGTTTTTTTAAATAAAATATTAATATACGACGAAAACCGTCGTAAGGTTTGGCTGTTAAAATTTGGGGAAAAATTGAAATAACAGCCCAATCTTTGTTTTGTGCTTCGATCTAGTTGTTATTTTTTTAACTATTGATAACGTGCAAGTCTATATGTATACACCGTCCTATTAATAATTAACTTCAAGTATTTACATGTAATCAGCTTGTAATTGATCTATATGTTTATGGGTATGCGTATTTATCAGTGATTATCAGTGGATGATTATTTATTCACTGGGTTAATGATTATTGAAGTTTTTTTATAGCAATATTGGATGTTTTTTCTTTTATAGCTATATGTTAATGTTTTTTCTTTGGGATGCCTAAGTTTCATCCCTGTAAAAAAGTATAGGAAAACCATACAATTTAGTTTCGAAACCCTATTTTCTCAAATCTCTATATTCTTAATATGAGATCTTTACTTTTGATAATCTGTAATTCTTTAAAAATCCTAATTTTATATATATATGCACCTCTTGCTATTTTGTATTTCAGGTATTAAACTAGCCAGTTAGTTGTCTGTTCCTAGATGTATGCATCTCCGAAATGTTAAATATATCAACGTTTTGTACAGAATAGTTTAATTTGTATGTATTCCTCCCAACATAATTGATTTTTTTGCCATATAGGTTGTAGTTTGTTGGGAAATATTATTAACATATATCAATATTATGCATTACTCGCCCTTATTTTTCTGTCGCGTGTTAATGTTGGTCAATCTGAGCTTCTGTTAGTGTCACTATTATGTTGTCTTTTGGGGTAATTCTGTTTTGAATTTGGGCATTTCTAGTAATCGATTACTTCTTTTTTCAAAATTTACCTGTAATTTGGTCACTTTAGGATTGCATATCTACATGAACTAATTCTGCCTGTTCTAATACTTTTTTAACCATAATTACTGTTACCTGCTTATTCCAATTATAATGTTTTTTTTTCTCTCAATATTATTCTATCACCATGTTAGTTTCTCGTGTTTGTGTTAAGAACAAATGTATTCTTTCCCTAGTACAATTTTCGAGAAAGCTTACTTTTATACTCTGGTTTTTAAGTCTCTAATTCCTTAGTTACTATTTATGAAACCCTTGTTTTTTCAAAGTTTAAATTCTCTTGAAGCTATGTTTTTCATGAAATTCCTATAGGTTATTTTAGAAACTTTTATTTGGTACTGATGAAATTACTGAATCATTACATTGATATTGTATACTGAACTCGTAAGTCGTAACCCCTTATATTCATGACTTTTAGTATAGTTTTTCATGAAATTCCTATTTTTACGAAATCCATATTTTGTCATTGCATTCAATTTTAGACATGTGTAGTTACAGACTTTTCTTTAGATCAGCACTTCAGCTGCAATGACTAATAAACAAAAAGTAGAACATTTACCAGTGAAAAAGATAGGTGAAAAGACTAAATAACTAGAAATTAGCTGTGTATTATTACGATACATACCAGGGTTTGCTGCTCCTCAGGTGATAAGATCTTCTCCTTCTTATTTGCTTGGAACTTTCTGGACATGATGTTGAACTTTGTATTAAGGAAAACAGCACAGACAATTGCAGACTTACACTGCAAGCAGCAAATCATCTGAAACAACAAGATTGACTATAATATACAAATGATATTCATAATAGAATCCAGTCTTAAAGAAAATATGTACTTCAAAGATATACAATAAACTATAAATAGAAAAAAGAATCACACAAAACACGAATACTGTTCACCCTGGTTTGCAGGCTAAGTTCGCTTGTATTATATGAATATATAGAATCCATGAACGTGAGTCAATAAACAGTAAAATGCCTATTTAAGAACAAATAAGCGAATCATTACTATGTGCAAATGAAACAAAGATGAATCAGTCAGATTAACAAAATTTAGCATAGACTTCTATTTATGATGTTAATGTTATAATATTATAGATTATGGCAAATGAAATGAAACAAAAAGATAGTTTCGAGCAAGGAAGAGATAGATGTCGCCAACAGTGAAGAGAATAAGTAATATTTTCATTCCACATTAAATTATCATTTCATTTGCTTGGCTGAAAAAAAAAAACCAGTAAAAAAGACACATATCAGTTTAGATTTATGACTTGGTTTACACTTGGCATCTCATTAATATCTCTGACAACATTTCAGGATAGATTGTCCAATGGCGTTGCGAATTTTACTGGCGATTATGCGCATGTTTTGGCCAGATGGTTGTGTTGGTGCCTTGGAAATTGATAGGAAATCCCCTCGATTCTGGAATAAGTGTATAAATGAGTTCTTGGTATGCCGTACATCTTTGATATATATAAATATATTAGATGATGTTTGTTTTATGGTCTTTTTAATTTGTCTTATGTCTGCCACTTGTTCTTTTTTCCGGAGCTACTACACTTTGATCCGAGATTTGCCACTGAAGCTGAGGCAAGGGCTTCCATACTTGCGCACATGCGTGATAACTTGCGCCGTATACTTGCCGATGACAGGGAAAGGGCTGATGTGAAGATTGCAGGAGCTAGCGGGACTACTTATGCAAATCACAGGCCCCTATATATAAAACCCGGTGTTTGGTCCAGATTAGCTCAGTATTGGGTAAGCGAGGAATTTAAGAAGAAGTCTGCCGCTGGAAAGAAGGCCCGACAAGCTGCGAAAGTGCCTCATACATCTGGTGGGCCTTCATTTGATCGTCGTCATCGAGTATGCTATTTTAACACAATACTTGACAGGCTCTTTGATACATTTCTATGTATACATCATTTTGTTAATTTTGAAAATATGGTGTATCTGGCTAAATTTAGAGATTGCAATGCATCCTACTTTTAGGATCTAAATGATATTGTAGCATGAAACTGAACTTCATATTGTCTACTTTTATTGTATATTGAAAATTTGATTTGAGTTTGTTTATGCAATTCTTGAACAGGATTATATGGAGGCGCACGATGGCAAATTGGATGAACTTGTTGTCTATAAGGAGTGTCACACGTTGAAAGACGAGGAGAGGAAGGGTGAGTGGATTACCGAGGACGCCCAAAAGATCATTGGAAGTGTTCATATTATACCTATACTTTACTCGAGGTATTATTATTATTTAATCACCAGTCTTACTTGAGTCTTGACTTTTACATGAGATTCTTCTCTTCTTTAAGCGGCTACCCAGCTATGATTTGTTTGCCCTCTACCTTTCTTTTAATAATTTAGTGCAGAAATTTAAATATGCAAGAGTATATAATTTTAACTATATTTAAATATGCAACCTAGTTATCCAGGAACTTCTTTTTTGCGGTCTAATATAAATTTAGGAAGAAGAAATGAATCACTAGCTTTGTTTTCATCACTTCTACTTGGAGGTCACAAAATATTGAAATGCACTAAAATTGTAATAACAGGGTCATGCCCTAAATTGTACCAGGCTTGATCAGCTGGCTGGTCTGTTTTAAGACATGCATATTTTAAGAAAGAATTATGCATTTATTTTAATAAAAAAAACTTATAGGTCTTAGGGGTCATTTGTTTTCTCCTTAATATGACTTAATGGACAGAATCTTATCGCTTAAGACATTAAAACTGTTTGGCTGGTTTTTTGTGGCTTTTTAATGATTAAAAACTTCTTAATAGCTCAGATTCAAAATGCTAGCCTAACGATTAAGAAAAGCATTTACCCGTAGGCTTTGCCTTTACCTTGTTATCATTGGCAGATTTTTTATATTTATTTTCTTATTTCATTTATCTACTTGTCAATTTTATTGTTTTAATTTTACAATACGTTATTTTTCTAATTTCTTATCTTAACGCTTGATAAAAAAAAGTAAGTTTGAACTTTAATTTTGTATTAAAATGATTTGGAATAATACAACTATATATGAAAGTAATAATTTTTAATAGTGTACAATTAAATAACGATTAAAATTGAAAAATTGTAATCTAGGTTTTTACACTGCATAATTAAATTATGACTAATTTCTATTTTCTAATACATTTTTTTTGTTTTCTTGTATGTGCTAGATGTGTTTTTTTTTTAAATAAATGTGATATATGTGTTTAAAAAGGTTATAATATACATATCCTCTCAAAAAATAATATAATATACAAATTGTTATATTTTTATATATAATATTATAATATTATATTAATAAAACACCCCTATAGTCGTAATGTATTAAATAATTATATGTATTTACATGAACGATATTAAAAAAATTATATCATTCAGATATTAAGAAAATTATGTTCCAAACAATCTTATTTATTCAACATTAGATTATTCAGAAATCTTAGTTATTCGGAGTTTCAATCATTCAGATAAGTTTTATTCAGATTTGTCAAATGACCCGTTAGTGTAGCTATACATTATTAAGAAAGTAATTTCAAAAATGCATCTGAATTATATTACATGCAGTGTGTATTATTTTCCCGATTTTCAGCATTTCTCAATAGTTTTCAATTTTTCAATGACTTTACAATTTGCAATATAGCCATGGATATCCCAGCCTTTACAATTTGTGTAGGTGTTTGCAGATTATCTTTCGACCTAAAGACTAACTTTATATTCATTTAGTCTAGTCATAATTTGTAAATACATTCATACATTCAACCTTTACCAGAATTCCTTAATCTGATATATTTACAAATTACATTTCTATATCATTTATCTATATAATGTTAATTGTGTTTCAGGAGCGGTACATTAGAATTTTTTAAAGAAAGGCCTTGATCCCATGAAAAACCAGATCCAGTGTTAGATAGAGGCGGTAGGAGGTGTTCGAAAGAACATGATTATTGGACATCTGCAGCTTCGTGTCTCTGATATTTATGGTATAATTCGATCTGTTATATTACTTGAAATGTTTCACATGCCCTAATTCTCCCATGTCTTTTGTCTTTTGTTCATAGTAATAAGAAATCTATGTTATATATATTGTCACAGAGTCTGATGGACGTCCCCCGCGGCCTCGAAAAGGAGAAGGAAGCTCCGGCAGATCTGAATTGGCTCGCTTACAGGATGACATGTTCATGCGAGTCGTGGATGAGACCCTAGCTCTGGCCCGAGCCAATCCGGAGGAGTACATGTTAACACCGGAGCAGATCCGTGTCTTAGCACGAGATGTGGTGGAAGGAGACTCCTCGCTACCTGCAGACCATCCTATTACTAGAGAGGCGTGACATGCCATTATCCAAGTCGCGGTCGATGTGATAAACAATATATACAAGACAGATGGACCAGGAGCAGCTAAGGTAAAACCTAGTTATCCAGGAACTTGTGTTTAAAGTTTTAAAGAGATTACACCTTGCAAAATAACACCGTTTTTTAAAATTCGACGGAAGTCCTTAAATTGGTATGAAATAAAAAGTTGAGACCATCAATCTGTCAATTTTAAAATTCAGCCATCAAACTGCTAAAATATTATATTATATGCCATTAAAATGCAATTTACTCCTTAAATGTAGCTACTTGATTTACCTCAATGTTTAAAAGTTTTAGTATTCAAATCTTCTGTTGACCAAAATCTGTTGAGGCTGCTAGAATAGTCCTGTGAATTTCAGAGTTAATTTTCAAGTTTTAGGCTCGTGGTGGTGTCAAGGTATTATATATAACTTAAAAAAAATTCAATGTTACAGCTTTCGTTATGAATTAAAAATGTTGGGCTTCACCGTCAAAGACTGCAGACTATTAAGGGTTTAAAGAAGCTCGTCTGACAATTAATTAACTGTTTAACAGTTGAAGGAGTTAAATGTTTATAGCTCATTAACGCATGTTCATATACATATTATTCTGGGATCTTAATTGTTATTAAAAAATGTCGGATGTAATTGTTATATCTCTAGGTTTTGCTTGGCATGTGAAGTAAAAGTTGATTGGTATATATGATGGCTTTGAATAATTTTCTACAACTCCCAAAGTTGGAATGAGTGATTACTATTCAAACATACTTGTATAGATTTATATAAGTTGGTAGAAAACTGGGAATTTATTTGTTAAAACTAATTCAAACCTATTTATATCCGCTCATACGATGACACATATATATGTAAACATAGTGGCAGTTACATTTTTGCTACCACGTTTATTGGAGAAAAAAATATGATACTGATCATATTGTTTAGATTTGTCTTTCCGATATTTATAGCTAATTTTCTATGTTTATATTGTAGGGGGAGGCTCCAACAGCTGAAAATGATGATTTTGATGATGGTTTGGGCAATGGTGAGAGTACCGACTCCGATGATGATCGTGATATGAGTGCTCCGTCTTATGATGTTGTCTCGCACGCAGGTCCTGTTATTAGGGGCTGATATTAGTGGAAGTTACTTTTGAATGTTTGTATGACGATCTAAGTTTCTGTAAGATGGTTTAACATTTGGTTTGAACAACTATGAATTTGTGACTTAATTTATGTAAATTATGGAGTATTTTGATTATGTAGTTTTCTATATTTTATTATGTTTAGTAATGTGGTTGCTTGCATATTGAGATTAGAGTGTTGGCTTGCGCTACACATGATTGGGCAACGCAGGTTTAGGATTTTATTTTGGAAGCCGAAAATGGCTGGGAATTCAAAAATCAGCAAATCCTCCTTTTTTTTCTCAAATAATCAACTTACGACGAATGTTCATCCTTTATATTCCGTCATAATGTAGCATTTTATCATTTTTTTAAATACATTTTTTAAATTTGGTTTTTGCAAGCAGGTGGGTCCCGGTGACTATCTTGTGACGAAAATTTCGTCGTAAATAATAAACATACGACGTATAATACCGTCACAAGTTGGATGAGGTTTTCTTGTTAGCGGGTCCCACATTCTAATTTACGACGTACTTTCTGTCGCAAGAACAAATCAAACGACGAAACGTTCCGTCGTAAATTACATTAATTTTTTATTACAGATCGTGGGCCCCGCGCTCAAACTTACGACGAAATTTCACTTTGTGACGAAATCTGAACTTTCTACTTGAGCAAAAGCGATGAAACAAATTCATCGTAAATGGTGGCATTTACGACGAATTCAATGCAAAAATTCTGTCGTAATTACCCTAATTTGTTGTAGTGTCACAAGGATAAAGAACAAACCAAAATATGAGTAAAAAAATCACTAAATGGAATACTAAATTTTGAAATTAACAAGGCACAATATAAGAATGAGTCTGTCTCAATTGACAAAAGGTCTGTCTCTTTGTTAAATGGAACTGTCTCAATATGTTATATATAAAACAAAAACTGAATAGAAATATTCTGCAGAATTATAAATAACACCAAGACTTTTCACTTGGTTCGGCCCCTATCAATATCTATGGCATACGTCCAAGTCACTATGCCAACTAGCACAAAGAATATATTATTAACAATAATAATACACTTACAGTTTATCCGGATTACAAAAATAAGAACCTCTTGGAAGAACCCTTCCCTTGACACAACTGTCCACTAGCTGCAGAAACCCTAGCTTGCTAGTACCTTGGTTGAATTTTGTAATCCTATCTATTTGCCACAACCCGACACAAGTATAGATAAAGAAAATTAATACAACTCAATAATAATGAATCTTCTAAAACAAAACTGATTTGATCTTGATTGTTTTTTAGAAGAATAGAATCTGATTGCTCGAAGTTGTATGTTATCATCAATCTGAATGAATATATATTCTTCCTGAAAATAGCTGTTATGAAATTTGAATTGAAACGGCTATAAAACAGAAGATAAGGATTAGAATCTGTTAGAAAGATTGAGCATTTTATATAAACAGATTTGAATAAGTCTTAACCGATTTAATAGCAATTAGGATAATCATCAATAACAACATCATATTTGAACAAGTCAAATCTCCCGAAATCAAGTAAGATCAAATCAATTAGTTTAAGACATCCATTTTTCTGATTAAGTTATATCAATCACTTGAATAAACTTTCAGACAATCATCATCATTAAAATCCGGGTATTAACAAATTTTTCAACAAAGAGAAAGAAATACCTATTAAAATTGAAAATAATATCGAGAAGAAAACACTAAAGAAGGAGCTCATGATCAACCAAAATACTGGGGAATAACTTCTTTACTTTCTAATTAAATTGTATTCCAACATTTGTATATTATAACATATGATTAATTTATAATGTATGTAGTAAGATCGTAATATTAAATAATTAATTTTAAAAATAAATTAATGAACTTATACATTTTAATTTAGCAAATACATCACTAACTTATCGATAAATTAATCAAAACATCTGTATATATTTATTTATTTATCACTTACAAGACAATTATTAACTTTAAAATAAAATATTTTGTTTTCAAAAATACCCCAACCGGGCACTTACATTGCTAGCCTCTTCGTAGATCAACTCCGATTAAAAGTCTTTTAATGTTTTCATTTCTCAAAATATTTAGAGCTACTATATGGGTACTAAAAAAGATTCTAAAATTGTTCCCAAAAGACAAATGACAACTTTTTATTAGTGGTATTCATATTAATACACGCAGGATCATTGATGAGAAATTAACCAATAACAACATGACAACTCATTTTTTTGGAACTCTTATGGGAAAAAAAATCGAATTACTCAGATATTTAGAGTTTATATTTATAAGTAAACCGCGATAACACTTCCAATGCAATATCATTTCTATATCTGTTGCATAAATATTTTTGGGGGTGTACTCCATCAAGATGCTTGATATGCTCCGCAACATGGTAAAAGTGGTTACAAGCACAATCATTATGAATGTGCATGTTACATCAATGATCTTTCACTCAGGTTTACACCTATATTTGCCCCACCTATGGTGACACCAGAGGTATTAGGTCTCCTAATACATGAAGGTACACACCTTTAACATTAATGTTTTGCCCTTGTTGCTCATTAGGTGCATCTTCATGTTGAGAAGGATAACTAAGAAGAGATGTTGTATAATTAGTTTCATGACAATGGTGGTGCTTAGTTTCATCACATTGGTCCTGCTGTGATCGTGACCATGGTGATGACCATGTTGTAACGGCCGACTTTTTGGATTATTAAATCTAAATACAAAACTAAAACACAATACAATTTATTAATCTAAAAGTCAATTACAAAAATAACTATTACATTAGCGCAGCTAACGATGATCCGAAAGCCAAACTACTCTGAAGCTAAGCTCATCGAAATCCAATGCTATCCAACTCGATCTTAACTCAAACCTGAAAATTGTAAGGAATGAGCTATACAGCCCAGCAAGAAACCAATCGATCCAACTAGTTGGGCAAATAACATGTATAGACATAGTACAATACAATATTCAATACGATACGATATACGAAACAAATAACTTTCAATACACATATTCTTATTCTTATTCGATAGATTCGATAGCACATAACAACAATAACTTGAAATCCACAATTTATGCCACGACCACTACAACCCGGTGATAACGGTCCTAAATTTTCAGAAAACTGTCACTATAACCCGGTGACTCGGTCCTTATTCTTATTCGATATTTTCACAAACCATGGCACAAATCAGACTCTCAAGACTATTATTGCTTACACATAACACATATCAAATAAACACATCACTTCAAAATAAAATCCCACTTAGCCCAAGTTGTATAAGCAAATATATACATATAACACATAATTTCGAAAACACTAGAAAAATCAATCGGAAACTTACCTCGACATCTAAAATCTTGAACGACTCCATGTTCCACCTCTGACCAGAACAGTGTTTACTCTTTTTGACTCTCTAAACGACGTTTTCATGAAAAACTCAAAGGACGAAAGTTGTTGAGAACGAAAAGAACTTTCTGAAAAGATATGACTCATCAAAATCGGACTTATAACGAATCGGGAATTGAATAAAACGTCCGCTGAATTTGAACAGAAACTGAAAAACGAGTTCTGTTTGTGTTTTATGATTTTAAGAACAGTTCAGAGCATAATCTGGAAAAATACTGTGAAACAAAAGTTGTAGAAAATTGAAAAATCTTTCTGAAAAGTCCTGAATCATCAAATTCTGACTTACGATGAATTTATTACAAAATATACAAGACAGCTGAATTCTATATATAAAAAACCTACGAATTTTGACAATAAAAATGAAGAAAGAAAATATGATGTTTATATAAAGACTCGGAACCCTAATTCCAAACCTACTACTTACCAGTGTTCAAATCTGATCCAAAATTTAGACCCATTAGTCTAATTTAATCATTAAATCGTATTCTTTATCAAATTTTAAGCCTTTTTTTTCTTTTTTCTTTTATTATTATTATCCTAAAAATTACGGGATATTACAGATGTCCATGATCATGCCCCAGCAAAAGAGCCATGAAAATATTAACGATTAATCCAGAAATTGAGACAAGGAACATAACAAAGCCTTTAATCTCTTATGTGTCATGAATAAGCCTTGAAATAGTTTGGTAGACAATTAGGAAGCAAGTATCCAGCTCATTTGTATTGAGGCTTAAAGCTCCTGGTACCTTAATAAGCAAAAAAAAACATATGAATGCTTGTGAGTAGGCGTCCATCCTACTGCTGCCCACAGTGAGAATAATGAAATTCCAAAAGTCACAACATCTGACAGATGAGTTGCATCAGTTAATATAGCAAGACTATTGGCTTTAAGACCAGCTGTAACTTCGACGGTCATAAGGATGAGTACGAGAGCAAGAATAAGCCTCTTCCTTGCATTCAGACGTGCGTTATCATCTTTCAAACTGGTTTGTTCATCAAAAAGTTTGCATATACAAACCTTCTTCACAATTGCGGTTCGTTCATCTTGAACATCTTGAAGATCTTCATGTAGTTCCATGATGTGTCCTTTAGCGTTGTGTATTCATCTGAAAAAATATGCACCAGTAATGTCACTACTAGAAAAGCGCACATTTCATGTGGAAATCATGTTCTAATTAAATTTGTTTAAAAGCATATTAAATTTGCATGTAACCATATACCAGGAGAGAAATTGTGCTTTAATATATAATATAAATTGGAAAAAGAATGATAATTGCAAATTGTTTAAATAAATCGGACACAGGAGTCTGGTATACTTACCATAAAACTATTAAGAGAAAATGCCCAAAATACCTACCAAAACGGGGTGTATTGCCCAAAATACCCATCAGCGGAACAGTGCGCCCAAACTACCCGCTGAATACGCATGTGAGACATGCGTAGACTACTTTTACAAAGGATGCGCATGTGAGACATGCGTATTCTTTGTTTTTTCAAAAAGTGAATACGCATGTCTGACATGCGCATCCCGTAAAACATTTACAAAGAATACGCATGTCAGAGATGCGCATTCTTTATAAAAGTAGTCTACGCATGTCTGTAATGCGTATTTCGTGGGTAAAAAGGGCGGAACAGTGCGCTGGTGGGTATTTTGGGCAAAAAAACTGATTTGGTGGGTATTTTGGGAGCTCGCCCAACTATTAAATCATTATATATAATAAGCCGCCAAAAAAATTAGATATTTTTAAAAATAAACGATCAAGATTATATCATATAGAAATTAAAATTATTATTTAAAAGGGATATAAGTTAAAAGTAGAACTATTAGCATTACAATTGGATTTTAAGTAATTACAACTATTATATATCAAAATAAAAGATCGTTAGATTTTAAAATAAATAGATGAGAATCGTTAGATCGAATATGAAAAAGTGTATTTGGTTGTTAGTTGAATTATATTAAAAATACTAAAAAATATATCTTGATAATTTAAACCAAATACATTAAAATTTCTTAAAACGAATAGAATTCTCAAAGTAAAAATTTGTCACTTTCTTCGATTTTAGTTTTGGTGTAGTTTTAATTATAAAAAAATTGTTAAACCATCATTAAATTAAATATTATTTTGTTAGATGTTAAAATGGATATATAAAAATCGTCGATGTAATATTAAAAATTATATTTGGTTGTTCGTAAAACTATATTCAAATACTAAAAAGAGTATTTTGATGGTAAGTTCAATAAGAATTATTAATGTAAAAATCCGTCAATTTTTTTTCTCTTTAGTTTCAAAGTATTTTCAATTGGGAAAAAAAATTTGAATCGTCACTAAATTAAATATTATTTTGTGAGTTTCGTGTGTGTCGTAAAACAGTCAAATCTGATTTTTAGAAATCAAGATAGAGTGCAAATAGTTAATTGAGCGTATAAAATCAAATAAATAAAGTCCAACAATTAATAACACAAAAAATAATAATAATATACAAATTAATATAATTATAGATATTAAAAGAAAGATGTGTGTTGCACACTATCTTATCCAAGACTTTGGTGGTCAAACTAATAACGATAGTTGATTTTGAAATATATTAATAAGAACCGTCAGATCTAATATTAGAAAGTGTTTTTGATTGTTATTAGAATTATATTCAAATACTAGAAAATGAATTTTAATAATATGAGTCAAAAATGAGTAGATTTTCTAAGTTGAATAGAATTGTCAATGTAAAAATTCATAACTTTATATTTTATTCGGGATCTGAGTAATTTTAGCATGAGTAATAATAACTAAATTATCATTAAATTAAAAATAATTTTGTTAACCGATATAATTATAAATTTTAAAAAACAATATAAGCTAGTAAATAACAGCAAAACAAATTAGCTTGTAACTCTGTAGAGCAAGAGCTTGTAAATCTATCTCTCTATATAGTCACAAGATTAGCATAATGAGATTTATTTGGGTAAGTATAAGCTAGGCATCACAATTACATGACCTGACATACAAATGTGACCCTTAACAACCTACTCGATCATGTAATAATAACGTTAATCAATCTTGATCTTTCACATACTTTTCAAACAACTACGATGTATTAGATGTATGGGTCCCTTAAAATGTTACTCTTCGGTATTCTCTCTTACCTTATTTTTCAGACCACCGAGTCCGGATATTAGATATTCCTGAAGTGTTCTAATGAATCAATAAAATTCTAAGATTTTCCTCATTTTCACATTCTTTCTATCAACAAAATATTTACTTTCTTCACTTTAAATACGTATTAGCCTATAACCCGTGCGATCTTAAAAAATACTAAACTAAAAAATTTAATGTTAACGGAAAATATTAAAATAAAAGTAAAAATTAATATGATAAATTATAAAATTAGAAACTTAAATATTAATTGGAACATAAAAAAATATAAAAAAATACAGATGGGGCTGAGAAAGATAAATGATGTATTATTAATATTATTTTATAATAAAATAATATTAATAATAAGGACAGATATAAAATCTAATATGTTTTAATTAAAAAAATTAATTGTCCGTGATATTTTTAGAAGTGTTTTAATTATATTAATTATATTTATTAAAAAAATACGTTGACATGTTAAAATAAGTAATTTTTTTTTAAGGACAAATAGAAAAACTAACATGTTTTAATTAAAAAAAAAAAGTAACTGCCCGTAATATTTTTAGATGTGTTTTAATTATATTAATTGCATTTGTTAAAAAAATACGTTCACTTGTTAAAATAGGTAAGTTTTTTTAAATAATTAAAAGTATTAAAATAGGTTTTAAAATATATATGGACTTGTTGTGGATTAAAAAACGTGCTTTGTGAATTTAATGTTAGGATTAATGAGCTTCGAGCTTTAATGGCTGCACTCGTGTTTCCGGACTAAATTGGTCCTCACAAGATGCCTACGTATCTCAAATTGTTATTGAGAATCAAGCCAAAGACGTAGTTCTGATTGTAGGATCAGGGACCTTATATAGGCGTCTGGAGCCTAGTATTTATGGTATGTTTAGGAGTCTTAGCGAATAAGTCTCTTTTTTGATATTGGATAAACATTGTATTGCTTGCAGGATAAGTCTTTTCCTTGTCGATAAAGGCTATGACTCATTAATTGCCTTTAATTGGGATTCTGGATCCTTCTTTGACCAATTTGCCATAATTTGAGCTCTTTTAATGAGCTGTATATTTTCCCTATTCATTAATTACGAAATTAATGAATAATTAGGGTGTCGGGCCTTAAATATCAGCCTTTTGTTTGACTAGTCAATTATATTTCTATAATTACTTTTCTGACATATCATTTGCCCCCTAACTTCTGGGAAAATATCCTTGGGGTTTTCGTAGAAGTTACAGCGCATTTTTCCCAAACTTTTCCATTTTTAGGGCATTTTTTGACCTCAAACTAGGTTATTTTTGACCAGGAATTCGACCTGGAATTAGTGAAAATTCGACCAGGATTTTGACCTGGAATCAGTACAAATTCGACCAGGATTTTGACCTTGAATTCGAGCTCAAACTGTTGTGAGGTCGAAGCCGTCGACCAGGAATTCCAGGTCTTTTTCGACCTCACCTGTTCGACCTCGACTCAGTATGTTTTCGACCTCAATTTGTAAGCCATTGTCGACCTCGATTTCCTGGTCATTTTTTACCAGGATTTCCCTTTTTTCGACCTCGATGTTGGTCCCAGGTCGTCTGTTTCGACCAGGAATTCCTAGTCATTTTCGACTAGGATCATTCGACCAGGATTTCCTAGTCATTTTCGACTAGGATCATTCGTCATCGACTTTAGTATATCTTCGACCTCGATTGATTGTGAGGTCGAAGATGTCGACTTCACTTCATAAGTTTTTTTCGACCTCGACGTGTCGACTTCATTTCCATGTGTTTTCGACCAGGATTTCTTAGTTATCCTAGTTTTATTTTGGTACGAGGTCGTATGTTTCGACCTCGATTTCCCATACATTTTCGATTTCATTTGCTCGATCTCATCCTTGTGTTTCTTCGACCTCGTTTTTCCAGGTCAAAATAGAAGTTATTTTCGACCTCATTTCCTTATGTTTTTCGACCTCGTTTTAGCGTGAGGTCGGGGGATACGAATTCGATTTATAGTGTATTTTCGATCTCAATCAATCGACTTCGATCTAGGGTTTTTTCGACCTCGTTTTTTCAATTTTTTGACTTATTTTTGGTGCGAAGTCGATGTATACGACCTCAGTTTCGTGTGTCTTTTCGACTTGGGTCGTTCGACCTCATTTTAGGGTCTTTTCGACCTCGAATCTTTAATTTTTGAGTTTATTTGGGAGTGAGGTCGAGCGATACGACCTCAATTTCCCATATACTTTCGACTTCAAGCCTTTGGTGTCGATCAAAGGTCTTTTCGACCTCGATTTTTTCATCATTGTCTTGGTTTTATTCCAAGTTTTTTCTTTGGGCTTAAATATTTCTAGCCTTGGGCCTTTATGGGCTTTAATAGTTTGGGCTTCGATTTTGCCTGAGACTCAATTTATTTGGGCTTTTGCCTTTGTAATCCATAAATGGATTTTATGGGCCTCACAGGCTATAGACGGTTGCCCTTCCTTAACCGGTAGGGTTTCTAGTCACTTTGCTTATAAAAGAGTGGAATTTCCACTTTATTCTTCACTTAATATCTTCAAATCTCCGAAAATTTCTCTCTAGTTTTTCTCTCTTTTCTCTTTGTAGTTAATAATGTATTTCAAGTTCATATCCTTGACTTGTAGTCTTATTTGTAGGTTAATGCCAACTTCCAAGGGGCTCTCTTTCAAGCCAAGGCTTGGCGCTCATCTTCTGAGGCCAACCAAGGCAAGTTTTAGAAATCCCAAGAGGAGGTGGGTTCTCTCAGGGCCACTCTGGCTAGGAAGGAGAAGGAGTTAGCCGACTCCCAGGCTGAGCTGGTGTCTTTGAGGAAGGGGAAGGATGACTTTATCGACGAGTACCTTGACTCCAAGGAGTACGAGGACTTGATTGATAAGCATGACGAGCTCCTCTTCCCAGTTCAGTATACGAAGGGATGGGATGGCGCTCTTGCTGCTGTGTTGGAGAAGATGCCTGGATCTCTCACCATTTCTGATTTTCCAAGCCCTTACCCTCCTACTCCTACGGAGTTGGCTTTGGCTGGGGAGGACGACATGGAGGAGGATGACAGGATCTTCGACCTAGATCATACCTCTCCACCCGTTCAGACTGCCGGGGATGATTATGCTGCCACTCACTCCGGTTCCGCTTTAGGGGAAGAGGAGGAGGAGGAAGTAGACAAGGCAGATTAGATGTAGTTTTACTTTTGGCCATCATGGCTTGTACTTTTGTTTATGTACTTTCAGCCTACGGGCTTAACTTAACTTTTCTATTTAAGTTTTTATCCAGCCTTATTTATATCTTGTGGCCATTCATGGCTTTGTGTTGTTTTTCTGGCTTCTTGAATGTTTGAAGAATTCTTTGAAGATTATGGGCTTTCTTTGAAGATTCTGGGTTTAAAATGGTTGATCGCACTTCCCAACGTCTATGATAATGCACTAGGATTTCATAGAAGTTATACCGGTCTTTTTCGAGACTTAGGGTCTTTTTATCCCTTACCTGGGACTTATTACCCTTTTTGGGGATTTTAATATACACTAGTGTTTCACGAGTATCGTCTTGGTGTAAAGTGTGGAGCGACCTACACATTTACGACGATTTTGCCTTATTCGAGGCTAACTTGACATTTGCATAAGCCTTTTATGTCTTATACCGTCTTGTTTTGGCTTCAAGCCTTTCATTGAGCATATCGAATGATGGGGTTTGGACTGAATGTCTTAGGTTTCTGGGGTTTCAAACCTTCACCCTTACGAGTTCTTACTGATGGCTCCACTCGTAGTGATTCATTCTCAAGTCTATCAAATCAAACTTCTCTTGAGCTTCAAATTTTCTCTAATTAACAATAAGCATCTTAGGCTTTCTTTTGTATGTTTATTATCAACATTCACCCTTCGGGGTTCGTTGTATTCAGCTCTATTTGTGCAGTTGACATGCATATTGTGTATGCTTTCCTTTGCATTCATTTGTAGTTTGTCTTGGCAATGCTTTGAGGATGTTTCTACCAATCAAAACGGGTTCAACCCTTCATCTTCTTTTCAGGAAGCTCATGATTTCATCGAACCATATTTCTACTTGTCCTACTAGCGGATCCTTTTAGGATGCACTAAACATAATAGACTTTCAAATTTGAGGCATGCCAAGTCCTTGGCACCTCATGCCCTTCGAGGGTTTCCAATTTGTAGGAGCCTCGACCAAATACGTTCTTAACGCGATATGGTCCTTCCCAATTTGGGGTCAGCTTGCCTTTTTGTCCAACTCCGGAAGCCTCAATCTTTCGTAGAACCAAGTCTCCTTGTCGAAAGAACCTTTCTTTAACCCTTAGGTTGTAGTAGAAAGATGCCTTCTTTTGATGTTCAACTATCTTGGCGTTTGCCTCATCTCTAACTTCGTCAATTAGATCTAAGGCCAGCCTCAAGCCTTCCTCATTTTTTTCTGGTTCATAAGCCTCAACTCTTGGAGACGTGTGAGTAATCTCCACTGGAACCACTACTTCTGCCCCATATGCCAGCAGAAATGGGGTTGCTCCAGTGGTGACTTTGCAGGTAGTACGATATGCCCATAGTATGGGGAGCAACTCATCTTCCCAAGTGTTTCTGGAGCGTTCAACTCTTTTCTTCAGTCCATCTAGGATAATTCGATTTACAACTTCAGCTTGCCCATTTGCTTGAGGATGGGCAACAGAAGTGAAGCGTAATTGGATATCATTCTCCTCACAATACTTCTTGAACTCATCATTGTTAAACTGAGTTCCATTATCCGTAACCAGGATTCGTGGGATTCCATATCTGCATATTACATTTTCCCAGAAGAAGTGCATCACTTTTTTGGTGGTTATCTTGGCTAAAGGTTTAACCTCAGTCCACTTAGTGAAGTAGTCGATTGCCACTATCAAGAATTTTCTCTGCGCACTTGCCATTGGAAATGGTCCAAGTATATCCATTCCCCACATGGCAAATGGGATTGGTGAGTTTATGGATGTCAACATCTCTGGTGGTTGCTTAACCACTAGCGCATGTTTCTGGCACCGTTCACATTTCTTCACATAGCTTTTAGCATCAGCAAGTATGATTGGCCAATAGAAACCTAGACGGGTGATTTTATGAGCAAGGGCTCTGCCCCCCAAGTGTTGCCCACAAATTCCTTCATGTACTTCCTTTAGGGCCAATTTTGCCTCATGGGGTCTCAAGCATTTCATATAAGGAATGATGAAAGACTTCTTGTATAGAATTCCCTCAATCAGGACATACATTAGTGCTCTCACATATAGTTTTCATGCTTCTGAAGTATCGTTGGGTAGCCACCCAGTTTCCAGATGAGCTTTGATGGGATCCATCCAACAACTAGCAACATCAATGGGTGCTACCAACTTTCCGTTGATGCTTGGGGTCTTCAAGACTTGGAAGTATACACTTCCTGCATAGTTTTCAATTTCTGAAGAAGCAAACTTAGACAAGGCATCGGCCTTCATGTTTTCTTCTCTTGGAATGTGCTCCACATAGCATTCATAAAATTGAGTTATGATGGCCTTAACAAGTTTTAAATACTTGGCCATGATTTCATCTCTGGCGTCAAACTCCCCATTTACCTGGGAGACCACTAACCTCGAATCTCCACACACTTTCAGAGTTTTAACTCTCAAGGCTCCAGCCAGCCTTAAGCCAGCTATCAGAGCTTCATATTCAGCTTCGTTGTTTGTCGTTGGGAAGTCCGGTTTTAGTGCGTACTCTATGAGGAATCCATCATGACTTTGTAGCACTAAACCGGCTCCACTTGATTTTGTTTTTGATGCTCCATCAAAATAGAGCACCCAACATTCTTTGGAGACCATGTCTTCATCTTCCTTGTTTTCCACTGTTACTTCCTGCCCCCCGACTTCCTGGTTGTCAATGGTGCATTCAACCATAAAGTCAGCGAGTGCTTGAGCTTTTATGGTCGTTCGAGGCTTGTACTTGATGTCAAATTCTCCTAGTTCAATGGCCCATTTGATCAACCTTCCACTAACTTGAGGGCTGTGTAAGATGTTTCTTAGAGGTTGATTGGTCAAAACCTCTATCTTGTGTGCCTGGAAGTATGGGTGTAGCTTTCTTGAGGCCATTATTAAGGCTAAGTCAAACTTCTCAATCATAGAGTAGTTTATTTCTGCTCAATGTAGGATCTTGCTCACATAGTAGATGGGTTTCTAAACCTTCCATTCTTCTTTTACCAAAACAGCTCTGAGGGCAGTGTTGGATACTGCCAAGTATAGATAAAGAACCTCTCCTGGTTTTGGTTTGGCCAATAGTGGTGGCTCAGCCATGTACTTCTTCAAGGCTTCAAAGGCCTCTTGGCTTTCAGCTATCCATTCAAAAAATTTCACATTCTTAAGTGCTTTGAAGAAAGTTAAGCACTTCTCTCCTGACTTGGAGATGAATCTTCCCAATGTTGCCACTCTTCCAGTTAGTTTCTGGACTTCCTTAACAGTCCGTGGTGGTTCCATGTCTAGAATTGCTTTGATTTTGTCGGGATTGGCCTCGATTCCTCTCTTGGAAATCATCAGGCCTAAAAACTTTCCCGAGCCTACACCAAAGGAACACTTAGCTGGATTTAATATCATCTTGTGGTGCCTTAGCACTTCAAATGCCTCTCGGAGGTGCTCAATGTGATCGGCCTTATCGAGGCTCTTGACTAGCATGTCATCTACATAGACCTCCATGGTTTTTCCAATTAGGTGTTCAAAAATTGTGTTCACCAATCTTTGGTAGGTTGCTCCTTGGAGATGTCATCTTTGTGCATCTTGATTTGGTTGTATCCGCTGAAGCCATCCATGAAACTTAGCATCTCGTGCCCAGCTGTTGCATCTATTAGTTCATCAATCCTTGGTAAGGGAAAACAATCCTTAGGACATGCATCATTCAAGTCAGTGAAGTCGACGCACATCCTCCATTTCCCATTGGCCTTTTTGACCATCACCGGGTTAGCCAGCCATTCTGGGAATTGAATTTCCTCAATGAACCCGGCTTCTAAAAGCTTTTCAACTTCTTGTTTTATGGCTTCAAGCCTCTCTGGAGCAAAACTTCTCTTCTTTTGTTTCACCGTCTTTCTTTCTGGATCCACATTCAATTTGTGAGTTATCAATTGGGGATCAATCCCTGGCATGTCGGTCGTTGTCCAAGCAAAAACGTCATTGTTCTCTTGAAGAAAAGTTGTGAGTTTGCTTTTCAATGGTTCGGGTAGTAGTGCCCCAACATAAGTCACCTTCTCTGGATCACCTGGGACTAAGGGAATTGGGACTAAGTCCTCGGCTGGTTTCCCTCTTCTGTCCTCATTGTCACTTGTATTCATGTCTTCAATGGGGAGAACCTGCCCCCCGATTCCATCAGGCCTTAACGCAGCTACATAACAACTTCTAGCCATCTTTTGGTCACCCCGTTCTTCTCCAATCCCATTCCTTGTTGGGAACTTGATTTTCAGATGATAAGATGAGGCAACAGCCTTAAACGCATGGAGACCAGTCCTTCCAAGGATCACATTGTAGGTCGAATTTGCCTTTATGACTACAAAATTCAACATTTGAGTAGATGTATTCATTCCTTGTCCCATGGTCATTGGGAGTTGGATGGTGCCTTCCACCTTTGATTCCACTCCATTGAACCCATATATATGGGCATATTCGAGGGTGTCAACTGAGAATCAGTGTAACCCATCTTGATAAAGGCATCGTGGAATAAGATATCCATTGAAGCTCCATTGTCAACTAGGACTCTCTTGGTTTCGGAATTGCCTATCACAGGTACGATGACTAAAGGATCATCGTGGGGGAACTTCACCCCTTCCAAGTCGGAATCATCAAAACCGATTGACACTTCTGTTCTGGCACGCTTCGGTGCTTCTCCAACCACAGTTAGTACCTCTCGGACATAAGCTTTTCTTGAGTTTCGGGAGGAACCAGCAGCAGTTGGTCCTTCAAATATCATATTGTCCGTTAAATGATTTAACTGTTTAGAACAAATTAGTGCGGAATAAAAACTGAAACAATATTCAAGTTAAATAGAAACTCTATTAAACTTGAGAGGTGTTACAATTCAGTGCACAGATTACAAGGTTCTTGTTAAAACAAATCTAGAATAAATTCGACATGAATTTATCTATTTTTGTAATAAAAAGATCGAATACTAAAAAGTAGTTCGATAGTAATTCTAGGGATTATGATCCGCTAGATTGCCAAATGAATACAAGTAATCAAATTCTAATGGATTGGATATAACTTTGCTTATCAGAATTTATTACAAGAATTTAATTCAGCTATGCAGTTGGTTCGCTTGAATGCAGAAGAGAGAAAGATAAAACTTTGCTTTTTGTGTTCTGTCTTCAATTTTTTGTTGTGTCTTCAATTTGATCAGTACTTGTATTTAAACAAGTCACCTGATGAAATTACACGCGCCAAAACCAACTGAAATCATTTCATTTAATACTCGGTAGTACTTATCAAATAAGCCTTGTAGTACTATCGGTAGGACTACCAGTTTGAACTGGTAGGACTATCGGTAGTACTATCATAGATAGTACTACTAGTATAAATAGAATTAGGATAAAACAGTTTTAATAAATTCTACTTTTAATTGATTTAACAAATGAATTAATTCTTTTAGAATTAATTCACTGATTAAATAAATTAAATAAATGACCCAAATAATTTCATAAATAAATTAATTCTGAGAATTAATTTATACATTAAATTACTTAAGATCTAGATTGATTAATTTAATATATGAATTAATTCTGAAAGAATTAATTCATAGATTAAATTAAATATCTTATAGAATAAAATTAAAAGAGAATTAATCTAATTCTTAGAACCACTGAAATTGATGACGAACTTCCACTGACTGACGTTGACACTCCATGTACTGTCTGGTTCATGAGCGACTAACTTTAATGGTTGTTCTTCATCTTTAACTTTAAGCTGTGATTCTTTTCTCCTTCTATTTAAACAAGAACTGTAACCTGTACTTTTCTCCCGTCACACTTCTGAAATCTCTGTCACTTTAAATAGATCCACTTTCTTGAATACTTCACTGAGGCTTGATCAAATAAATGAACTTCTTCCAGTGTAGAATAACTTCAAGTCTGTAGATGACTTTAATCTTCATTCTTTGACAGATATAACCTTCTGAGATTCCTGTGACATTTGATTTTTATTATTTACTTATTACATCTTAATTAAAGTTGAGTAGAATCCTCGGTGTTTACAAATAGGCCTAGACATATGCCTTTCAATCTCCCCCTATTTGTTTGTTAGACAATAACAACCAAATACTCTAGAGGATAACTCAACTAAAACAAGAAAAGATAAGACTTTTAAGAGCCAAGCAAATAATAAAAAGTTCTGGATTAAATATAACAATATCCAGATTCAAACAGTAAAGATAAATACAAGATAGATGTTCCTCTAGACTGAACATATGAATACATTTGCCTATCTTGATTTACCTAGCTCTAAACATATAATATTTACAAATGAGCTAAACCTATCATGCCTTCAGTCTCTAATTTCACCTTCTTCAGCTTCTTGCAAGGTGACTAGAAGATCTTTGTCAAGGACACGATCACTTTCAGAAACCACACCACTTGGCATCACTGGTTGAGTGGTGATCTTCTTCAATCTATTCTTCATTTGAGCATACCTTGGAATTTTCTCCGTGCAGTAGTCTGAAATCATATCAGCAACTTCAGACTTTTCTACAGTAGCAAACCCAGAAGTTCTAAGAAGATTCTCCAACTTAACCAGTTGCATAGCAGTCTGTAGCTTCATAGAATCAGGATCCAGCCTCACAGTCTCTAAAGTTGTACCTCTGTAGATTTTGACTTCATAAGGAAAATGTACAACTTGAGGGCTGGCCTTCATAGCAGAATCTCTAAGCCGGTCATATAGAAGCTCATTCAAGCAAGAAGATCTCTTTACTTTACTCATCAGAATCCACAATTCAGATAGAGATCTTCTTTGTAGGAGGTCAAGAGAAATGGTGAATGACCCTTCAAGCGCACTTGAGACATAGATGAACAATTCTTGCCTCACTTGATCAAATGCAGACGTAATCCTTAGGATATCTTCCTTCAATGCCTTCATATATAATGAGTTGTCTGGATTAACCGTTCTGATCTTCTCAAGCAGCTTCAGAAAAGTAGCATCATTGTTTGTGCCTCTTTGAGGGATATCAAACATCTCCCTTGCCTTATCCCATTTACTTCCTTGCTTCATCCTAACATCCAATCTCCTTTCCTTGACATGAATACTATGAAGACGTTGTTTGTCTTCATGTTCAGCCTTTTGAATTTTTAGCTTCTGAGATATGATGTCGGAGACCTTTGCTTGCTCATCCTCCTTTCTCCTTAGCTCTGCTTGCTGTTTCTTCAACTCCTTTTGAAACAAAGGGTCAGGTGTATATAGATCAGCTTCATCTTCCCAATCATCAAAGTTGGCTGCCTCCTCAACCTCCTCCTCACCAAAAGCTTCTTCAGGAATGGTCTTCTCCAGATCACCAGACTCCTCAAAGTGGAAGTCATCCTGTTCACCATGGTAGTAGTAGGCATCATCAAAAGCAGACTCCTCCATTGATTGTTTACCTTTCCCCTTATCTCCTCCAGAAGCTTCTCCAGCTTCCCTCCTTTCCTCTCCTTTCTTCTCCTTCTCCCCCTTAGTTGAGGAATCCTCTACCGTTTGAGCTGTGGAAGCCCTAGGATTCACCTCAGTTGTTCTCCTTATCTCTCCTCTTTTCCTTCCATCTCTTCCTTCATCAGCCTCATCATCCTCATCATCATCTCCCTCAAAGAATGATCTTTGTTCTACAGTAGGTTGATGTGATTCCTTGATCATGTTGTACAGGTGCTTCATCCCTTCATTAAGATGCTCAATTCCTCCTTCAATCCTAGATATCCTTTGCTCATTAAACCTCTGGTTTTCATCAGATGTTTGCAGAATAAAGTCCACCTTGGTAGAAATAGCAGCCATCTCCTTGACACTCTCCGATATCTGAGCATTTGACGTTATAATATCAGAGATGTCTGAAGCCACCAGTACTTGAGATTGTTGGATTGAATTCAGCCTCGGGAGTAGATTATCCTTTAGTCCTTCCAGGTCATCTTTCACAGTACCCAGCTGATTTGATACAGAGGTGGTAGATTGTGCAACCACTTGTGCTTTCAGAAGATTGTTCTCAGCCTGGGTTTCTTGTAACTTCCTTTGTAGATCAGCTAGTTGGTTCAACAAAGCAGTGTTTGTGTCAGTGTGTGCACTCACCTCAATTGCTCTCAGTGGTGTTTCACTCAACTCACGTGCTTGTGTTTCACTCGGTGTTTGATTCATATCTCTCACCACTAACTGTCTGTCAAGATTCTCAGTAGATGTACCTGCAGGAAAAATCACCCTAGCCCCTTCAAGAGAGGTCAGTGGTGGTGCAATGGGAGTTCGCAATTCCCGATCCCTGAATGAGTCTGTCAAAATATTTGACATTGTATACTGAATTTCTTCAGGGACAGACTCATCAGGTTGCCTTTCACTTTCACCAGTAAAAACTGCGAGTGAAAAATCCCTTAGGGGAGCCAGAGATGTTCCCTCTGGGAGGGGAGAAAATGATTCTATTATAGATGGCAAAGAATCAGATTTTCCCTCTGATGCCTGTGAAGGCACTTCTACCGTGACAATGGTAGGCACTGTTTCAGAACCTAAGTGCTCTCCTAACAAAGTGTCCTGAGTTTCTTGTATTTGGATGTCTTCTCCCATTGTGAGTAATGGGAGAGTGCTTGACTCATTACAGATTGCCAGGACCTGATGGCGAATTTCAATAGATTCATCCTGTTCAGAGGATGTCTCCAGAGACTGTTCAATGGCCATTTCAAGGTCCAAGTCCTTTTGGGAGGACATGGATGGGCTTACAGATGTCTCTCTATAGGTTTTTCTTTTCTTTAATGGTGGAGACAGAGCTGTGGGTGCACTCAGTGTTTCTTCACTACTTGACCTTTGTCTTATTAAAGAAGCAGTTCCAGGTTGAGAGGTTAAAGGATTAGACACTGTGTTTGGCTCTCTGACCTGGGATAGAGATTGTGGTTCTACAACCTCTTGGTCTGTCCTATCAACCACTTGGGTTTGAGCAGAGGTGCCAGATGATCCAGAGATAGGATGTATTACCTGTAGTGGCAGTTCCTCTGAAGTTCCAGCTGCAATGACTAGTTGTTGATCAGGAACAAAGGGTTCAAAAGTAGGTAGGTGAATGAAATGAGCCATAAATGGACTTACAACCACTGGTGTCATATTCCATTTACTAGAAGTATGGAGTCTTTGATAGAACTTACTAAAAGTAGTAGGAGAAGGAATAGATACAGCATTTGAAAACAACTCCTTGTGAGCATCAGATAGCACATGATTGATTAAGATAGTGAGAAATCTAGGATAGAAACACCTGACATTTCTACCACTATCATGATCAATCCTGGCATTAGCTACTCTCCTAACCATAAGACTCCAAATAAGATGACCAATGTTAAGTCTAACATTAAACACAATAGCATAAGCAATGTACTGCAACAAGGATGGAATATGTGGAAAATTGCTCTTAGTACAATTGCTGAAAACCTTAGCTAAAGTATCAAATAAGATATCCCATTCACATACTAGATTTGCTTTACTGAGTTTAGGCAACTCCAAAGGACCTTGATAATGAATTCTGGTGAAAAACTGAATTAATTCATCATCAGAAGGAGTCCTATCAAAGTTATCCCTAGGAAGTTGAAACACTTCACAAAACAAATCCTCAGTAATAGTATATTGTGTGTGCTCAATAGTGAAAGATATAGAATTTAAATTCTCAGAAATTACAGCAGTAGAACACAACAATCTAAGTGGTTCAATCTTTAAATCAGCAGATAAACATATAGCACGACTCACACAACACTGCGAATTTAAAAACTGAATCCAAGGTCGAAAACGATCAATCGGACATCTCAACGGATCAAAATACCCAATGTAATTGTTTTTAACAACCTCAAAATTCTGAGCCATAATTTACTAAGTAAGAATTAACACAGAAAATCAAAAACTTAAATAATTATGAATAATTCGAATTTTAGGAATTTAAAACTAATTAAAATTAATTAAAAATCCAAATTTTCAAAGTTCTCCAAAAATTACCAAATTTTAGTCTGTTAATCCTTGACAAAAATCACACACGGTACTATTTTTAGAATCCAAAAACACCTTCTAAATCACTAAAAACGAATAGGAAAACCCTTTGAAATTCAAAAACTCGAAAACTTAAAACTCAATGAAACTTGGATTTTAAGTACTCGAATTAATGGGCTTGAGAAGATCTATTCAGTGATGGTCTCAGATTTTAAAACTAACAAGAAATGAATTCAGAAACTGAAAAAGAAACGGGCAGCAGTTCGTTTCTTGAAGAACAAAAGAGAGAAAAAAATCCAGTTAAGTAAAAACTTGAACTGTGGTAGTACTCAGTAAACTGTAAAAACAAAAAAATTAGTATATTTATATAACCAGTAGTACTATGGTAAAAGTAAAACCAGTAGTACTAATGGTAAAAATAAAAAACACGGTAGTACTATGGTAATTAAACAGAAAAAAAATAAAAGAAAAAGAAAAAGCTTAGTAGTACTATCCAAAACTCGGTAGTACTATCAGAATAATAAAAATAAAAGAAAACAAAAAGAAATGCTAGTAGTACTATACGAATAGAACTAGCAGTACTAAGACCAAAAAAAAACTATAAACTACGGTAGTACTAAGAGAAAAAGAGAAAAAAAAACAAAAACAAACAAAATAAAATAAAATAAAACCTGGTAGGACTAATAAAAAGAACTAGTAGTACTATCACTGGATAGTACTACCGATAGTACTACTAGTTCAAAACTAGTAATACTAACGAAAATAAGAAAATAAAATAGAAAAGCAGTTCTAAATAAAAAGAAAATGCTGAAAAATACTAAAACTTTACAGAAAAATGCAGAAATAATATAGAAATGCATGAAAAATACTTACAAACCTAGAAAAATTCACAGAAAATTCCATAAATCCTAGAAAAATATGCAGAATATTATAGAAATGCATAAAATTAATATAAACTTGCAGAAATATTTAAACAACAATATTTACAATCTGAAAAATATCTCAATAATTCTAAATAAATATATTTTCAATAAAAATACATTTCTCCACCTTAAAAAAAATATGAGAAAGATATTTTTAAAGAAAATAAAATATTCAGAACCATTTAAATCAACAAGCATGCAATTATTAAATGAGAACTCTCAGTGAATATCATTAACAAAACAAAAGAAAATGAATTTTGAAAGAACAAACGTGACAGAGATATTGTTAATCACTAAGACTGTTTAACATACCCAATTTACCAACTAACTTGATAAATGTGGATTCATCAACAGATTTAGTGAATATATCTGCAGTCTGTTCTTCTGTGGGTACAAAATGTAACTCCACAGTTCCATTCATGACATGCTCTCTGATAAAATGATACCTGATATCAATGTGCTTCGTTCTCGAGTGCTGCACAGGGTTGTTGGAGATTGCTATGGCACTTGTATTATCACAAAATATGGGAATTTTGTCTAATGCAAAGCCATAGTCCTTTAATTGATTCCGTATCCATAAGATCTGAGCACAACAGCTTCCAGCAGCAATATATTCAGCTTCTGCTGTTGAATTGGAAACTGTTTGCTGTTTCTTGCTATACCAGGAAATCAACCTACCTCCTAGGAATTGACAACTCCCAGAGGTACTCTTTCTATCCACAACACTACCTGCATAATCAGAATCTGTATATCCAACAAGATTAAAACCAGAATCTTTAGGGTACCAAATACCTAGATTAGGTGTACCCTTAAGATATCTCAAGATTCTTTTCACAGCAACGAGATGAACATCTCTAGGGTCCGCTTGGAACCTTGCACACAAGCATGTAGCATACATAATATCTGGTCTACTAGCAGTAAGATAGAGTAAAGAGCCAATCATACCTCTGTAGCTTGTAACATCTACCTTGATAGATTTGTCAGAAGCTCCAAGTTTGATGGCTGTTGAAGATGGAGTCCTTGCTGATGCTGAATCCTCCATGTGATACTTCTTGAGGAGTTCTTTGAGATACTTGGATTGACAAATAAATATACCATTTGACCTTTGACTTACTTGCAATCCAAGAAAGAACTTCAGCTCACCCATCATACTCATTTCAAACTTACTCTGCATAAGCTCAGCAAATCTCTTACAGAGATTATCATTAGTAGACCCAAATATGATGTCATCCACATAGACTTGGACTAATATCATATCACTTTTGTGTTTCTTTGAAAAAAGAGTTTTGTCTATGATACCTCTAACAAAACCATTTTCTAAAAGAAAACCAGAGAGAGTGTCATACCATTTTCTTGGGGCTTGTTTGAGACCATAGATAGCCTTGAAGAGAAAGTACACAAAGTCCAGCAGCTCCTGATTTTCAAAGCCAGGGGGTTGTTCCACATACACTTCTTCATCAAGTTCACCATTCAGGAATGCACTCTTAACATCCATTTGATAGACTTTAAAATTGGAATAAGCAGCAAATGCTAAGAACATCCTGATAGCCTCAAGTCTAGCCACTGGTGCATAGGTTTCATCATAATCAATGCCTTCAGCTTGAGAATACCCTTGTGCAACCAGTCTTGCCTTGTTTCTAGTAACAATGCCATCCTCATCTAGCTTGTTCCTGTATACCCATCTTGTACCGACTACTTTCTTGTTCTTTGGCCTGGGTACAAGCTTCCAGACTTGTTGTTGTTCAAATTGATTGAGTTCATCTTGCATAGCAATCACCCAATCTGGATCAGTCAGTGCTTCCTCAGTTTTCTTTGGCTCCATTTTAGAAAGGAATGCTGAGAAAAGACATTCATTCTGAGAAGCACTTCTAGTTTTAACTCCAACATTTGGATCACCAAGGATCAGCTCAAAAGGATGAGCTCTATTCCAAACAGTCTGTCTTGGAAGATTTGATCTTGATGATTCACCTTGAAATTCACTTTGATGTTGTGAGTGACTAGTTGATCCTTCATTTGCTCCCCCTGAGTTGTTGCCTGTATGCCTTGATGATTCTTCTCCAGTGTTGGTGGTATCTCCATTGTTACCAGTGTTTCCACCACCATCACCATGATCATTATCATCATTGTTATTATCATCACCAGCAATAACTTCAGGTGAGACTTCATCATCTGATTCTGAGTCTGGCAAGTTATCAAACTTCAGCTTTTCAGATGAGTCTTCTTTTTGGATACTGGGGAACTTAGTGTCATCAAAAGTAACACTGACACTTTCCTTTACTGTGTGACTGCCAACCACATAGACCCTGTAAGATCTTCTGGAATATCCAACAAAAATAGCTTCTTGTGCCTTTGCATCAAACTTGCCACGTTTAACATTGTCATCTATAAGCACAAAGCATCTTGCTCCAAATACATGAAAGTACTTGACAGTTGGTTTCTTGTTGTTCATGATCTCATACGGAGTCTTCATTAAGTCCTTGTTGATTAACGTTCGATTCTGAGTATAACAAGCTGTATTCGCTGCTTCAGCCCAAAAGTACGTTGGAAGTTTGGACTCACTTAACATAGTCCTTGCAGCTTCAATCAATGTACGATTCTTTCTTTCTACTACTCCATTTTGTTGAGGAGTTCTAGGGGCAGAATACTGTCTTGTTATTCCTTTATCAGCACAAAAGTCATTTAGAATGGCATTCTTGAATTCAGTACCATTATCTGACCTTATGGCTCTAACAGGGAATCTAGAATCCAGCTCAATCAACTTCACATGGCCAATCACCAGAAATGGGGTCTCATCCTTGGAATGTAGGAATAAAACCCATGTGTATTTAGAATAGTCATCAACAATCACAAGTGCATATTGTTTCTTTGACATGGACATCACATTAACTGGACCAAACAAATCCATGTGCAGTAGCTGAAGAGGTTCAGTTATTGATGATGTATCAGTGCCCTTGTGAGAAGCTTTCTTTGACTTTCCTTTCTGACATGCCTCACACAGTCCTTCCTGTGTAAATTCCATCTGAGGCAAACCTCTAACTAATTCCCTCTTGACTAAAGAGTTCATAGTTTTGAAGTTAAGGTGAGACATCTTCTTGTGCCATAGCCAACTATCATCTGATGAAGCTTTAGCATAAAAACAATTAACTTCATCTTTGAATTCCGAGTTCAGATCAGCTATGAACAAGTCACCTTTCCTTACTCCTTGAAGAGCAGGCTTTCCATTCTTCTTGTGAAGGATCTGGCACTTCTCTCTTTCAAAGGAAACAGAATATCCTCTGTCACAGAACTGACTGATGCTGAGAAGATTGAACGTCAGACCTTCCACAAATGAAACATCTTCAATGATAACATTTCCGTACTTCAAACAGCCATATCCTTTCGTAATACCCTTGCTGTTATCTCCAAAGGTTACTACTGGGCCAGCTTTTTCAACCATATCTGATAGCAGGGCTCTATCTCCGGTCATATGCCTTGAACAGCCACTGTCAAGAACCCATATAACACGGCTTACCTGTTTAACTCCCTGCAATACCAGATTGATTAGTCCTTCCTCGGAACCCACACTTGATTGGGTCCGGCATACTTAAAGAATTGGCCTTTGTCAGGCAAAACAACATTTTTAACTACAACTACTTCAACCTCTTTCACATAAGAGCGTTTCCATTTATAGCCAGCCTTAACACATTTCTGAGTAGGCTTAGGGATAAATGAATCCACTCTAGTCTGAGGAGGACTAGTAGTCTTTGCTTTAACATGCTTCTTATTATTAACATGTTGACGTGGAGCAGTCTTATCACTAGATACATGCTTTTTATTAAAGAAAGCATACATAACATTAAAAGCACAAGACATGCAATTACTCACACCACATGCTTTATGAGAAGAATTAACAGCAGGCATGTTAGTTCTACAGTTGTTTTGATCCAACTTATGGATATCTGATTTAGTCTTTTTAGTTGTAGCAACTTTGACTGGAATATCAGATATGCACTTTTTGGATTGCTCAGCTTCTAAAGCAACATCTTCTTCATGAATCTCCTCAGCAATAATGATAGAGTATTCATTCATAGGCTCTGCCTCAGACTCCTTACAGAAGGGTGTTTTAATACCCTTAAGTATATATGGAACAGCCTTCCCTTCAGATTTAAAGTTACAAGGGGAATTAATTCCAAGAAGTCCAATAGCCTCATTATAATCATACCCTATACTGACATGATTACCAACAGCTTGCTTATTGAGAATCTCTTTAGCTGTCTTACATGAGCTAAAATAGGCATTAGCTTTAGTCTTGAGCTCACTAATCTCTTTCTTAAGAATGGTTTCCAGTTGAATATAACATTTAACCCTATTCTCAAGAAAAGCTATTTTCTCAACAAGTTCATCCTGATTAACATGCACTAGTTTTAATTCTTTTATCTCATTTTCAAGATTTGTGTTCAAAAGAATTATTCTATCATTTTCAGTGCGAGCACATTCTAAGGTGCCACCAAGATGACGAATCATTTCAGTATCAGTAAACATTACCTCTGACATGTGTGCAGATGAAGTGCTTGCCTCTTTAGCCACTAAAGCAAGGTTCCCAATCTCACCTGCTTCCTCATCACTGTCAGTGTCATCCCAACTCTTTCCTTCAGCAACATAAGCTTTCCCAATCTTGTTCTTCTTGCTAGAATCAAATGTGTTTCTAGTCACTTGCTTTGGCTTTCTGCATTCAGTAGCAAAGTGACCCAACTCATTGCAATTGTAGCATCTGATTGCGCTCCTTTCCACAGTTCCAGTTTTGTAGCCACCCCTTGTGCCACTTGAAGATGAAGAACCACCTCTCTGAAACCTGGGTCTGAACTTAAGATTGGGATTCCTCTTGAATCTAAACTTCCCAAACTTTCTGACTATCAAAGCCAAATCACCATCCTCCAGCTGATCAAGTTCTTCTAAGGAATAGAAGTCCCCACCAGATTGATCAATGGATGTTAATCCATATTCAGCATCAATAACATTCATGTTAGAACTGGAAGGTTGAACATGCTTCACTTCCAGTTTCTGTGGGACTTCAGCAGCCAATGCAGTAGAGGTACCAACAATCTTCCCAGTTCCATACAGCTCCCTTTGTTGAATCTGCTCCAGCTCATAGGTCTTCAGAACACCATACAATCTCTCCAAAGCAATTTCATTCATATCTCTTGCTTCTCTAATGGCAGAAATTTTGTGCTCCAAATGAGGTGGAAGTGTAAGAAGGAACTTCTTGTTAATCTCCTTGTTGGTGTAGTGCTTCCCATTTAGATTCAGATCATTGATTAACTTGTTATATCTCTCAAAAACCTGAGAGATACCTTCACCAGGGTTTGATCTGAAATGCTCATATTGTGAGGTGAGAATCTCCAGCATATTCTCCCTAACTTCCTCTGTCCCCTCATTGATTATCTCTATAGTTGCCCAAATGTGTTTAGCAGTATCACAGTTGAGAACATGATTATGCATGATTGGATCAAGACAATCAATAAGGATCAACTGAAGACAGGAATCCAAGGTAACATCCTCTTTCTCATCAGGAGTGTAATCCTTGGCATCTTTAGGGTACATTCTGGCAGCCCTAGTCACAACATTATTCTCAATGAGTTCTCCCTCAATAATCATAGGGACTTTGGGACCGTTCTTCAGCACATCAATGTATTTAGGATTTGCAACCTTAAGAAATAGAAGCATTTTCTTCTTCCACATTGGATAATGCTCCTTGCTGAATATAGGGATTTTGACAGTACCAACTTTCTGTGTAGTAGACATCTTTTGAGATTTTTAGGAAAAGATAAAAAATCAGAGTTTAAAAGAAAAATCTCAAAACAATTGGATCTTTGATTTGTATATCAATCAAAAGGCTCTGATGCCAATTGTTAGGTCCTGATAAGTTTGTAGAAGGGGGGTTGAATACAAACTTATCAGGACCTAACAAGGGCGGTGTTGGATCATCAGGATCTCCTAGGGGAAACAAAACAGTGAGATCACCCCTTGGGGCTTCAGCCCTATTGTTTTTCCTTGGTGTTGGGTCCAGGTTGATCACCGGGACTCTTTCTCGATTTTGTGATCTTGCAGCCTCCTCTTCTGCCAACAGTTTTTTGAGCTTTGCAGCCTCGGCTTCAAGAGACACAAGTTTTTCTTTAGTAGTCTCCCGATTGGTTTGGGAGGAACGTCTCCTTCTTAGGGCAACGTCCCTCTCATCTCCTGTTGAGTAATTCTCATCCTCGGTGTATGGACCTGAATAGTCTTGAAAAGGGGCTCGTCTAGCTTGGGGTCCCAGACCTTGGATGTAAGGGGGCACATACGCCTCATGGTAGATTGGATTAGTTCCACTACTGCCCGCTGGGGGTCGGGATGGCATACCATAAGTTTGCATACCGAGAGTTTGAGTCGTGTATTCAGAGAGATCCGTGGTGTGAAGTTGAAGGCCACGTGGGCCGTTTGCGAGCAGTGAAGAGGTTGTGATTGGTTGCTGGTGAACGATCTCTTGTGGATTTGGCCCATGAACGACCATTTGTAGGGGATTCGTCCCTTCAGCGGTAATTGGGACTTCCAGTCCTTGAGTGGTAGTGATGGGGATATTTGTCCCTTCAGCGCCAGTGATTGGCGGTGGTTGGCTTCCATGAGTCTTTGTTGCAGAGGTAAGAGGAAGTCCATCAGAAGTATGAGGATCGCGAATTGGTCTTCGTGTGTTTGTCATGGTTGATGTTGTTTTCCCACAGACGGCGCCAAATGTTGTGGATTAAAAAACGTGCTTTGTGAATTTAATGCTAGGATTAATGAGCTTCGAGTTTTAATGGCTGCACTCGTGTTTCCGGACTAAATTGGTCCTCACAAGATGCCTACGTATCTCAAATTTTTATTGAGAATCAAGCCAAAGACGTAGTTCTGATTGTAGGATCAGGGACCTTATATAGGCGTCTGGAGCCTAGTATTTATGGTATGTTTAGGAGTCTTAGAGAATAAGTCTCCTTTTTGATATTGGATAAACATTGTATTGTTTGCAGGATAAGTCTTTTCCTTGTCGATAAAGGCTATGACTCATTAATTGCCTTTAATTGGGATTCTGGATCCTTCTTTGACCAATTTGCCATAATTTGAGCTCTTTTAATGAGCTGTATATTTTCTCTATTCATTAATTACGAAATTAATGAATAATTAGGGTGTCGGGCCTTAAATATCGGCCTTTTGTTTGACTAGTCAATTATATTTCTATAATTACTTTTCTGACCATATCAGGACTGCACCTCATATTTTTGGAAAACAGAGATTTTAGTGATAACAAATCTAAAAGGTAATATGTTTTAATTTAAAGATAATTTTCATGATATTTTTGGAAAAAACAGTATATTTTGTTAGAAAAAAAATATTTTAATTATAAAAGACAATTATCTAGTTACTATTTTTATATTTTTTTATTATTTATTAAATAAAATAAAAGATCGAAAACCGACCGAAAACCGAAAACCAAAACTTTCAGTGTTTCGACTTTAATAATATAGTATAGATTAATACTAAAGAGTAATATTATATAAGAAATGTGGTTGAAATCTACATATAGAGAGAGTTTATTTTTAAGAAATATTTAATATGTTGGAAGTCCAGTAAACTTGTTCTTATCCATTTCACTTTTAATGAATACTAGCCAATAACCTGTGCAAGGCACGGGCCTTAAAAATAATAAACTAAAAAATTTAATGTGAACGAAAAATATTAAAATAAAAGTAAAAATTAATATGATAAATTATAAAATGAGAAACTTAAATATTTATTAGAAAATAAAAAAAATATAAAAAAAATACAAATGAGACCGAGGAAGATAAATGATGTATTATTAATATTATTTTATAATAAAATAATATTAATAATAAGGATAGATAGACAATCTAACATGTTTTAATTAAAAAAAGTAATTGACCGTGATATTTTTAGAAGTGTTTTAATTATATTAATTGTATTTATTAAATAAATATGTTGACATGTTAAAATAAGTAAGTTTTTTTAATAAGGACAAATAGAAAAGTTAACATGTTTTAATTAAAAAAAAGTAACTGCACGTAATATTTTTAGATGTGTTTTAATTATATTAATTTTATGTGTTAAAATAGGTAAGTTTTTTTAAATAATTAAAAGTATAAAAATAGGTTTGAAAATATATAAGTTGCACTTGATATTTTTGGAAAAGAGAGATTTTAATGATAACAAATATAAAAAGTAATATATTTTAATTTAAAGATAATTGTCCGTGATATTTTTGGAAAATAAGTAGATTTTGTTAGAAAAAAATGTTTTAACTATAAAAGGCAATCAGCTAGTTACTATTTTTATATTATTTATTAAATAGAGTATTAAAATAGGTTTTAAAATAAATAAGTAAGGATTGCACCTCATATTTTTGGAAAATAGGGATTTTAGTGATGATGTGTTTTAATTATATTAATTGTATTTGTTAAAAAAAATACGCTCACTTGTTAAAATAGGTAAGTTTTTTTTTAATAATTAAAAGTATTAAAATAAGTTTTAAAATATATAAGTAAGAGTTGCACTTGATATTTTTGAAAAATAGAGATTTTAGTGATAACAAATATAAAATGTAATATATTTTAATTTAAAGGTAATTGCCCGTAATATTTTTGGAAAAGAAGTAGATTTTGTTAGAAAAAAATGTTTTAATTATAAAAGGCAATCAGCTAGTTAATATTTTTATATTATTTTATTATTTATTAAATAGAGTATTAAAATAGATTTTAAAATAAATAAGTAAGGATTGCACCTCATATTTTTGGAAAATAGAGATTTTAGTGATAACAAATATAAAAGATATAATGCTTTAATTTAAAGGTAATTGTCGTGATATTTTTGGAAAATGAGTAGATTTTGTTAGTTTTTTTTTAATTATAAAAGGCAATCAGTTAGTTACTATTTTTATATTATTTTATTATTTATTAAATAGAGTATTAAAATAGGTTTAAAAATAAATAAGTAAGGATTGCACCTCATATTTTTGGAAAACATAGATTTTTGTAATAACAAATATAAAAGGTAATATGTTTTAATTTAAAGATAATTGTAATGATATTTTTGGAAAAGGAGTAGATTTTGTTAGAAAAAAAATATTTTATTAGAAAAAGCCAATCATCTGAAATGATTTTACCGCACTAGATTCAACATCTGAGTCCGAATGTGATACATCACTATCTACAAGGACTTCTTCGGTGTTTCCTCGAACCATATCATCGTCAATGCCAACCAATGCAAAATTTAGCATATATTCGCTTGAGTCTTCATTGGAATTAAATTCCTCGTCACTCCAATTGATTTGAGCCTTTGCTTTGTTTTCGTCTCTTGAGGCAGCTTGCTGCTTTGACTTGAAACATTCTTCCTCTGATTTTTGTGTAGCTTTATAATGCAATTTTAAGGTATCCCATATATCCTTTGATGTGCTACATGAAGAAACCATGTCAAAATCTGAATTTGAAAGACCACATATTAGTGTGTACCTTGCTCTTCCATCATAGCTTGTTTTCATCAATTCTGCCTCGGTAAGATCATCAACATCTTTTGGCTTGCCATTATTATCCAAAAAAGTGAATGGACCGTCCTTAACGACTCTCCACTCAAATGGATTTCTGCTCAAGAACACCTTCATCTTTAGTCTCCATAAATCATAATTTTCTACTCCATTAAGAAGTGGTGGGGTGTTTAATGATTCTCCCTCTACATAAAACTGTGTCATAGGATCTGTACTTTCCTGTTACAGAAATGTTAGTACACCAAAGCTCTGATACCAAATGAGAATCAACACCTAGAGGGGAGGGGTGAATAGGTGTTATGACTAACAATGACCGATTTTAAATATTACCAAGTTATGTGACTGAAAAAGCAAAAACAGTCTATTTTTGCTGTCTGAAAGCTTACTGGATTCACAGATAATGTAAAATGGTAGCTACGTTGTGTAGTGCAGTATAGAAAATGTGCAGAAAGTAAAGAACACGCAACAATTTTAGCCAGGTTCGACCCCTATCTCCTATTGGTCTACGTCCTGGTCCTCTACCAACACGGCAAAGGAATATATTATTAATCAAAGTGAATTACAACTACACGATACAATAATATATCTCCCTGATCTCCCAGTTACTGTTTGCAGCTTGCTGAAACACCGTGTTCCTTGAACGCAGCTCTCTAAGTACTATATTAAACCAAGTATAAACTCCTCTAGCTATCAAGTTCCTTGAACCCTTGTTTCCCAAGCTCACAAAACCAGCAACTACCAACTTACAAGTTGAACAATACAAAGATATAATGAATTACAACCGAAACTATGAACTCTAATCAAGAATATATATCGTATAATATATAAGAGCTCAAGTATGTATAAGATTTTGCAAATCAGCCTTTGATAGTACTTGTGTTTCTTTAAAACGTTGCCCAACCTCTGAGAATGAAAACACACAAGTATTTATATAATGAACAAATGATTTTGAATTAATCTAACAACTAACGGTCTTGACTACCAAGTCTCGCGTTTTTGTTCTTTGATTAATTCAGGCCCAACGTTCATGAAAGTAATGTTTAGAAACCATATGAGTTAGAGAAGAAACGTTTAGAAACACATATTCAACTGGTTTGAAAAGCCCATAAAATAATAGAAGTTGTTAGATAACGTATATCAACTTCCTTTATTTTAGGGATTATATATATATATAATATATTTGAAAATATTTGAGCTCATATATATATATATATATACCTTATATAACTGATAGAGTCCTTACAAAACGTTTCCTAGAAGATTTCCTATAAATTAGGACTGAAACTCTATCTTCTGAAGGTGTTGCCAGCTTGCTGCCTGTATACAAAATTACTCTGCCAGTCTTGCTGCCTGCAGAGAGAATAAGTCTTCCAGCTAGCTGCTACAACATATTTTCTTTAGAAAATACACAGTATTTATCTCCTGCAAAACCATGTTAGTACAACACACTTAACCCAGCTTGCTTCTATAGTGTTATCATCAAAATACCAGGGTTTCAATCTCCCCCTTTTTGATGATTACACAACAATATTCAGGAGCAAAATACTCCCCCTAAAATTATGCTTCCCCTGCAAAAAGATTAGCATTCTATCCAAGCAGCTAAGCATATTTTCATGCAGCTAAGCATATTTTCATGGCATCACATTAAAATTTAGCATTAGCATAAATTCACATTAAAATCATGTGACCCAAAGAGTAACTAAAAACTCCCCCTAAATCACACATGCTATGATCCTAAATTTTCTCCCCCTTATTCATCAAAAAGGTTATTCACATGTTATCAATAACAGAAAATTCAAATAAGCATGGAGTATCATGCTAAGTGAGCTAATATTACCAGATAAATGTAGGCAGCTTGCTGTCTAGACATTGCACATGCCAATTTCCCTACGAAGAATAGAAAATCTTTCTTCGGCCAATGGCTTAGTGAAGATGTCAGCTAGCTGGTATTCTGTAGAAACAAATAGTAGCTCAATTTTTCCTTTTGCAACATTGTCTCTCAAGAAGTGATGTTGAACATCAATATGCTTCGTTCTTGAGTGATTCATTGGATTCTTCGAAATGTTAATTGTGCTTGTATTTTCACAATAAATCGGAATCGTGTCGCATTTGATGCCATAATCCCTGAGTGTTTGTATCATCCAAAGAATTTGGGCACAGCAGCTTCCTGCAGCTAAATACTCACCTTCTGCAGTGGATAATGCAACAGAAGCTTGCTTCTTGCTTTGCCAAGACACCAAACTTTATCCTAAAAAAAACACAAACACCACTTGTACTCTTGCGATGAGTTTGACAACCTGCATAATCTACATCACTAAACCCAACAAGAACAAAAGCATTTGTGATTGGATAAAATAAACCAAGAGTAATTGTGCCACTCAAATATTTGAATATTCGTTTAACCACACTCAAGTGAGACTCTTTTGGTTTAGATTGAAACCTCGCACAGACACAAACACATAAACACTATACATTATATCAGGTCTAGAGGCAGTAAGATATAATAAACTACCAATCATACCTCTATACTTGCGAACATCAACATCTATACCTTGTTCATCTGCTGTCAGCTTGTTGGCAGGAGTCATCGGTGTTGATTTCGGCTTGATATTTTCAAATCCAAATCTTTTGAGTAGCTTCTTGATATACTTGGATTGATGCACATAAATACCCTCTGGAGTTTGCTTAATTTGAAGACCCAAAAAGTAATTAAGCTCTCCCATCATGCTCATGTCAAACACACTATGCATACACTTAGAAAACCACTTGCACATATCATCATTAGTAGATCCAAAAATAATATCATCCACATATATTTTTACAACTAAAATATCAGTACCATTATGTTTAGTAAATAATGTGGGATCGATTTTACCTCGAATGAATCCATTTTTGATCAAAAACTTACTTAACCTTTCGTACCATGATCTAGGATCTTGCCGCAATCCATATAATGCCTTCTTCAACTTGAAAACATGATTTGGAAATTGCTCATTCTCAAAACCAGGGGGTTGCTTGACATAAACTTCTTCCTTTAAGAAGCCATTAAGAAATGCACTTTTCACGTCCATTTGGTGTAGCTTGATCTTCTTGAAGCATGCAAATGAAAGTAGCATCCTTATTGATACAAGCCTTGCAACCGGAGCATAAGTTTCCTCAAAATCTATTCCTTCTTGTTGATTATATCCTTGTGCAACAAGTCTTGCTTTGTTTCGAGTAACCGTACCAAATTCATCAACTTTGTTCTTGAAGACCCATTTAGTACCAATGATTGAAGCATCTTTAGGTGGCTCCACAAGTTCCCAAACATCACATCTTTCAAATTGATTGATTTCTTCTTGCATTGCCATGATCCAATTCTCATCTTGAAGTGCTTCTTTAACATTCTTTGGTTCTTCTTGAGCTAGAAAGGCCGCAAATGCACAAAAGTTGGCTTGACCCTTCCTTGTCTTGATTCCTTCTGATTTATCACCAATGATCAACTCTGGAGGATGGTTCTTCTCTGTTCTTGTTGACTTTGGCAATGAATGTTGAGCTATGACTTCCTCATGTACTCGAATTCGCTTGGATGGAGGAGAAGCTTCACCATCTTCATATATAAGCATCTTTTCTTGTGATCTCTGACCTCTTGGACCTTCCAAGGTGAGTTTTGACAACTTATCAATAGTTTCATCTACTGGGGAAGAGGTTTCAGTTGGCTTTTCAGCTTCTGTAGTTGTCTCAGGCTGGTTGGCAGCTTTCTGCGATACAGTATTTGTCACTGGCAGCTGGCTGTCATCACTTGCACCTGCAATATCTTCCTCATCTCTTGACAGATCAACATTAGATTCTTGAAATGAAACATCTATAGACTCTTCAACAATATGTTTAGATGTATTATACACTCTATAAGCACGACTTGTTAAAGAATAACCCAAAAATATTGCTTCATAAGATTTAGCATCGAATTTACCATCTCGATCAATAGTTTTAAGTACAAAGCACCTGGAACCAAAGACTTTGAAATATCCAATGTTTGGCTTCTTATTCCTCAACAATTCATAAGGAGTTTTGTTGAGAATAGGCTTGATAAGCACTCTGTTCAGAACGTAGCTTGCTGTGTTGACTGCTTCTGCCCAGAAACTCCTTGGCAGCTTGCTCTCTTGCAGCAAAGTCCTTGCAGTTTCTTGCAAAGATCTGTTCTTTCTCTCCACAACTCCGTTTTGCTGTGGGGTTCTTGGAGCAGAGAATTCATGTGAAATACCTCTTTCTTCACAATAATCAATGAAGCCTTTTGAGATGAATTTGCCTCCTCTATCACTTCTTATACCTACAAGTCTTGTATTCAACTTGTTCTCAAGTAAAGTGATTAGATTTTCAAATTCACTAAAAGCACAATCTTTAGTTCGAAGAAACAATACCCATGTATATCTAGAATAATCATCAACGATAACAAATGCATATTGTTTACCTCCAATGCTTTTATATGCTTCCGGACAAAATAAATCCAAATGGAGAAGCTCTAAAGGTTTAGAAGATGATACCATTGTCTTTGACTTATGTGGAGTCCTGATTTGTTTGCCTAATTGACAAGCCGTACAGGTTTCCGTCTTGACATACTTCAATTTGGGTAGTCCTCTAACTAGCTTCTTTGTAGACAGCTTGCTGAGTAAGTCCATATGAGCATGTCCTAGCCTTCTATGCCAAAGATCTGGGTTTGTATCAACAGTAGCTAAACAGCAGCCTACTTCCTGCATCTCAAAGTCCAACATATATATATTTCCTTCCCTTCGAGCAATTAGGGGGACTTTGTTAGTACCAACATTAATAGTACATTTCTCTTTATCAAAAACAACAGTATGTCCATCATCATATAACTGACTTATACTAAGCAAATTATATTTAAGACCTTGAACATATTGTACTTTATCAATAGAAATGTTACTATTACCAATTGTTCCTTTGCCAAGTATACGGAGTGTTTTGCTATCACCAATTGTAACACTACCACCCTTTTTCATCTTGAGGCTAAGGAACTGAGATTTGTCACCACACATATGTCTTGTGCATCCACTATCCAATATCCATTGATTTGCATTGACTTTGACCACAAGACATACCTACAAAACAAAGAACAAACAACTCAACGTTTTGGTACCCAAATTTTGTTGGGTCCAGCATGGTTAGTTGACAAGACATAAAGAACATTCAATTCAGATTTCTTGATCCACGTTTGGACCACTTTGGATGCTCGATTTCCTGTTTTCCTTGTTCTGGTAGCTTGCTGCCTAGAAGCTGTATGTATGTTCCAGCTTGCTGGCTTAGCATTCTGAGTTGGGCAGTGGTGTGACAAATGACCTTTCTTTTCACATTTGTAGCATATTTTCCAAGGCATAGCATAATTATATGGAATACCATGTTTGCCTTCATATTGAAAAGCCTTGGTCTTTGATGTAGAAGCCATTCCAAGTCCTTCTTTATCCATAGGAACCTTTGTTTGTTTCATAATAGTCTTTAATACTTCCTCTCCTTGAACAAATTTTCTCATGCCTTTCTCAAGCTTTGCAACTTCAGCTTCCAATTCTTTTATCTTCTCAGCTTGTTGAGTAGCTTCAATTGATATGGATTCTCTAATTTTAAATGTTTCAAGACATACATCTCTTGCTTCAATTTCTTCACGTAGCTCGCTGATTTCCTTCATCAATGTGTCATTTCTTTTGAGGAACAGCTTGTTAAACCCTTCAAGTTGTGTTAGCTTTCCCTTTAGATCAGAAATGAGATCTTCATGATTGTTTGATGGAGTCTTTTCAGCTATTAGCTCAGAGATCATCTTTCGAAGAGAATCATTTTTCTTTTCAAGCTTATTATTTTCATTCTTCAATTCCATGAACTCCACAATATACATATTATTATGTTCCTGCATGGTTAGTGATTCTAATATAACATTTTCAGAAGATATATTAAACTGAAATGATTTTACCGCACTAGATTCAACATCTGAGTCCGAATGTGATACATCACTATCTACAAGGACTTCTTCGGTGTTTCCTCGAACCATATCATCGTCAATGCCAACCAATGCAAAATTTAGCATATATTCGCTTGAGTCTTCATTGGAATTAAATTCCTCGTCACTCCAATTGATTTGAGCCTTTGCTTTGTTTTCGTCTCTTGAGGCAGCTTGCTGCTTTGACTTGAAACATTCTTCCTCTGATTTTTGTGTAGATTTATAATGCATTTTTAAGGTATCCCATATATCCTTTGATGTGCTACATGAAGAAACCATGTCAAAATCTGAATTTGAAAGACCACATATTAGTGTGTACCTTGCTCTTCCATCATAGCTTGTTTTCATCAATTCTGCCTCGGTAAGATCATCAACATCTTTTGGCTTGCCATTATTATCCAAAAAAGTGAATGGACCGTCCTTAACGACTCTCCACTCAAATGGATTTCTGCTCAAGAACACCTTCATCTTTAGTCTCCATAAATCATAATTTTCTACTCCATTGAGAAGTGGTGGGGTGTTTAATGATTCTCCCTCTACATAAAACTGTGTCATAGGATCTGTACTTTCCTGTTACAGAAATGTTAGTACACCAAAGCTCTGATACCAAATGAGAATCAACACCTAGAGGGGAGGGGTGAATAGGTGTTATGACTAACAATGACCGATTTTAAATATTACCAAGTTATGTGACTGAAAAAGCAAAAACAGTCTATTTTTGCTGTCTGACAGCTTACTGGATTCACAGATAATGTAAAATGGTAGCTACGTTGTGTAGTGCAGTATAGAAAATGTGCAGAAAGTAAAGAACACGCAACAATTTTAGCCAGGTTCGACCCCTATCTCCTATTGGTCTACGTCCTGGTCCTCTACCAACACGGCAAAGGAATATATTATTAATCAAATTGAATTACAACTACACGATACAATAATATATCTCCCTGATCTCCCAGTTACTGTTTGCAGCTTGCTGAAACACCTTGTTCCTTGAACGCAGCTCTCTAAGTACTATATTAAACCAAGTATAAACTCCTCTAGCTATCAAGTTCCTTGAATCCTTGTTTCCCAAGCTCACAAAACCAGCAACTACCAACTTACAAGTTGAACAATACAAAGATATAATGAATTACAACCGAAACTATGAACTCTAATCAAGAATATATATCGTATAATATATAAGAGCTCAAGTATGTATAAGATTTTGCAAATCAGCCTTTGATAGTACTTGTGTTTCTTTAAAACGTTGCCCAACCTCTGAGAATGAAAACACACAAGTATTTATATAATGAACAAATGATTTTGAATTAATCTAGCAACTAACGATCTTGACTACCAAGTCTCACGTTTTTGTTCTTTGATTAATTCAAGCCCAACGTTCATGAAAGTAACGTTTAGAAACCATATGAGTTAGAGAAGAAACGTTTAGAAACACATATTCAACTGGTTTGAAAAGCCCATAAAATAATAGAAGTTGTTAGATAACGTATATCAACTTCCTTTATTTTAGGGATTATATATATATATATAATATATTTGAAAATATTTGAGCTCATATATATATACCTTATATAACTGATAAAGTCCTTACAAAACGTTTCCTAGAAGATTTCCTATAAATTAGGACTGAAACTCTATCTTCTGAAGGTGTTGCCAGCTTGCTGCCTGTATACAAAATTACTCTGCCAGTCTTGCTGCCTGCAGAGAGAATAAGTCTTCCAGCTAGCTGCTACAACATATTTTGTTTAGAAAATACACAGTATTTATCTCCTGCAAAACCATGTTAGTACAACACACTTAACCCAGCTTGCTTCTATAGTGTTATCATCAAAATACCTAAAGGTTTAAAAATAAATAACTAAAGGTTTGTCCGTGATATTTTTGGAAAATGAGGGGGTTTAATAAGGAAAAATAGAAAGCTAACATGTTTTAGTTAAAAAGGTAATTGTCCGTGATATATTTGAAAAAGTAGGGGAATTTGTTAGAAAAAATTAAAAAAAAAATGTATTTTAGGTGAAAAAGGTAATTGGTTATAAATAGGTAATATTATTATTTAATAATATATTTCTATAAATAAGTAAGGTTGATTAAGTAAAAACACGAATTTAAGAAAGGGCAATTAAGTAAAATTACCGACCAAACTTTTAATGTTTCGTCTATTATACAATAGTATTGATTACGTAAAAGTGATGACATTAAAACTTAACACGTAAAGTACAAACATCTGAAATTTTCTTTAATTTACTATGTAAAGAAGATAGATGTAAAGAAGATAGTCTGTTCTAATTGTTGTTAGTTTTCAGTTGATACACCTGTTGGATGAATTAAGCTCTGAAAAGAAAATGAGAGAATACCAAAATGAATCATGTTTATAATGACCAAAGTGAATCATATTACTTGTGTCAGTTGACATCAAGTAAAATTTATCCGAATCTAATAAAATTTATTAAATTTGGATATAAAATTTATAGATTTTATATTATTTACCGCATGATAATTCTCTTATGTTTTTTAAAAAAAATTATGTGATCACTTTATCTTTCGTTTCGCAGGGCAAATGGGCAAATAGCAGATGGAGAATTTTTGTGGTCTGAATAAAATACATAAATATATGTTGTATTTGAACAAACAAACATGTAACATATAAACTACATTCGAAAATCACATAAATAATTAACGGATAGAAAAATGATTCTAAAATAATTGATGCGACACTAAAATAAGATTACAGAAACCATGCATGCAGACCAACTTGTGTTGCAGCTGAATTTTAGTAAAACATATTCAATACATGTCCCGTGAAATGCTGCCATCGTCTTCTATTGCATTCATCCTTCTTCTCTGTTCTTTCTCTGAACTTTTCTTTCATTTCACCTAGTTAATTATTTCATATAAATTTGTTTTTTAAGAAAATATAATTTGTTTTTTTTAAAACTTGTCTTCTTGGCATATATTAATGTTGATTACATTAGTCACAAGCTAAAATTGGTTTCCCATTCACCACTAAATTATTGGATTATACATGGTATGGGAGAGGGATTACTAGGGGGTCAGTTTGATGTAAGATCACTAGAGATTCCCTCTCTGAAATTCTTCATTTTTGGGAAAGTTGTATGATTTTGGCTGCTGTGGCTATCAATGGGGCACGGAAAAACTAAGGGAAAGATAAAGAGGAGCGGCTTGCACACATTTTCGAGCAATAATGCTCAGAATAAATCAGTCGAGTCTGATGAATTACAAGGCCCTGGATTCTCAAGAATAGTAGCCTGCAACCAGCCTCTTCAACATAAATACCGGTCTAATAGCACATCTACCACAAAATACAATGCTCTCACATTCTTCCCAATTGCACTATTTGAGCAATTCAACCGTGTGGCCAACATCTATTTCTTGATTGCTGCAATTCTTTCTGTTACGCCATATGGTCCTTACAATCCTGTCAGTGCCATTGCACCACTAGCTTTCGTCGTTGGCCTTAGTATGGCAAAGGAATTCATAGAAGATTGGCAGAGGTTATTACAAGATTGGAAGGTTAACACCCGACCATCACTTGTTCATGGTGGGAATGGTTTATTCGAAAACAAACCTTGGAAAGATATTAAGGTTGGTGATATTGTCAAGGTGGAAAAAGATAAATTCTTTCCTGCAGATTTACTTCTTCTGTCATCTAATTATGATGATGGAATTTGTTATGTGGAAACAATGAATTTAGATGGGGAGACAAACTTAAAGGTGAAAAGAGCATTGGACGCGACCGTGGAATTAGACGATGATTCAGCTTTCCAAGATTTCAAGGCAACCATCAAATGTGAAGATCCTAACCCCAGTCTTTATACGTTTGTGGGCAATATTGAATACGATACCAAGACTTTCAGTATTGACCCAAGTGCGATTCTCCTCCGTGATTCTAAGCTAAGGAATACAGCGCACGTGTATGGAGTTGTCATCTTTACTGGTCATGATACCAAAGTAATGCAGAACTCGACAAAATCCCCTTCTAAGAGAAGCAGGATAGAGAGAAAAATGGACAAAATTATCTACATTCTCTTCAGCCTCCTAGTGGTTATCTCAATCGTAAGCTCACTAGGATTTGCCTATTTGACAAAGAATAAGATGCCAGACTGGTGGTACTTGCATGCTCCAGATGATAAAGATTTATATAATCCTGATAAACCCTCCAAATCAGGTTTATACCATCTGGTCACTGCCCTAATCCTCTATGGATATCTGATCCCTATATCACTTTACGTTTCAATTGAAATTGTTAAAGTCTTGCAAGCAAGCTTCGTCAACCAGGATATGCATATGTTCCATGAAGAGACTGAAACCCCAGCTCTAGCAAGGACATCAAATTTAAATGAAGAGTTAGGACAGGTTGACACAATTTTATCGGACAAAACAGGTACTTTGACATGTAACCAGATGGACTTTCTCAAATGTTCTATTGCCGGGATTCCGTATGGACATGGCCCCAGTGAAGTAGAAAGAGCTGCTGTGAGGAAGATGTCTATGGATCTTGATGCTGAGGATTTTGATAACTTCTCCAGTGGAGACAGTGGCAATGAGGACGAAGAGGTGGAGTTGGAAACAGTAGTTACCTCTGACAATCAGCAACCTAAACGTCCGATCAAGGGTTTTAGCTTTGAGGATAACCGTCTTACTAGTGGTTGTTGGTGGAAATTGCCAAATCCTGATCTTCATTATTTATTTTTTCAATTACTTGCAGTATGTCAAACTGCAATTCCTGAGGTAAATGAGGAAACAGGTGGATACACCTACGAAGCAGAGTCCCCTGATGAAGGAGCATTTCTTATTGCAGCAAAAGAATTCGGGTTTGAGTTTTACAAAAGAACTCAAGGAAGCATATGTGTGCGTGAGACGGATCCTTCTTCTAAAGAACCAGTGGAAAAGAAGTACAAGATTCTCAATATTATGGAATTTACAAGTAAAAGAAAGCGAATGACTATCATTATCCGTGATGAAAAGGGAGAGATTTTTCTGTTGTGCAAGGGTGCAGACACAATAATTTTTGATAGATTATCTGAAAAGGGAAGAACGTATGAAGAAGTTACAACAAAGCATCTAAATGACTATGGTGAAGGTGGGCTACGTACACTCGTTTTTGCTTATAAAAAGCTGGAAGAGGGTGAATATAGTTCATGGAATGAGGAGTTTCAGAAAGCAAAGAATTCGGTAGCAAGCAACAGAGATGACATGCTTGAGGATGTATCTGACAAAATGGAGAGAGGGCTGTTTCTTGTTGGTGCTACTGCGGTGGAGGACAAACTTCAGCAAGGAGTTCCTCAATGTATTGATACTCTCGCGCAAGCAGGTCTCAAGATATGGGTGTTGACAGGTGATAAAATGGAAACTGCAATTAATATAGGGTTTTCTTGCAGTCTGTTGCGGCAAGGAATGCATCAGATTTTAATATCTACCAAAGACATGCTCGCTAATGATTCAATGCAGAATACGAAGTCTGATATTTTGACACAAATTACGGACGGTAGTCGTATGATGAAGCAAGAAAAAGACCCGCATGCTGCATATGCTTTAATTATAGACGGGAAAGCTTTAACGTTTGCTTTAGATGATGAACTAAAGCATCAGTTCTTGCATTTAGCAGTTGGTTGTGCATCGGTCATATGTTGTCGGGTGTCTCCAAAGCAGAAAGCTCTTGTCGTAAGATTGGTAAAAGAAGGGACAGGAAAGACAACCTTAGCAATAGGTGACGGTGCAAATGATGTGGGAATGATTCAAGAAGCTGATATAGGCATTGGGATCAGCGGAGTTGAAGGAATGCAAGCAGTGATGTCAAGTGATTTTGCTATTGCACAGTTTAGATATTTGGAGAGACTCCTAGTGGTCCATGGTCACTGGTTTTACAAGAGAATTGCACAAATGATTTGTTACTTCTTCTATAAGAATGTAGCATTTGGCCTCACACTCTTCTACTACGAAATATGCACAGCCTTTTCTGGTAACTCAGTTTATGATGATTGGTACATGATTCTCTATAATGTTGCAGTTACATCATTGCCTGTTATGTCTCTGGGGGTCTTAGAACAAGATGTCTCATCCGAAATTTGCTTAGAATTTCCAGCATTATATCAACAAGGCCCTAAAAACCTATTCTTTGGATGGTACAGAATAATTGGGTGGATATGTAATGGAATCTATACTTCAGCGGCTATATTCTTTCTCACCATGTTTACTTTCACTTTTCAACCCTTCCGCCAGGCAGGCCAAACACCCGATATGAGTGTCGTTGGTACAACTATGTTTACTTGCATTGTTTGTTCAGTCAACACCCAGATTGCTTTATTACTCAACCACTTCACCTGGATTCAACATTGCTTCATTTGGGGAAGTGTTCTGGTTTGGTTCGCTTTTCTCGTAATCTATGGCTATATTCTACCTGAAACTTCAAGTGGGTCGTATCAAGTCTTTGTGGAAACTCTTGCACCCACACCCCTATTTTGGATGACCGTTATTTTAGTGGTAATAGCATCTATTCTTCCCTATTTTATGCATTCTGCATTTCTGAGGTCTTTCCGTCCAGAGGATCATCACATCATTCAAGAAATCAAGTACTACAAGAAACACGTTCATGATCGACGTATGTGGAGAAGGGAAAAGAGGAAAGGAAGACATAGCGCCAAGGTTGGTTTCAGTGCTAGAGTTGATGCAAAGATTAGGCAGTTGAAAGGTAGGATTCAAAAGAAAGGCGCAAACCTGGGTCCTCAAGAGATGCTCTAAACATAAATTGCATTTTCCGTTTCATACTCGGCAGTCTAAGTTATTTGTATGATTAGGTTTTGGCAGGAGATTAAGGTTCTTGTTTCATGTATATATATTTAAGCACAGAGATGTAAAATTTAAACATTTTGTCTGGTGTAACAATCCGTTCGTTTTCTTGATTCTGTCTGTGCAAACTCACACCTGAGATGTTTAAAAGTGGATCCGTAATATTGTCAACAATTAATTTTATCTAAATACGAAATTAATTATTTAAAAATAGATTTATAATAGATATAATGCCACTAAAATAATTTGTATGAGCCACAAATGTACAAGGTTATAAGCTGAGATCCCTAATATTGTCCGTATGGGTTCAGCATGGATGAGTTTTGCCCAGATTACAGTCGATATTTGTGTGTGCTTAATCCTCAGAAGACTCTAAGCATGTCTCTTTCTGCAGAAGAAAAATTACAAGTCAAACAACTATAACAAGTACTCCTTATAAATCTAGGGCTATGACTTGATGATCACCATCTCTTGCACTCAATTAAAAATTTCCAAGTGAAAGCCTTTCCGTTTTTCCCAGCTTCTTGTTTTTGAGAATATGAGGAGCCAAAGAAACAGTGGAAGCAAATTGAGCCACTATATTGGTGCTCCAAAAAAGTTCCTCAAAAGGGCAAGAGATTTTTATGTTGAAGCTATGGTGAACATTGATGGAAAGGTAGGTTTTGCCGCGCCACCAATGGCTCCGGTGCCCAGGAAATTTGATCCAAGGCCACAGAGAAACAGCAGTGAGAGTGAAGATATTCCGAGAGTCAGGCGATCAATGTCAGCGAGAAACAGTGGTAGCAAAAAGGAAACTGAAAAGAGCGTGGAAGTGAGGTGTTATAGTGTAATGGGGTTAGGACGGATTGGAACAATTGAGGAGGACAGGTCTTACGAATTTGAGGAAGAAAGTGGTAGTGCCAAGAACGATATATTGTATTCAAGAAGTAAAAGTTACGCTGTTCCACATGGGAGATCTGGTTACTATTAGGAAGTTCTTATTACACTTAACAAATCCTTGCGATTTCACTACTTGCATTCATCCCATATTGTTTATTCATATCAAATCTTCTGTATCTATATGCATCAAATGTGTACAAAATGTCTCTACTAGTATGTTGTAATTGTTGTTAAGTTCTTTTTATTTTCGAAAACTGGACAAGGTAAAACTAAGGTAAACCTAACAAAAATCGGACAAGCTATTGTGTAGATCAGTTACTCTCTAACGATTATTTTAAATTGCAACCATAAAAACATAAAAATATAGTTTTGTATAATTAAATAAAACAAAGCATACAAGTAGTTAATTAGACCAACAAAGTATAGCGATAAATTTCACAACTAGTCTCGTGAAAGCATATGCAAACAAACATTAAGAGAAAGATAAAGTATAAGACAGTAAACAACAAATCAGCGATTATTGAATGTCAATGAATTCAACTCCCGGTGATCAGAAAGCGCACAACTACTTATTATTCGCCTAAATTGGAAAAGTTTATGTTAAAAAGTTCCAGCAAGTGTTGACTACGTACGCGAGCAGACAACCACCCTAATCAGGCATATAGAAGAACTGAGGTTGATTAAGGTTAGGGACAAGCTTCAGTATTAGAACGTAGTAGAAGATTATGATTCATGGCTGATACTGTGTGTTAAATTTATTGCTCATCCTTGCCAGAATAGTAATGTCGGAAAACACAGGAGAAATCTTTCATTGCATGACCACCATCACACAGCTCTGTGAATCTGGAAATAATTATAGATGCAACAAGAATATTCATTTAAACACAAATCATGATAATTCAATTTAGCATTATATTCTAACTTAAGAGCACTCTTTATAATTCCCAATATGTGAAGAGGAGTTTATGCTAGTGTCGGGAAACACCGCAAAACTATACGATATTTGATTAACGAGATTTGGTGTACTATTACTATTACTACTAGCTTATAACCCGTGCAATGCACGATACGGCACTTTTTTTTATATTTATAATTATATTAATTTTATGTTATTAGTTTTTAGATTTTATTTATTACGTTTTATACACTAAATGCATTATTTATGCTGTATCTTGAGTTCTGAAAATCAGATTTAAAAACAAATTTACAGCCCACATAAAACTCACAAAATAATCTTTATTTTAGTGATAGTTAAATAAAGAAAATCAACAACTTAGAATTAAAGTATAGATCAAGAATCAAATAAACCTACTCAACTTACAATTTGAAGTTACGAATTTTTACATTGAGAATTCTAGTCAACTTAGAAAACATACTCATATTTGGTGTATATTATTAAAATAAATTTTTTTAATATTAGATCTAACGGTTCTCATTCATCTATTTTAAGATCAGCGGTCCTTATTGATTTGGCTTGGCAGGACCAAAGTTTTGGAGATGTCCACGAGGACCATCAGTTTGGTGTGCTTGTGACACGCCACTTATTATTTTTTTATCAGAGTAGATGTCCACGAGGAGTTTGGTGTACTGGTGACATAACCACTTGTTAATTTTTTATCAAGAGTGTCCATGAGGACCATCAGTTAACTACTTTGTCTCTTTCTGTTTGGTTACTAACACACAAGATTATACATTGTAAAACCCTTAGTTGAAGCCTCCCCTATCAGTATGTCATCTGACTAGATTATTTGACCTATAATTACTGTGTTTGAGGCTGCGATAAATGTGTGATCTGATCAAGCAAAGGTTATTTAAAGCTCATGAGATGTTTAAGCTGCATAAGCCCAAACCATGATGAAGATTATGGGAACTTTACCAGGCAAAGCCACCATTAAGCTCAATACATGTGATTTTATTATAGTACGTTTTACCAATCTGCCTACTGGATCCAAGTAGATATATACTTGAAAAAAAGTTTAAAAGGTAACAACTTCTACTATTTCTGAGAATGAACATTATTTATGAGGATAATAGCTTACATAGTTTCTGCTTGCTGTGTCAGTGGGCATTTAAGACCAACTTCCTTAGCTGATGCTGCAGCAAGGTTCAAATCCTTCGCCTGTGTTTAAGTATAAAATGCCAGTTACATATTTATGAAAACTACGGTACAAAAGATTTGAAAGAACGTTCCGTGCTCTTTCAGGTAAATCTCAGTTACATGCGTAATATATGATAGAAGACAAGTGGACAAGAAGTATATGCATGAAAACACAAATCAAGGTCATACCATACAAGGGTCAACTGCTTTTAGAAAATGAAAAAAAACTACACGAGTACACAACCAGTAGTAACCAATATCTTCTCCATACTGAGTAGTGTTAATATGTTCTCCTTGAGTACTATGTCGCAGTGATCTTGGTCATGAACTTGAGTATAGGTAAGGGTGTAGACAGTAGTAAATATCATGTATAATTTGAAACATAGAAATCTACTGATATCAAAGTTGTGGTAATGTAATAATGGAAATTTGGATTACAGGGAAAGCCACAAAGATGATATTATTATTATTAGAATTGATATGATTAGGAATATACATGATTCTATCAGCTTGTCTCACCTATCTTGAATTAAGTCATGCTGATCCAGTTAAGCAGACTAGACTCTTATTTTGGAAAATTTCTGTGTATAAGAAAGTCAGTGGAAATAATTATATAGGTTTTGATCTACATACCATAAGCTTAGATGAAAACCCACCATCATAGTTCCTTGAAGCGGGCACCCCGTCCATTACTCCAGGCACTGGATTATAAGTATCACTGCCATATGATAAAATAAAATTTAGATAATGAACTATTTGAAACAAATATTTGACCAATAACCACTATAACCTCTGTTCCATGAAAGACTACAACAAACAAACAGAATTAAGGTCTTGCATAGAGATTCGTTCACATGTGTAACATAATAGACATGTCATAAAATATATGAATGGTTATGTGGCCATAATTGTGAATAATCATATGCCTGCTTTTAAAGGTACTCAGTCCCATCCCCCCCCCCCCCCCCCCCCCCCCACCACACACACACACACACAAACAAAGCTTGTGCTTGGTATTGGAGAAATGGTTTCACATTCCAACATCCAGCACAAAAAAACACGTGATGCTGATCTTGTTTCATTTAAACTACAGTAGCCTACATATCATCCACACTAGCTTATTTAAATAAAAGTACCAAGATTGCAAAACATGAATGCCATGTCACCGGAGTAATTTGTATTGTATCATTATTTACTTTGGTAATTGATCCCCATGCCAGCCAAAACCGCTTGAGTCTAAACATGATCTATGCTAAAATAAATTATTGAGTTAAGAACCTGTAGGTGGCTACTAAATTATGTTTAAGCTCATGGAAGGAGTTGTAATATTGAAGTGTTACTCATGTACAAAACAATTATTGAATACCTACTCCAACAGCGAGCACTTGAAGAGTTGATTATCTTTGTTAATGTATCAGCTGGAATTCCCAGCGACTGGCCAAGAACAAAAGCTTCAGACACCCCAAGCATACTCACACCCATTGCCAAGTTGTTGCAGATTTTTGCTGCCTAATTAATTTAAAATATATAAATCTTGTGAATACTTGATGCTACAAATAAGAATAAAAATTACAATTAGATATGTAACCTATTATTTTTGGAAGGATTGCAGATGCAACTGAAGAAATAAGTATATATTTTGAAAGTAAATAATAATAATGCAATCATGTTTGTGCATAGTTTCACAAAAAGCATAACCCTAAAACAAGTTAAAGAAAAAAAAATTAGCTGCGAATGTATGTGAATCCTTGTAGAGCAGCATAATGCATTCGTTTTCTTTATTACACTAAAACTTCTATAATTTAAATTATCTTGACTTATACTTGTGGTGTGCAAGACGAGGAATTTCTGATGCAAAATAGATTCCCAATATGACTAGTAGGTGCTTAGGATAAACAGAACTAACCAGGAACATATTAAACTCCCTCATATCAATGTGAAGCTAAAGAATATTAATATCAAATGTGAACGTATCAACTACAACATGCTAGATAATTAGGGAAATATTATTTCCAGAGCATTTTTTTTATTTCCAGAGCTATTTGTAGCATTTGATATTAGAATATGCTAGAAAATAGCTTTGAAATAAAGAAAGTGCTCTGGAAGTAACATTTCCCTTTTAGAAAACTTGGTGAGAAAGAAGATTAAAAATGAGAAGGATAAGAAAGACATTCTGGATGCCATACATCATGAAAGAACATACCGAACCAGTTCCTGTTGAGCCACAATATATAGTGTTCTTTCCCATTGAGAGAAACAAGGTTTTTGCAGCCAGATAAGCTTCCTCTGAGCCACCTACCTGAAGGACTTTTAGGAACTTAATGTTTTGTTCAAGCATTAGAATACATGGTCTTGAAGAGCATATTATTCAAATGCGTTATGTTAGACGTGAGTAGGTTCCATATGTGAAATTGCCGAGGACCAAATTGTGTGTACATAAAGAGAAGGAATCATAAATGTCTTTACAGGATTACAGTTAAAATGAATTTTATGAATAAACCATCTGTCATTTGCTACACATACCATGAAAGTCAGAGTTGCAGTCTCTGCAGCCATAACACCTCCAGATACAGGGGCATCCAACATTGATACTGCAAGTGAAACGTACATTTGGTTGTGAAATAACACTAAAAGAAACTGTACAACGATGACATCTCATTACATAACAAGACCACAATAAATATTTTGTAATTATAAGGGAATCATTTGCATGACAAATACTCAACTAACTGTTCATTTTCAATTTAACATATTGAAGCCATGTAAATAAGACAGAAAAAATGCAGATTATGCAATTGCACACTTTTAGATACATAGATTGTAACAACCTGCACCATATTTTTTTTACAAGACAAAGCTAGTTGATACTTGTAGCCTACTGTAGCCAGTGGTTTGCGGTCTGCAATTCCACAACCAAAAATATAGATAATAATATAACTATATACATAAAATTTAGTTCTATATTAATTTGAGGTGTGCTTTAAACCAGATAAGTGGAATTTCAAAACGCAAACCACACCGCACTGCACCGTGTGGTAGGAATAATTGGTAAACCACAACAGCAGCGGAAAAACCACATGATGTGGTACTTTCACAGTTTGGGTGGTTTGATGAACACACCCAATGGTATCTAATATCATAGACGAGAATCAATGTATAAATTTAGTATCTATAATATAGACATTAAGGTGGCCTTTATATTTTAGCTGTTTAGTCCCAAGTGATATACTCAACAAATGGACAGGCTACGCAGGCTCAGTAACATACATATTACCTTTCTTATCTTTTGAGGAACAATCAGATACAGCTGCAGAAACCTTTCTTGAAGTTTGTGGGTCAATTGTAGATGAATCTATAAATAACCACGGTCGTAATTGTTTACCACCAAGGAGCAAACCATTAGGTCCAGCATAAACGTCCAACACCTGTGTACATGAGAATCTAGTCCTGATCTTAAATCGTACAGAAGACAATTAATGATTACATCTAGCAGAAAGACACCTTTGTGTTTGCTATAGATATGGTTTTTAAAGAGCATCACCAGGACTGGAAGTACGTTCGCACGAAATTTCGTTCTGCCAATGCACATGAATTTCATTTAACCTTGCGTCTTCAACTAACAAAACATTTAAAAATGCTGTTTATCTCATGTTCCTTTCTTATGGATTACTTACAAAATATGTATACCTACATTTGTATCTAAATTGAAACTGTTTCTCTGCTATTAATATGAATTACTATCAAGAAACGGTATTGTGATTAGATAAGGATTGTTTGAAATTTTAATGATTCATTCTGGAAAGTTCTTTTAAAAGGATATGCCAAATTACTGATGGAGCCTTAGTAGAAAGGTATAGATAACAAGGAACATTAGAGCAGATTGCTTCATTATCTCGCAGCTAAGCGTCCAATCAAGATAATATCTATCAACATAGAGCTTAACTGGTCGAGAAGTTCAAGCAGTCAAAAAAAAAATCCTTTTCTGTACAACCCTCTTCATTCAACATTCTTCAGCAAACAAATTAAGAACTTAACCGAATCCTTACATGTTTGGGGGAAGGCAACATTGTGATAACAACATCACTTGTTTCAGTAACTTCATATGGTGACTCTTTTGTGAGAATTCCCTTATCCGAGAACAACTTCATGGCACTGGGATTGCTAATGGAGAAGGAAAGGAAGGTAGATAAGAAGCAGATATATGACCAACTTAAATTTTGCACATAAAACTTCAAAAGAACAGACTAAATTCATGTAATACCAGGAACTGATCAGTCATTCATATTTCCAATATTTTGCATTGAATTAGGTATTCCCATAAGTTCCAACACAATGCAGAATTAGAATTCACAGTGCAAATTAAGAGGATAGGTTTTGTCATCCACAAAGGACTAACGGCGAAACTTGTTGCTCTCTTGCCTTTCATTTCGGTGTAATCGCTCAAATATAATATGACATAAAAATAACATGTAAAACAAAAACAAACAGCGGTGGACTTTGGATGAGCTCTCAATAATGATTATTTTCGTAACTGCAATGAAGAGAGTTAAAGACCTTACACATCATGAACAGCAACATCGTATCCCGCCTTGATCAAATTGTTAGCCATTCGAGCTCCCATGTTCCCAAGCCCAATAAATCCAATTCTTTGCTATATAACAAACATAATTTATCAATTTAAGAGAAAGAAAGATAATCAACATCCACTAAAAGCAAGCTAGAAATCATGCTGAGTTACGAAAAATGTTGATCAAAATTCGTGATCAAACATTGCAAAATTAAGTTAACCATAAATACAAAGAACACAAAAATTCTTCTTGATTATAACAAAATTTAAATTAGCTCATTAAGTCCTAAAATTCTTGTAAACTGATCACAAGTATAATTGTATTCAACAAAAAAGAAACAAGCCCACAAATATTTATAAAGAACCCATTTCAGATTCTTGCATAATTAACAAGCACTAAGCATTAAATTAAATTATTTTTTTGTGAAAAAGAAAACTCACTTGTAACAAAGGTGGTACATGAGAAGAAGTAGAGAATCCAGTGACTGAAGAAGAAGATGTAATGAAATTGGATAGAGATAGCAGCTTTGATCTCACCCTGTAAATTCTCATTCTTTTAAGTTGAGAGTAGCAGACTAGCAGGTAAAGCAATTTTCAGAGAGTTTTGTATGTTTGGGTTTCTTATTTCTTTGGGATTTATGTACAGGTGGACCCCCTCACACATTTTCCAGATCAGTTGATGTTCCCAAAGTATTCTCGTTCTGACATTTCTTGTCTTTTCACCTATTTTTGTTTATAATTTATAAGATTATATGAATATTTTTGAGAAATTGCTTAAAAGGTTTTGATTTATAATAATATTTTGTTTCTTTTGTTATGTTTTCTAAATTCTAAAAACAGTGTTACAGACATAAAATTTGGTATAAAAAATTGTTATTAAATGACATGGCATGGGTGATATGATAGTTTGAAATGTTTTAATAGGTGTTGTTGATGTGAATGCAGGGGTCACTTATTATTATAACGAATCAGGAGTTGTTATGTGTATTTGGGAATAATTTTTGTGTCTCTAGTATAGATCAGTATGTATTAGAGATACATACTGATCGAAAATGAAAGTAAGATTTTAAATTGGAGATTATAATAATTAATTTTTAACATAATTTTTATAGGGATGGAATTTTTTTAAAACCATTAAAAGATCGATCCAACGGCACAAAATCTGATAGTTAAATAAGTGGTCCTGACAATCGATTGTCAGGACCCTTTATTAAAATGTATGATATGAAGTTTTGTGTGTTCAAATTAAAAATGATGAGAGTTCTCCAGTATCCTATACTTTAGTCATGCACTGATGCACCATAAACCTGTTATGCTTGCACAATCTGCTTTTGATGTGAATCTTGTTAGCTCATTTTCATGTTTTATTTCCTGCAGCATACAACTACACAAGCATGGTACCTTGTTGATAAAATACTTTCATACAATCTAGAGCATGTGTTGAGTAACCAGTCGCTCTAAAACCTCAAGCTGTTAGAGGAAAGCACTTTCCAGGATCTTGGGCTTAGTTTTGCCTTTCGTGTCCCTCATAAATTGTGAGAATATTGGGGGTGGCAGGGAGTCGAACCTTAGACCTTCCGCCGGCTTGAGCTCTGATACCATGTTGAGTAACCAGTCGCTCTAAAACCTTAAGGTGTTAGAGGAAGGCACTTTCCAGGATCTTATTTGGGGTCTTCCTCTAACACCTTAAGGTTTTAGATGAGCTGGTTACTCAACATGGTATCAGAGCTCAGGCAGGCAGGAGGTCCAAGGTTCGACTCCCTGCCACCCCCAATATTCTCACAATTTATGAGGGACACGAAAGGCAAAACTAAGCCCCAAATATGGGCGCCCGTGATCCACTCTTCGACCCAAAAATGGGCTCTCGAGTGAGGGGGAGTGTTAGAATACAATATAAGATCTTGGAAAGTGTCTTCCTCTAACACCTTGAGGTTTTAGAGCGACTGGTTACTCAACATGGTATCAGAGCTCAGGCAGTGAGGGGGAATGTTAGAATAACAATATAAGATCCTGGAAAGTGCCTTCTTCTAACACCTTGAGGTTTTAGAGCGACTGGTTACTCAACAGCATGTCATGCCATTATCATGCATAGCGAATTACCAACGTCAGTCTGCAAGAACAAAAGGCCAGTCCGAATTTTGTTTAAAGATATATATATCTAAGAAGACGAGAAACAAAAAAACCTAGGTTTTCCTTAGATGGTGATGAAAGCAGTGAACATATGCCACAAATTATCGGCAAAATGGCGGAAGCTAAATAAACACATTCCCCAGCTTTACAAAATGACTAGTAAAAAAGCTAATTCAACTAGAAAACCACTGACCAGACTAAATTAACCACAAAGGGGAAGCCAATGAACTATTGATTCCCCAGAAATAAAATGAGTTCACCACAAACTAAAACTGTCTATATGGACGAAAGATCTTCATATATGGTTTTGATGCCTGGTCTCTCGGATACAGACCGTATACATCTCAGAGCTATTCCCAGAACTTCCTTTGAGCCTTTTTCTGAAGCTGGATTCATCAGCTCTGGTGCCAATACAGCATCAAAACAATCTGAACCACGCCCTTCTGTTACCCTTAATCGCACCCAGTCTGTTAAATCAACCCCACCATCATCACCAGAAACCACATCACCAGCACACTTTCCAGTTAAAAGCTCCAATAAAATCACTCCAAATGCGTAAACATCTGACTTGAAAGAAGGCAGTGGCTTTTTGGAAGCGGCCAACTCTGGTGCCCGATAACCAAGAACCCCAGCATCAAGAATTTGTTCAATAGTGCCTGCTTGAGTCATGAGGCGGTGGAGGCAGTAATCAGCAACACGTGCATTGAGATCCTGACCATCTAATAGAACATTAGTTGCTTTGAGATTTCCATGTGGAACAGTGCGGTCGAAGTGGAGATAATTCAGGCCACGTGCAACATCAACTGCAATTTTGAGTCTCTGAGCCCAGGTTAGTGGGGGGCCCTTTCTTCCTGGACGATCTACAGGTCATTGAAATTTATATTAGACTAGTAGATACTGGTTACCCACCAAGGTCTATAGACTATAATACACAAACAATCACAAAAAAACATGTGCTCGTCTGAACGTAGAAAAAGAAGCAAGAAAGCAAAAGCAGGTTTAATATATGAAATCTGCAAGTTTTTAGTTCTCAAAGTGTACACCACATTTCCGTTTAATCATGTCAATAGAAAACTTAACTTTCCCAAACGTAAAAATAGTGAGGTCACTGTCTAGGAAGAAACTTAATTTATTTTTATTTTTTATATTAATTGAGTTACAACCCTATATTGGATAAATGGAGACTGACTACTTCGGTGCAAATTGAAAAGTAAATAGTCATTTTGAGACAGCAAAAGTACTTGCAGAAAAAACAAGAGTAGATGATTATGTTCCATCACCTTACCAAAAATGCAGAGAGGGGAAAGAATTAGATGATTTTCTTTGTGTTTTTGATGACGCAATGGAATAATTTCAATTCCTATATCAACTGACAAGTACCACATTGTGGTAGGCTCAAATGTTCTATGGAAGAGGCTGGATCAATAGCTGATATGCAAGTGTAGAGCAAACAGAGAAACATAGGGGTTAAGAAACTAATGAAGCTGTTTGGGAGATTGTTTAATATTTTACCACCTACCGCTCTTGGCCAAAACACAAGGCTCGGTACAAAATTCAAATGACAACGATTACTAAACTCTCTTAAAAAACTTCCGAGAAGGTAAAACAATGGTACGAGGAGGGTGGCTTCCATATCAATGTTTAGTTGTGAGTGTACTCTTTAGTCTTTCTGGCTGCATGGATGTATAGAGGTGCTTTTGAAAATCATGAAGGGCTTGGGGCGATAAACAAAACAAAATTTGAGACTGGCCCTAGGTGAGAAGGAAAACCAAACCATAAGAGAAAATCTGATTGAACAGCACTATCTCTGAATGTGAGGAAGTGAAATATCTTACGGAAATGCTAATTTATGAGAGTGAGAGATAGGAAACTTAGTTGTTTGAAGTCAAAGCAACTATGTGTGAGACATCCATGTTAGTGGATTGAACAAAGATACAACATTAACGAAACTAGAGTCAGCGGAAAGCAAAGTAAAAACAAGAAAGTGGCTTCCCGACATCTTAACTTTTGGGCAAGTTGGTCATCTAACATGTAAAAAACAGACAAAAGATGACCGTCCTCAAGAAAAGTATAGCCAATAGGCAAAACCATATTATGTAGGCCATCCGTCTACGTATTCCATATACTCTCCTTCCAGGCTAACACATGACAGGCTTAAGAAATATTTGCTCGAAGAATAACTGTTATAGGACCGAAAAGATTTTTTTAAGATGTTTCTCACGATGAAGTAGGCTGAACAAAAGATAGCAGATCTTAAACTGTCATGCAAAGGGCAAGTTATCTACATGCTCAAGTACAAAATTATCAGCATATGCTCGACAATAAAAGTTGATGCAGGAATATTTAGCATTCTTCACCTTGTTTTTTGTTAGTTTATAAAAATATAAACAGACAAATGCGCTTTTTATGATTAATTTAATTGCAAATTATATGTTCAACCAAAAATAAAGACAGTTACCATAAAGAAAACTTGCAAGACTTCCTGGTGATATATAATCTGAAAGAATGAGCTTCTCATGCTGTGTGGGCCCCCAATAATACCCCCTCAAGCCAACCACGTTAGGATGCCTGATATTTGAAAATTTCTTAGCCTCCTTCGCAAAATCCTTCCGCTGCTTTGCCACTCCTTCTCTCAACCACTTCACAGTCAAGAACACCCCATTATCCAGCGTTGCCCTGTAAGAAGTCCCATGACTGCTTCTTCCCAATACTTCTGCTGGGGCCCTTGACAGTTCTTCAGGTGAGAAAGAAATTGTATCATCAAGAAAATATAGCTCACCACCCAGCCGATCTGGTGACCTTACATCTAATCTAGATAAGTCAGCAGTATATGAATCTCCTGACTCTGGTGACCACGAGAAATGACTGTTCTTAGATGGTGAAAATCCAGTTATTACTGCCATTTTCTCATCAGGACTAATTATTTCAGAAGACGATCCTTTATGTGATGTCATGAGGTCCTCCGCTGAAACTACAAGACCACCACCACCAACTCTTGCACCCATGCCAGATGGATTATGTTGGACCTGCCTGCGGATGTCTTTACTTGAAACACTTTGCTGACGAGATTTCCGTATGCGTATGTAATGAATTAAAATGGCAAGCAGGATAAGAAATATGACAGCAACAACACAAGCAATTATCACCAACACTTTGACAATTTTTTTGATTGGTTTCTTGTGGTGATGTCCAGCTTCAGTGGAGGTTGATCCAGGAGGAGGATTTGGAAATTGCAAATCAGAATTTCCAGGGAAGAAGGATGATGATGGAAACTTTCTTAAATTTTCTGGGACAACTCCAGAGAGATCATTGTACGATACATTAAATCTTTCTAGACTATCAGGCAAGTTCTTTGGCAACGGACCAGTGAAATGATTTTGGGAAATGTCTAAAGAGCTAAGGGAACTGATTTCACTAATAGAGGTTGGTAGAGAACCTGAGAAATTATTCCCCGCCAGGTTGAGATCATGAAGTCCAGTCAATGAACCAAAACCGTTAGGAAGATAGCCACTAAGTTGATTAAGTGATAAGTCAATAACACGAAGACTGGGCTCAGCAGAGGAAGAAACAGAAAACTCAACACTTCCAGAGAGTTTATTGCTTTCTAGATGTAATTCTTGCAACGTGGGAAATGTCAATAGAGTAGGTATAAGAAGCCCATCTAATTGGTTATAACTGAGATCAAGGACTGTAAGTTTTGGGAAAGTTGTAATGACCTTTGGGAGAGAACTGCTTAAAGAATTATGCGAGAGATTGAGGTAATTTAAACGCAAAAACTGTGCAGTTACCTCAGGGATGGACCCTGTCAAACGGTTTCCACTAAGGTCAAGATATTCAACGTTTCCCCATTTTAGCAGTTTGGTTAAATTTCCTTCCAATTGATTAATTGACAGATCAAGCACTGCACAATTTCCGGTCAACAATGGAAGATCGCCAGACAGCTTATTGGAGGAGAGGTTAAGGGTGTGCAAAGTTGTTGCTGTAATCATACTTATTGGTCCTGCAGTATTCAAATACACCATAAATTAGAGTATGCAAACAAACGCGCATTTCTATATGCAAAGTCTCTGTGCTAAATAAAAAGTGTAAAGTTAAGTCAAAATGATTAATATACTTGAAATTATCTCAAAGAAATGCTTATCAACAGAGTACCTGAGAGGTTGTTGCCGCTCAAATCCAATTCGGTCAAAACTGATGAATCTCCTTTAAGAAGATCATTAGGAATAAACCCAGAAAATTTATTGTTGCTGAGCTTCAGGACCTGGAGCTCATAAACAAAATTAAATCCAGGCAATTCTCCGGACAAGTCATTGTAACTCAAATCCAAGACCCTTAAGTTTTCAAAAACCTGCGGCTCACCCCCACTAAGAAGAGATCCTGTAAGCTGGTTTCCACTGAGATTCAAGTACTCAATAGTATCTGAAAGACCAGGTAAAAACTTCTGCTTTTGAGAACTAGAACTCGAAAGCAAATTGCCACTCAGATCAACATGCACTGCAGTAGTAAGAAGCAAGAATTCTGCATCAAGATTACCATCTAAAGAGTTGCCATGCAAGTCAAATACCTTAAGATTCACCATTGCATCAAATCCTTTTGGAATTTTCTTTTCAAAACCATTAAGCGACAAATTTAGATACACCAAATTTGTTAGCTCTGTTAACGATGATGGTATTTCCCCTGAGAATGAATTGCGACTGAAGTCCAAAGATTGGATTGAACTAAGCCCGGAAATTGAATCTGGAATTGAGCCAGAAAAATTGTTACCAGCTAGAGATAGGTTCTGCAAACTCCCCAAGTCACCAATCCCTGGTGGTATAGATGAGAAGAACAGATTATCTGATATGTCAAAATATACAAGACCTTTAAAATCACCTATATTGTTAGGGATTTTTCCAGATATAGAATTGTTTGACATCGAGAGCTTGACAAGCATTGTGAGGTTTGAAAAAACACTCAAATCCACATTTGCAGATAATCCCAGGTTATCAAGGACAACCCCTGCAACCTTAACACCATTGCAAACAATCCCATTCCACGATGCAGGACATCCATTGAAGTCAATAGACTCCTCGTTCCAAGAATCAACTACATAACCTGTTGGGTCATGAGTAATTCCCTTCTTGAATTCTAGCAGTGTCAAAATATCCTGTGAAGGAAGCTGTCCCATTGCAGATACTAGAACACATGTCACCACCAAAAGTCTAAATACCTCCATACTAACCCCCAGACAACAGATAAACACAACCAAATTACAAGTTTTCAGTAACTACCAGATTCTCGGGCTCACGCTACAAGTTCTCAAAACTTACAAAAATCAATCCAGGGGCTAAAGCTATATTATTACCCTTCCAGGTCTGAAAGACAACAATCTGGTTCACAACCCACAAACCTGCTCAACATACAAAAACAACCACCCAAGAAACATTTAATAAACTAGCCACTTTAACTTACACACACACACATACAAAAAAATACCAGACAAATTATACACAAAAAGTATTATGAAAGCATTTATACATATACAAAGAAATGTACTCAACAAAAGTACACAAAACACACACACACACAGTTAATAAGCAAGTCTGACAGTAAAACCCAGATTCAAAACCCCTAAAAGAAAATAACTAGAGCCACCAAACTAAAACAAAAGCAAAAACCAAGAACTAATGTACTTCAACAAAACTAATAATGTAAGACAAAACATAAGAATAAAAACACTTAAAACTACAAAAAAGCTAAACAAAGTGACTTAGTTTCAAAGATCTAACAAAAGGGAAGTACATTAATACCTAACCAAACACAGCTCAGCTTCAACAATGCTTCTACTCCAATGGGTCCCTTCTCTATCTTGCAAAGATATGAAGCTATATAAATGTACTACAGATCTGTATACATTTTACAACTCTGCAACCTCAAAAGTACATTCAAGTTGAGCAAATGCAAGATAAATGAAGCAAAATAAAGCTGCTAATAAACATTTGCATTAATTCAAGAAGTGAAAAATAACAATTGACCCATAAAGCTTTTTAATGTAAAGATTGTATCTTTATACTTAAAACCCAAATCTTTTTTACCAAAAAGGTTTAAACTTTTTTTTTGTTTTGTTTTTTAATAAAATTAAACAAGAAAGGGGAAGAAAGACATAAAAGAATTGGGTTTGTCTCAATCCGTTCTTCCCTATTTTTTCTCTCTCTTGTCCAATCACATCACTTGTTTTAAATGTATTTTTTATGGGTATACCAAATTTAAAGAAACTTGCCAAAAAATGAAAATTGAAGTCATTTTTTTACAAAATATACTTCCTGCGTCCCACCATAGTTTACATTGAAATTGGAGACATAAGTTAAGAAAAATAAGTAAAGTATATAAAAAAATGAGTAAAATTAGTAAAGTGGTTGGATCCATTAATATTTAAGGTGTAAAGTAGAGAAAAGTATTAGAAGTAGTTAATTTTTATATTATATTGTAAAACTTTGTTATTTTGAAAAAAAATTGGAACGTAAAGAATTGGGCGGAATATTCCAAAAAAAATGTAAAAAAATGAATAGGACGGAGTGAGAAGTAACT